>JAWWMJ010000111.1:1575667-1590004 GCA_035047045.1 Vireo griseus
CATAACTAAATATTATTATATATATTATATATATTATATATACTATATAACTATATTATTTTATATATTCTATATATAATCTATAGAATATATAGAATAGAACATAGAACTACTATATATAAATATATATTATGTAAAATATAATAACAATTATATATATTTATATACATTTGTATTAAAAATGGCTCAAATCCAGCCCCAGCCAGCCTTAAATTGAGTTTTGTTTGGATTTCTGGAGGGACAGGAATGTTTTCTTTGGAAAAAAGGTGCTCAGAGGGTAATTCCCCTAAAAAAATTCCTTTAAAAAAATGTTGCTTGAAAGAAATCCTTTAAAAAAAAGGAAATTCCTTTTAAAAAAATTCCTTTAAAAAAATATTCCTTTAAAAATATATCTTTTTTAAAAAAGGAATTTCCTTTTAAAAATCCCTTAAAATATAATTACTTTTTTTAAAAATCCATTAAAAAAATTCCTTTAAAAGAAATTCCTTTAAAAAATACCAATTTCAACTCCTCAAACTGTTTAATTACATTGTAAAAACGGCAAATAACACCCTTTTGTAATATATATAGTTCTTTTTAATAAAAATCATAAATATTGAGTGATTTGCTGACTCAATCCCAGTTACAAACACAAAAGTAGTTAAATAAATTTCAGAAAAATCCAACTTTGTTTACCAAGCAGCAAAGCACCCAATTCTGTATTTTATAAACAGAAAATTAACACCCAGCTTTGCAATAATAATAATAATAATAATAATAGTAATACTAATAATACTAATAATAATACTACTACTAATAATAATGATAATAATAATGATAGTTTAATTTTGACACAGGTGGTTAAAATCTAAAAAAAAAGAAGTTTTCAAGAGGAGCCACAGCTTTAATCCAGATTTTTCTAAGACAAAATTTCTCATTTTCAGGTTGATTTTGTGGCAGGAACACAATTTTTTTTTTTTTTTTTAATTTTATAAAAAAAAATTTTATTTTTTTTACCTTTTTCTTCTTTGTGACAGGACAGCCCCGGGGTCTGTCATAAGCAATCCTGACAGGTTCATGCACTGCAATGAATAAAAATTAAAATTAATCAAAATTATTTTAGTAAAGAACTCCAAAACACAGCCAAAAAAAAAAAAAACCTCCAAGAAGTTCATTTCAAACCTAACTCAATGCCTGGACCTAAAAGGGAACCAATAAAAAAAATCAGAGCAATAATAAGAAAGATCAGAATTTAAAAAAGTTAAATATCCACTCAGAGAATGTTGGAAGATGATTGATACAAACTCTGCTGTTGGGCCATGACACAAATTATTTATTCAGCTTCTCCTTAAAAGCTTCGAGTGAATTTTGTGTTCAGTTTTGAATTAAATGCAATTTTTTTTTACGCAATAACCGGCAAGAAACCCCTTTAAAAAATCAGGATTTTGGTCCAAATTCCGTTGTGTTTTTGTTGTTTTTTTGGGGTTTTTTTTGCTATCAAACTGAAATATTGCCTTGCCCACTGACCTTTGGGCTCTTCTATGAGGCAGATCCTTTTGGAAGCAGGGATCATCCCAACTTTCAGGGACTTGCTGCTGATGCGTTTGCGGGGGAATCGCGCGCCGGGGGCCGGGGGCGGTGCCTGTGTCGACAGATTTGGTACAGCACCATCAGAGGGGCTGGAGAGCTGCATTTCACCTCCTGCCATCTCCTCTCCTGCTCTGGAAACCAGCTCTTCCTCTAGCTTTGCCACACTTCTACCTGCTGGCACGTCCTCCTCTTCCCCCTCCGTTTCTTCCAGAGGTTGGGAGGTTTCCTCCTCAAACTCAGCTTCCTCCTCGTTGTCTTCTTCTTCCTCTTCTTCTTCTTCCTCCTCCTCCTCCTCTTCCTCTTCTGACATCTCCAGGGTTCTCTCTGCAGCTTTGGCACTTTCTCCAGCCTCAGCTGAAGCCTCGGCACTGAAGTTGATGGAGGGGCACAGCTCATAAACTTTCATTCTGTAGAACTTGAAAGCGGAGCTGTTTTGATCCTGGAGGAACCTGAGCCAACAACAACGACAACAACAACCAAAAAAAATCACAGGAAATAAGGTCAGGAAGAGATTTTTTCCAGCTGGAATGATGCAAGGTGTTAGAAAAGAATCTCTGGTTGATTTTTTGAGTGGTCACTCCAGGTGTGTTTGGGGAGGACTGGAGGATTCCCTTCCTACAAAGAGCAATTTCCCACCTAAGCTGATGTTCAGCAGCACTTCCCAAACTCTGCTGGGAAGAATTCAGTGGGAAGAATTCAATGGAATCATCTTGAAAATTCACTGGTTTGGGATTCAGGTTGATCATTAGGATCAAAAAGAAATAAATACATCTATCAGTGCATGTGTACATCTGGGAGAAGTGGGGTTTTTCTCTGAGCTATTTCACATATTCACCATTAATGGAGGTGCTGAAGACACCAGGGAGAAATGCCCCAAATCCTCTATTCCTGAACACACTAATAACAGAGATCCCAGCAAAAAAACGAAAGGAAAAGGAAGCATTTTGGTGTTTGTGATCAGCTTGCAGAGGAAGGTGCAGGTACTCACCAGAGGTCGGGGTTATCTGCACTGTTGTCTATGCTGAACTGCTCGATTTCTGGTCCTACCTGAGCCACAAACTTGGCGAGTTTCTCTGCAGTTTCCATGGTTTTGGCATCCACTGCAAGGAACAAAATGTTCTGTTAGCTTCACCCAGAGCCTGGCAGGGTCAGTGCAGCTGAGAACCAGCCTCTTTAATAAATATATAACAAAAAAATGATGGTGAGGATTTCCAGCTGAAACCCTTCTCACGGATAATTGGATTGCGGGAGAAATTTTTTTCCCTTAAAAATTTCCATCCTAACCCCAAATCCTCACTCACCATCAGGAAACTGAGAGGCCAACGGTGGGAAAAGCTCTGGTGATGCTGCTAAATCCTCAGGATCTGCTTTTTCCTCTGCTGGCACAGAGAGCTCGGAGCTGGTGGCACCTTGGGAGGCCGAGGTGGCGTCGAGGGCAGGGCTCTGCTGGGCCAGGCTGGGATCTGCCACGGAAACCTTTGCCTGGATTGAACCTGGAAGATGTTTGTCTTGGTGCTTCAGCACTGTCCCAGCTGACAGCACAGTCTGGGTGCCTGTGGTTGCTCTCCTCACCTTCCTCGCCCTGGTGCCACGGGGTGGGAGAATTCCAGGTTTTTTCCTCTTGAAAAGTCTCCTTTTAATGCTGGCGACTTTCCTGGCGTAGAGCATGGCCCGGAGGGACTCTGGGGCAGCTCCCTCCTCACCCACACTCCTTCTCTGCACCTCTGACAGCCTCAGCCTGTAATATTTGTACTCCAGACTGTCCTCGTCAGACAGGAACCTGAGGAACACAGAAATGAAAGGAGAACTCAGCTGAAAATCCTCATTTTTCAAGCCAGAAAAATCCCAGCGATCCAGCTTGGTTTTGGTGGTTGTTTATTCCAGGTGTTCTGAGCAGGTTTTTGTGGGAACAACGAGCCTGGAGCAGCGAGGAAAGTGTGCCAAGCAAATAAATAATGGAGGGGTTTGACATAAATCGTTTGGGTAATTAATCAGCTCACACATGAAGAGGTGCTGTCATACACTGGAGTGTCTCAGCTTCCCTTTTCCAATGTTTTTTTCGTGGAACACTAAATCCTGTTACTTTGCTGGATGCCTCCATCACCTGCATTTGCTCCTAAATTCAAATTGCTTTTAACACCTCGGATTTGGATCGACAAAGAGCCATTATTGGCACATCAAAAGGAACGGGGATCTCCTCCCCACAACACAAACACAAAACATCCCAGGATCATTTCTAGGGATAACAGGATAATTAGCTCCAGGAAAAAAAAAAAAAAAAAAGCTGATTAAATATACAATAGGCTTTGATCTTTTCCATGGAGTGAAACGTTGAACTTAATTACATCTACTCCAAATATCCCAGCCCCAGTTCCCACACACCCACCAATATTCGGGACAGTTCTTCTGAGCATTCCTGTCTTTGGCAGACAAAGTTCCTGACACGATGCTGGTCACCAGCTGCTCAATTGTGTCCAAAACTTTCCTGTCAGCTCGTTGGGGGGCTGTGAGGAGAAATTAAAAACCAGTCAAACCCACTCATCGTTTCATTCTCATCAGCAGAGTGGCAGGATGTTGTCATTTTTATTTTTTTTCCTCAGCTTGATGTTTGCAATGTTTCAAGGTATTAACAGCAAACAGAATCCCACGGTGGTTGGGGTGGGAAGGGCCATGTGGAGATCCCAAATCCAACCAGGTGACACCAAAATAGCTGCTGGGTTTGGGATGGCCCCAAAGGAGGCTCCAGGTTCCCTCCCAGAGCTCTGCCACTTCTATGGAAAGAAATTCTTCCTCGTGTGGAGGTGAACTCGTTGTGTTTTACTGTGTGGCCATTCCCTGTCATTGGGAAGAGCCTGGCACCATCCTCTGGTCACTCTTTGGGGATATTTGTATGGATTTTGGGATGCTCTCTCAGCCTTCCCTTCTCCAGGCCCAGCCCCACAGTCTCCTCTCAAACTCCAGACCCCAAATAATTTCTGGAGCCTCTCCTGGTTTTCCTGGAGCTGTGGAGCTCAGAACTGGACACTCCAGAGGGAGTGGAGGGGCAGGATCCCCTCCCTGACCTGCTGGAAATGCTCTTCCCAAGGCACCCACACTTTGCCAGTGCATCCTTCCCAAACTAAAATAAATTAAGGAAAACTCTAAACTTGAACTGAGATTCTGCACCTGTTTATTATTAAAACACATCAGGCTCTAAGAAAATTATTCTCAGCTCTCCTGGGTAAGTGAAATCATCCTTAAAAAGGCAATTCCTTCATGGAGCAGAGGGATTTTGTGGAAAATCCGTTTATTTGAACACTGCTCCGAAGGGCTGAGTGACAAATTTTCAACCATTCGGTGTCAGCACTGCAAAAGCTCCCTGAGAAAGGATCTGAAGCTCAATTAGGGAAAACCAGGATGAGCAGGAATGTTTCAGGCAGGAGGAATCACTGCCTAAAATCCTAGCTCAGGGATGGGACAGGAACATCTCCACAGGAATGCACCTGGATCTGATTGAAGTGGTGATGGTGCCATCTCCAGATTTGCATATATGCAAATATTCACTCTGTAAAAAAAGGCAGGTCCAGGTTGGTCCTGGCCTCCCCACCTTGAGGTGGTAAAACTGGGGTGAAAATGCTGGATTTAAGGTCTAAGCAGGTGCCAGAAAGGGGAGGAAGGACATGATTTCACCACAAAAACTCCAGCAGAGAGCATTCACTCCCTGACCCAGCCCTGACTGGGATTTACCTGGGACTCCCAGAGTTAGAATTCCTAATGAAACCATAAAAATCAAACACATCCTGCAAAGCATCTCCCAGCAGTTCCCTCCCTTTTACCTTTGGTGTCAGGGGAGGGTGCTTTGAGCTGCTCCGTGGATTCTGGCTCTGGTTTTTTCATCTGGATCGGGTATCCACTCTTCTCCAACCAAGCCTTCAAGTTCTCAATGTACTCCCTCCCAAACAGCGTGGAATCATCAAAATTGGGGAATAATGTCGGTGCTGGGGCCATCTCCTGAAGCCCTACAGCCTCCAGGATTTTCTCCTGCCTGAAAACAGAGGCCAGAGCAAAGGTCTGCCCCAGCAGGGCCAGGGATTTGCGACAGAGGGACACGGTGGTCTCGAAAGCATTGGCCATTTCTCTGGGATTGCCAAACCCATTGGTTTTAATGCTCAACTCATAGGCATTGCAGGCCATCAGCAGCGGGGTGACCCCCTTGAGGAGGCGGTCCTGGAGCCTCATGATGTATTTATCGAAAGGTTTGATGATCTCAAAGAAACAATTCTTGGTTTTCACGGCCCCTTTGTCCAGCAGCATGTTCAAAAACTCGTTGTCCACCTTGGGGGTTTTGAGGGCGGCGTGCTGTAAACTCTTGATGGTGAAGAAACAATAATCTCTGTGCTCTGGCCTCAGGGAGCACTTGAAGGAGGCCAACATTTTGGCACAGGTCTCAGTCTCCAGCTCGAAGAGGGCCCCGAAGAGCCGCGAGAACTCGGCGTCGTTTTTGATGGCGTGGAACCCGGCCCACTTGATGATTTCGATGCCGAAGGTGGAAAAAATGTCAGATTTATCCACCAGGTCGAAATTGAGGTTCCTGAACACGTGGGCAGGCTTTGGCAGCCTCAGGATGGGTCGCTGAGCTGCCAGAGGGCGCGGGGGCAGCTTGGGGTTGGGGCGCTGCTGGAGGGGCACCGGCCTCTGGTTGGGGCGTTCGGCAGCTTCCAGAGGCTCATCCAGAGCTTTGGGATCGAGGCCTGGCTGGGGTTTTTTCACATTCCACTTCTTGAGGGGGCTTTTGACGTCTCCTTTGAACACTTTAGCTTTCACCACGCCCCTGGTGAGGCGCTTGCCCCTCAGGATCCTCCCCCTGCCAACGCCTCCCCTCCGCAGCGGGGGCCGGAATTCGCTGTCCGGCGCCCCAAACCCCACCTCGTATTCCTGGTTTTCCACGCCGCCGTATTCCTCTTCCATCAGCCCGGGCGACCTGAAATCCCCTAAAATATCCGAGGAGTTAAAATCGGCTTCGTGGGGCCCGCTGCCTTCCCAGGAATCCGAGGGGCCGTAGTCCTGCTCGTGAGGTGCCAGGCCCCCGTAGTCCCTCTCCCGCCCGTATTCCCGGTTTTGGTGTCCGTACTCCCGGTTGTGGGGAGCGGGGTGCCCGTATTCCCTGTTCGGGGCAGCTGCACGCCCGTATTCCCGGTTTTGGGAAGCGGGACGCCCGTAATCCCGGCCGAATTCCCGCTCCCGGGGCGTGGGGCGGCCAAATTGTTCGTGGAAGTAATTTTCCTTGCGGAGCAGAGGGCTGGCGGGTCTGTAGGAAGGGCCGGGATAGTCTTCCCTGGGATAATCTTCCCTGGGATCCTCGCTCCAGTCCTCGTGCTGGGAGTTGTCGTGAGGGAATCTCCCGTCGTCGTGGAAGCTCTGGTTGTAGCGGGGCCGGGGCAGCGGCCTGGAGTGAGCTGGGAAGATGAAAACACATTTAAGGGTTGAAAAGAGTCAAAATATTGAAAGTTCTGAAGGAAATCCACATATCTGAGTTCAGGGTATTCCCATATTCCAGTCCCTACAGAGATTGAGGAGCTCAAGTTCTCCTCTAAACCCCAGTTTTTCTTTGCTCATCGCTTTCTCAGATCTTGATCTTCTACTGGGATTCCTGAGACATAAAAACCATCAAAACCCTGAAATTTCAGCTTCCTGGAATTATAATTGGCAAAGACCTCCAAGACCATCGACTCCAGGCTTTGACCAATCCCCACATTGTCACCCAAACCACATTTCCCAGGAGGAATTCCACAGTTGTACAGAAACTCTTATCTTCTACAAACTCAACGACAATTATCTAATTATCGCAGGGAATTCTCATTATCCAAGATCCCCCTTCCCCAATCCCAGAAGTTCAATTCAGAAAGTAAAGAACACTTGAAAAAATTTGAAGTATTTAATATCAATTATTTCTTCAGGGTTCATACAAGTCAAAAAAGAACAGATTTCATTTGAAAGCTCTCCTATGAACGTCCATCCCAGTGAACGTGATCCAAGTGTTTTGCTGGGCGTTTTATATCTCAAATTTAGGAGGTAAAATAAATTTGGGGATCACGTTTTGTGCTATGCTCATGAGGTCAATGTCCTGCTTTGAGCTTTTTCTCCAAAAATAACACCGAACACAAAGACCCAAAGGCTTCCAATGCATCCCTACATTTATTTAACTTATCAGCCATCAACAGAATTCCATCCTGCAGCAACGTCCCTGGAGACCTCGCTGAAATCGGACCCACTCCCCGATGCTGCCTGAACAGAATTCCTTTGTCTGAATTCCCATTTTTTCCCCCCTTAGAATTTGCACGGTGTCAGTCCTTGCCCAGCTGTTCGCCTCTTCCATAAAAATGGATGTGGAAAAACACCAGCACAAGGCAAATAAATGGCAGGCGATGGAAGACCGCCGCCGGAACAGCCGGCACATCCCCCGGCGCGTCCGTCAGCCCGCTTTTCCCTACCTTTGAAATGATGGATGGCGTCCCCCGCGGCATCGCTCCGCTCCATGCGGTACCGTTTAACTTTGTCCTGCACCACGGCCTCGAACGTCTCTCGGGTGATCCTCCGAGAGGCCATTTTTTTCTCCCCCCTCTCGCAGCCGCCCCGCACTACGCGGCCCCCGCCCCGGGGGCACGGCCTGGCGCGGGGTCCCGCGGGGCGNNNGCCGCCGCCTCCCGTCACACCGGGACCTCCTCCCGGGGCACCACCGGTGGAACACCTCCCCTCCGCCGGTAGCCGCGCCCCCCTCCCGCCGCTCCCGGGACTCCCGGGGATCGCTGCCGGTCACTCCCCCTTGTCCTGACCGCGCCCCCGCCCTCACAGCGGCCGCGCCCCCTCAGCCATTCCCCGCGCCCTCAGCCGCCGCTGGCCGCGCCCCCGGACGGGCGGGTCCCGCCTGGTCCCGGCCGCGCCTGCGCCGCGCGGAGCCGCCTCATCCCCCCCCAGCCCTGCAGGCGGGCGGTGCCGGCGCAGCGCTGCGGGGCGCGGGGCGGTACTAACGGTGCGGGAGCGCTGCCGGTAAAGCACCGGGACGGGAGCGAGGGGAGCGGCCCGCGGGCTCCCGGTGTGAGGGCCGGTGTGAGGGCGGGTACCGCGGGGCGGCGGCGCACGCGCGCTCCTTGCTCGCTCGCCGTGAGGGCGAACGGTGCCGGTATGGGGCGGCGGCGCACGCGCGGAGGGAGGGGGGGAAGGCGGGCCGCGCGTACGGCGGCCGAGTGGGGCCCTCCCGCCCTCGCCTTTTGTCCGGCGGGAGCGCGGGTGGGTTGTGAGGGGAAGCGGGGCCGCGGGTGGGTCGTGAGGGGAAGCGGGGCCGCGGGTGGGTTGTGAGGAGAAGCGGGGCCGCGGGTGCTCCCCGGAGCTCTCTCAGCACCGCCGCCTTCCTTCGCGGCCCGCTCCGCGGCGTTGGAGCAGGCGGGTGGGATCATCCCGCGGGCTGGCGGGGCCTGCTGAGGGGGTGTGGGATGCGCTCCGGGAGGAGCTGGGCTGAAGGGCCGGGAGCGTGACCGGGCACGGTGCCCTCCGTGCCGCAGCGAGGGCCGTGTTGCGGTGACAAACCCTGAAACCCCATCTGAATCCTGAGATGCTGCTGAAATATCTCCTTATCCCTCTTTAACGGCCATAATTTTCCCATTAAATAAAAAACAGGCCGTGCCTTTGTATATTTTTCATTTAGAGTTCTGAGCTTTTGTTTTGAGGAAGAGCAACCCTCTTGCTTTGCTTCTGGTTGGCGTTAGAAGGTTTTGCACTAAAATTCGCTGTGGTTCTCTCTCAACAGCAGGACGCAGAGGTGCTTTCATCCCATCCCGGGAAAATGGGGTCCAAACAGATCGCCCAAGAAACCTTTGATGATGCAGTGCAGGAGAACATCACCGAGTTCGAGATGGATCCAGAGGAGGCTGTGAGGGAAGCTGTGCAGCAATTCGAGTCCCAAGGTATTGTCCATCCAGCTCGGGTTGTTACAGGCTGAGGTTTTACAAATCTGAAGGTTTAAGAGAAAGCTGCAAAGGCAAAGATGGATCATCCAGCATTGGAAAGGAGCCTTTGTGAAGTGGAACAGAGACACCATTAATGCTGACCTGGTTTTGTGGATTAATTATGACTGGAAAACTGCTTAGAGGGAAGCTGTAGGGTGAAATTTGGTCAGTGAAATTAGATTCCTTCTTTATTCCCTCTCAGCTGACATCTAGCTTTGTCCCAGGCTGAATTTGACCTTACAGTCAGAATTAAACATTTCAGCATCTTCACAACAAGTTCATTTTTGTTCTCCGTGTTGAGCTTGGCAGGTTTTCCCTAGAACTGGAACTCATACTGTTTATTTGACTCTAGTTATCTTGGAACCAATATTAATCTTGGTTTTATTTCCCATTTTAGGTGTGGACCTGAGCAATATTGTGAAAGCTGTGCGGCCTCCTGCTTCTGAGAACGGGCAGAGGCAAAAGCATCAAATCCTGCTGGTAGGAGCACAAATTGATGATGTCTGCTAAGGATCAGGGTTATATAATAATATAAGTACTAGGCCAACTTCTCCCTCTGTCCCATTTCTCTGGGAGCTCTTCAAGCAGTTAATCCCATTTATTCTTCAAACTGGGAATGATATCAAAATTCCAAGAGCTTCTTGCACTTTTCAGGGGAGGATCTGTGTAAGTGAAGTGAGGGTTCTGCTCCCAGGGGCAGGACAAGAGGGAACAGCCTCAGGCTGTGCCAGGGGAGGCTCAGGTTGGACACCAGGAGGAATTTCTTCATGGAAAGGGTGGTGAGGCCTCGGGAGGAGCTGCCCAGGGAGGTTTGGAGGGATAATGACAGGATGTGGCACTCAGTGCTCTGGGCTGGGCACAAGGTGGGGCTCAGTTCCACTATCCCAGGCTGCTCCAAGCCCTGTCCAGCCTGGCCTTAGACACTTCCAGGGCTGGAATGTGCTGGTGGGACCCAGTTCCCCCTCTGCTGGTCAGACTGGTGCCCAGTGGAGGTGTGACAGGAGAGGCAGAGGGAAGTCCCTGTCCCTCCAAGCCTTCTTGGATGCTGCTCTTTAAAACAACCGTCGCTCCCGTAACACCAGACTGATTTTAAACTTAAAACTACCATGAAAAATCAACAGCTTGCTGTCGTTCCTGCACAGTTCAGGTACCAAACTAACCCTCGGTGTCTCCCTCAGACCCTGGACTCCCTGGGGAGCGCCGTGGCCGAGGCAGCCGTGGCGGAGCTGCCGGAGCAGCTCTCGGCCTTCGCGGCGCAGTGCAAGGAGCAGCTGGCGTTCCGCTACCTGGCCGGCCAGAACGGCGCCTACCCCGTGGTGTTCTCTGCCTGCCAGCTGGCTTCGGGAGACAGGGATTTACTGCTCCAAGCCTTCTCCACCCTGGCTGCCTTGCTGGATGGGCAGCCAGACCTGCTGGACGCCGCCGGGCAGGAGCTGCTGCTGCAGACGCTGCGGGAGCAGCGCGAGGACGCGGAGATGACGCTGGCGGGGATCCGCTGCGTCCGCCACGCCTGCCTCAAACACGAGCAGAACAGGCAGGACTTTGTCAAGGGTGGCATCCTCCCTCTCCTCACTGGAGCCATTATCCAGCACGGCAGCAGCGCTGAGGTGGTCAGGACGGCAGCCTCGGCCCTCAGGGTCATGACGTTCGATGATGACATCCGTGTGCCCTTTGGTCACGCTCACGACCACGCCAAGATGATTGTCTTGGAGAACGATGGGTTAAGAGTCCTCATTGAAGCTGCAAAAGGTAAAATTAACCCCGAGGCTGTTGATCTCATATCGAGAATCACCCAGGATTTCTTCTCTTACTGTCTCAGGAATCACCTGTGATGTCTTCTCTCACTCTCTGACCTGAAGCTCCTCAGAGGTGATTCAGGAATTTGTCACTGAAATGGGGTTTAATTCTATCCATGAAATGTGCCCTGAGAGAGCCAAAAAGTGCCACTGTGGTGCTGCTGCTGCTAACCTCTGGAGCAGTCAGATACCAGAGCTCTTTGTCACTGTATTTACAAAGTATTTTAACCTCTTCTAAGGTGCTTCTTGCCCAGAAAAGACATTGTGACTCTGGCTAGAAACAGAGTGAGCAGGTGTCATCTCTCCTGTTTATTAAAATTTAATGCACTGTTACTTAATTAATCAGAGTAAACCAGCTTAATTCTTCAGTGGTTTCTCCATCCCTTCTCTCTTCTCTGCAGCATTCACAGATAACTCTGGGGTTCTCAGTGAGCTCTGTGCCACCCTCTCTCGCCTCTCCGTCAGGAATGAGTTCTGCCAAGAAATTGTGGACCTTGGGGGCTTAAATTTTATGGTGACTCTCCTGGCTGACTGCATGGAGCACCCGGTGAGCAATGGGAAGTGTTCTGGGAATGGGATTGGAGGGAACATCTCATTCTAAGGAATGAGGTTCATTTTAATGAAGGAGCCTTAGCCTGTGCAATATTTTAGGTGCAATTAGGGTTGAACCCCCCCGATCTCCCTATTTACAGCCATATATGCAGAATTAAATGCCCTGCAGGTAAGATTTGTGAGCTCATAGTTAAGTTACTCCTGCATCTTCCACCCTCCAAGAGTAGAACTCTGCTTCCTCCCAGAAAATCTGAGTATTTGGTTTTCCACCATTCCAACTAGAAGAGAATCAGGAGGATTTAGATGTGCAAGTCCCAGAGGCTGATGTTTGATTTTTCCAGCTTCACTAATGTTTTGTCAAGAAGTTTTCAAGGTCCCTTATGTGGCATAGAAATGACTGAGGGTAGAGTTGCTCTTTGTAGCTGGTTATTACCACAACCATTGGCGTGGGGTTGCTGGGGGATGTTTCTGGTTGGCTTTCCAAAGTCTCAGGCTCTCCCTGCTGCTTTCTGAGCTGTTGTTTCTCCGTGGAGCAGGACGTGGTGAAGCAGGTGCTCAGTGCCATCCGAGCCGTGGCTGGGAATGACGACGTCAAAGATGCCATCGTGGACGCCGGGGGCACCGACCTCATCGTGCTGGCCATCAGCCACCACCTGAACAACCCTCAGGTAACCCTCCAGGGCCTTGGGAGTTCCCTCTGGGATGGGGCTGGAGCTCAGCTCGAGCTGCATGATGTGTGTTTGCAGCTGAGCAGTGTATAAACCTGGAATACTCAGTTGTAGAGCGCACGCCTGGCAAGTATGTGTGTGAATTTGAAGGTTTTTCCACTGTATGTTGGTTTGTTTTGTCTCATTTCCAAATCACGTGGATGGTGGAGTCAGTGTTTTACACCTCTGGTATGCAAAACACAGAATCATGAAGAAATAGATCTTAGAAATACCTCTAAGATCCTTATTCCAACCTTCCCCTTACTCCACGTGCCAGAGCAGCGAGATGCTGCCGTGGGAGAAACTTCAAAACAATACAAATACCTCAAAAGCTGCCACAAAAGGAAACAAACCCCACTTTGATTTCCCTCAAAGCCACGTTAGCAGGCAGTGAATGTGTTCCCCTCCTGTGTTGCAGATCTGTGAGCAGGGCTGTGCTGCCCTGTGCATGCTGGCCCTGCGCAAGCCCGAGAACTGCAGCGTCATCATGGAGGGTGGTGGGGCCTTGGCAGCCCTGCAGGCCATGAAGGCTCACCCACGAGAGGTGGCTGTCCAGGTATGTCCCTCACAGCAGGTCAGTCAGGGCTGCTCTTGCCTCTGTTGTCTGTTTTCTTTGGGATTTTTCCCATTGCTGATCAAATTCCAACAGGTTTTGGGGGTGTTGGGAAGGCAGTGACTCAGTGCAGCCCCCCTGCATTTGTCACCCAGATCTGCTCAGAGCAAAATTTAATTTAGGTTTCAAATCCTAAAACTGTGGGATGCCACACTCCTCTTCCAAGCATTCCTTTTCCTTCTGGAAAGAGCAGGATGAGGATGGGCTCCTTCCAGCCCAGCCTGTGCCATCTTTCTCCAGAGTCAAATAAACTACCTGCATGGCAAGGAGTTTACCTCTGCTTCCTCCTGCTGGTTTCAGCAGGTTCTGTGTTCTCTTTGGTGCTTTCCAGAGTATTAAAATACCATAGAAAATATTTCCTGAAGGAGTAGTTTGAGTTAAGTGCCTGGAACAGCATGGGATGGGTGGGAAGGTGAGGCTGCTGCACTGGAGAATTCTCTCTTAGCGTTACTTAAAAATTAGTTGGCATTGGCTGGTGTTGGACATTTGTACAGAGATTTGCTTGTCCAAACTCTCAGTAGGGAATAACATCCAGGGATTTAATTTTTATCAGTTTGTTGCTCTCTGCAGCATCTCACATTTGGGTTTAGCTGAAGTCAGACCTGCTTTGTGCGTGCCAAAATCTCCTGTGGCTGCCTTTCCCTTTGGACCCTACTGACCCCTGTGCTGCCTTGTGTCCCCAAACCTAGCCCTGCACTGACCTCTGTGTCCCCAAACCAGCCCTGCACTGACCCCTGTGTCCCCAAACCAGGCCTGCACTGACCCCTGTGCTGTGTCCCCAAACCCAGGCCTGCCCTGACCCCTGTGTCCCCAAACCCAGGCCTGCCCTGACCCCTGTGCTGTGTCCCCAAACCCAGGCCTGCCCTGACCCCTGTGCTGTGTCCCTAAAACCAGGCCTGCCCTGACCCCTCCCCTGTGTCCCCAAACCAGCCCTGCCCTGACCCAGTGCTGCCCTGTGTCCCCAGAACCAGCCCTGCCCTGACCCCTGTGTCCCCTGTGTCCCCAAACCAGCCCTGCCCTGACCCCTGTGTCCCCAGAGCCAGGCCTGCCCTGTCCCCTGTGTCCCCTGTGTCCCCAACCCAGCCCGGCCCTGCCCCCTGGGTCCCCTGTGTCCCCCG
>JAWWMJ010000111.1:1784179-1797349 GCA_035047045.1 Vireo griseus
GGAAGCCCTATGGGTAATGTAGTCCCCGCTTAATGGCGCGGGAAGGGCGGGGCGTGCCGAGACTACACTTCCCAGAAGGCTTTGCGGCGGAGGGCAGCGAGAGGGCTGGGCAGGGAGCGGACGGGGGCAGCGCCGCCTGCTGGCTCGGAGGAGTCAGAGCGGGAGCGCGGCCATGGCTGTGATGAGTCGCGGCGGTGCTCGGAGCCGGTGCCGGGGACACCGGGGGGGCTCAGCGGGGACAGCGAGACCCCTCAGCGGGGACAGGGGACAGGCGACAGCGGGGACACGCGCAAAGCGCCAGCACCGCCGCGGGCGGGTGGTGGCAGCGTGGGAAATACGGCCCAGGCGTACGCGGCCGAGGGAAACTGAGGCACGGCGTGGGTAGCTCCCGCGACCCCACGGCCACGGGGGCTCACGCACCGGTTCGGCCCCTCCGCAGCGGGACCCGGCGGCCAAGACGAGGCGACTGCGGTGTGCAAAGCCCCGGGACGAGCGCGTCCCCGGCGGGCCCGGGCCGTGTCCCCGGCAGGTGGCGGCCGCCGCCCGCCCGCAGCACGGGAGGTCCCCGCGTGTCCCCGTTTCCCCCGGCTCTGAACGCAGCGACCCCTCCCGCCCCCGGTGCAGGTCCCGGTGCACCGACCGAGCCTCCCCCGCGCCCCGGTGCGTGAACTGCCGCCCCCCGCCGCAGCCTCCGCTCCACCGGCAGAGCCCCGGTGCAGCCCCCGGTGTACGGACAGTCCCTCGGCCCACGAACCGACCCTCGCTGCCGCCCCCGACCCACGGACCGAGCCCACCGTGCAGCCCCCGGTGCACCGACTGACCCCCGGTGCACCGACTGACTCCTGCAGGCGGACCCGGCCGCACGAACTCACCCCCGGAGCGGCTCCCAGTGCACGAACCGAGCTCCCCGGTGCACGGGCCGACCCTCGGTACAGCCCCCACTCCACGCACAAAATCCTCGGTGCAGCCCCCGACCCCCGGTGCAGCTCCGGTGCCACGGACCGAATCCCCCGTGCAGCCCCCGGTGCACGGACCGACCCCCGACCCACGGACCGACCCCCGCCGCGCAGACCCCTGTGCACGAACCGACCCTCGGTGCGACCCCCGGTGCACGGAGCGACCCCCGCAGCGGTTCCTGGTCCCACGGACCACCCCCCCGGTGCACGGACTGACCCCCGGAGCAGTCCCCGGTCTCACGGACCGACCCCACGGTGCACCGACCGACCCCCGCAGCGACCCCCGGTCCCACGGATCGACCCCCGGACGGACCCCCGGTGCACGAAGCGACCCCTGGAGTGGACCCCGACCCCACGGATCGACCCCCCGGTGTACCGACCAACCCCCGCAGAGACCCCCGGTCCCACGGAGCAACCCACGGAGCGACCTCCGGTGCGCGGAGCGACCCCCGGAGTGGACCCCGATCCCACGGAGCAACCCACGGAGCGACCCCCGGTGCACGGAGCGACCCCCGGAGCGGTTCCCGGTCCCACCGACCGACCCCTCGGTGCACCTATCGACCCCCGCAGCGACCCCCGGTGCACGGAGCGACCCCCGGAGTGGACCCCGACCCCACGGATCGACCCCCCGGTGCACCGACTGACCCCCATAGCGACTCCCGGTGCACGGAGCAACCCACGGAGCGAC
Organism: Vireo griseus; assembly: GCA_035047045.1. NCBI lineage: Eukaryota > Metazoa > Chordata > Aves > Passeriformes > Vireonidae > Vireo > Vireo griseus. The sequence continues at coordinate 1,785,824 of JAWWMJ010000111.1, forward strand.
CTCCGGTGCACAGAGCGACCCCCGGAGCGGTTCCCTGTCCCACCGACCGACCCTTCGGTGCACGGAGCGACCCCAGCAGCGACCCCCGGTGCACGGAGCGACCCCCGGAGCGGACCCTGACCCCACGGACCGAGCTCCCTGTGCAGACCCCGACCCCCGCCCGCCCCCGGTGCCTCCGCACTCCCCCACCCCGGGTCCCACGCAAGTCCCGGCGCGGGGGGGGCGCAGTTTCAGGGCGGGGGTTTCCCCCTCGCGTCCCCCCCGCGTATCACCCCCACGTGGGCCCAGCCGGCGGCGCCCAATCAGCGCCGCGTCCGCGGGCGGCTTCAAGCGGCGCCAGCCAATGGGAGAGGCGGGGGCGCCGAGCGAGGCCCCGCCCCCCGCAGGAGACTATAAAAGGCAGCGCAGGGCGCGGCGGAGGCTCAGAGCGATCGCGGCGCAGCAGCGGCAGGAGCGGAGCGGGACCGGGGATCGCGAAAGGACCGCGATATCTCCCCGATATCTTCGGGATATCTCCGCGATAGCCGCTCTCGGGATTATTACTCTTGGAATTTGCCTTCTTCTCCTTGGGATTACAATTGCACCATGACCCTGGAGGAGCTGGTGCCTTGCGATAGCAGCAAGTAAGTGGCGGGCGGCTCGGGGTGTCGCGGCGGAGGGCTGGCGGGGTCTGCGGTTGTCGCCGTCGGTGCTCACCGACTCTGTCGTTCCTCCGCCACAGGATGCAGGCGGTGAGCGAGGCGGTGGAGCGGGTGCTGGTGGCGGCGCAGCGGCAGGACCGGCTCACTGTGGGAGTCTACGAGTCGGCCAAGCTCATGAATGTGTGAGTATCGCGATAGGGCTCTCTGTCGCGGGGGTCTGGGCAGTACCAGCGCGGCTCGCGTGGCGAGGATCCATCCCGGACCTGTTAGCGCAGGGCTGGCTCTTGGCCGGAGAGTTTTACGGGCGGTGGGAGGGGTGACCAGGCAGCATTTGGGGGGGTCTGTCCCACGTTCTGAGCGCGACAGGGCGGTGACACGGGGGGGTGGCAGCTCCGCGGGAGGGGGTCCCACCATCCAGAGCTGTCGCAACCACCCCTAACCCTCCGTGTCCCCCCCGCGCAGGGACCCCGACAGCGTGGTGCTGTGCGTGCTGGCCACCGACGAGGAGGACGAAGGTGACATCGCCCTGCAGATCCACTTCACCCTCATCCAGGCGTTCTGCTGCGACAACGACATCCACATCCTGCGCGTGTCGGGGATGCAGCGCCTCGCCGCCATCCTGGGCGAGCCCGAGCCGGGCTCCGAGCCCCGCGACCTGCACTGCCTCCTGGTCACGGTGAGTGACGCGCCGCTGGCCCCGTGATTCCGCCGGGCGCCGCGCCAGGGGCCGGGGAGGGTGACGAGGCGGCTCGGGGGACACGTGTCGGGGCGCTGGTGGCACTCATCTCGTGCTCCTTCTCCTCCAGAACCCGCACACGGACGCCTGGAAGAGCCAAGGGCTTGCGGAGGTTGCGAGTTACTGCGCCGAGAGTCGCGACAGGAATCAGTGGGTGCCCTACGTGTGTCTGCAGGAGCGCTGAGCCCTTCCCCCGGCCCCTTCCCGGCCTGGACTTGAAGGATTAAAAACCTTTTTTTTTTAAAAAAAAAACCCGACATAAAACAGGAGGAAAAAAAAAAAAAAGGAGGCGAAACAGCCAGTTCCAACCCACAATCCCCAAAAACCACCGATTTTATTTTTCTTTTTAACCGGAGAGGAGGAAGGGGGAGCACGGCCGCTGCGGTGGGAATGGAGGGACGCTGGCCGGAGCCCGGAGGGACGCTGGCCGGAGCCGCCGGCCGAGGAGCCGTGCTGGACCGTGGGCCGGAGCTGGGGAGCCCCGGGCGGGCGCTGCGGAGCGCGGGGAGGTGACCCCGGAGCTGGACATTGTCGCGATTTTTGGCAGCTGGGACCCGATGGAGGCGAGGACTGCAGAAGGCTGGATTTTTTTGGTTTTTTTTTTTTTTTTTATTATTTTTCGTTGCAAAAACTGCTTTTTTTCCAAGGAATTATCGACGTCTGCACGGATGGACTTGCACCCCGCCGGGGTGCCACTTTTTGCACTTGGAGACCCTGAGCTGAACCTTTTTCCAGAGTTTATTCTTATACCGAGCCAGGAACTAAATTTATTTGCAATAAAATGTCTGACGTGACTCATGTTTGCTCTTCCCTCTGCTCCGCTGGAGCCGTTCCCAAGGGAGCGCAGCGGGATCGGCTCCTCCTTGGGTGGGTTTTGGGGTGGGCTCCACCTCCCCTGGGGGGCTCCCCACGCTGTGGGGAGGCTTTGTAGGGCCGGGAGTTCCCACCCGTGTGTGGCCTCGCTGCTGGAGGAGGAGAAATTCCCACCCCACCCTTCTCTGAGAAAAAAAAAGGGTTTTTCCAAGAAAAACACCCACGAGGGGCTCTGAGCTCCGTGGGAAACTGAGGCAGGGCCCAGCCCCCCCCCCCCCCGGTTGTGGCACGGAGCTTTCCCCGCCCCCACGGAACCCGTGGGAACCGGGGCTGCCCGTGGGTGGGTGGGGGGAGCCCGGGACGTCTCCGCGCCCCCCCATCCCCTCCCCCGTGCCGCGGGCTGGGAATTCCCTTCCCTCCTCCGCGGGGACCCTGGGGACATCCCTCAGCGTCCCCCGGGGGTGGCCGGAGCTGGGGACGAGGAGAGAGGGAAGCGTGAAGGGCTCCGGGGAAAGTGAGGGTGGGGTCGGGGTCCTCACTCTGCGGCCAAGGGGGACCCCCCTGGGTGTTCCCCAAGCCCCGGGGGTGAGCTCGGGTGAATATACCGGTGAATGCCGGTACCGGAGCTCACCTGAGGTCACCCCTGTCCCCTCCTTGGCACGCGGGGTGGCCCCGGGAGCGCTGCCAAGCTCCGGGACGGAGCCAGGACGCTCCTGGCCCGGCTGGGACACAGTGTGCGGCTGGGCAGGGACACAGTGACCGGCCAGCCCCGGCTGGGGACACGGTGGCCATCCCAGAGTGTCCCCAGTGGCTTTAGGGACGTGCCCTGTGCCCTCCTTTGGGGGTTTTGGTTGCAGGGGAAGCTGAGGCCACCGCAGCCCCTCCCCCGCGCCGTGTCCCGGGGACAAAGCGGTGACAACAACCTCTGGGTGGCCCAACTGCGACCCCCCCAAACTGCAGCCGAGGGGGGTGACACGGCAAAGGACCCCCGACCACACCTGACACGAGCTGCGGGGGCTCGAGTCGGGGTTGGGGGCTCGCTGTTCCCTGGGATCCCCCCCCGGTTTGGGAAAATCCCAAGGGAAAGGGCCCGCGGGCGGCTGAGGCTGCCCAAACTCGTTTCACTGATGAGGCGGAGGAGTCACGGGGCCATTCCTGTCGCCGCTGTCACCGCGGCGGCCGCTCGTGTGACCGGTGTGTCAGCCCGCGGCCGTGTCACGGGGGCGGGAGGGGGTGACAGCCCCCCCCAGACCCCCCAGATCCCCCAACATCGCCCCCTCCCACTCGCAGGACACCCCCGGGGCCGGGTCACGCACATCGCACCCACTCCCGGTGTCCCCGTGTCCCCCCCCAGGGACTCCCCCAAACAGCCCAGGAACCCCCCAAAACCCCCCCAAGGGCCCCAAAATCCCCCCCCCCCCGAAAGAGGCCCCCCCAAACAGAGCGTGGTGCACCCCAAGGGCTCAGGAACTCCCCAAAATCCCCCCCTGAAAGGCATAGAGCCCCCCCAAACAGAGCGTGGTGCACCCCAAGGGCTCAGGAACCCTCAGACCCACCAGAGCCCCCCCATGAACCCCAGTGACACGCGGGGGGGGTGCAGATGTCACCCCCGAACCGGCCCGGGGGGGTGACACCGCACAGGGGAGGGGAGAGGGGGTTGAAATCGGGGGAGGGGGGTTTGGGTTTGGGTTTGGGCTCGGGGGGGGATTGGGGAGGGATCCCCGAGCCCCTTCCCGGCTGTGGGGCAGCCGCAGCCCAGACAGGGCAGGGCAGGGCCGGATCCAGCTCATTTACGAGTCTGGCCTGGGTGGCTCCGGCGGCTCCATGGCTCCGTCTCCACCCTGGGAGTGACATTGGGGACAAAAAAACCGAGGTGGGGGGCACCGCCCACACCCCACACCCCCCCTCGGTGGTACCCCGGTGGCACCGGGTGCAGCTCGGCCCATCCCGACATCGCCAAGCTCTGGAAATTGGGGGGAAACTGAGGCACGGAGCTGCCCTTTCCCCCCCCTCCCCCCAAGCAGGAAGTCCCTCCGTGATGTCACCGCGGTGGTGGCCCCATTGCGTCACGGCTGTCCCCGTGTCACCCGTGGGAGGCTTCGCCGAGAGTCAGGGGGGACTCCGGGAAGGAAGGGAGGGGCGGAGGGGGTGACCCCCCCACTGCTGTCCCCATCCCCCCCCCCCCGGTGGCACCCGCGGCCGTGCCAAAGCCACCCCGGTGCCACCCGGTGCCACCCCAGTGCCACCCGGTGCCACCCCGGTGCCCGCGGCTCCGAGGGCGAGGAGTAAATTAGAGCGGAGGGAGTTAATTAGAGCGGCAACCAGGGCTAAAAATAGCCCGGCGGAGGAAGGAGGGTTATTTTTAGCCGCTGCCAGCCCGGTGCCACCCGGCCGGTGTCGCTTGGCGCTGGCACCGCCACCCGCTGCCACCTCCGGGGAGAGGAGTCGCTCCCGGTGTCCCGGAGGTTTTTAAGGGAATTCAGGAGGAGTTTGGGATTCCGTGCCCCGGTGGGGACAGCGACACCGGGACCCGCTGCCACCCCACCGTTCGTCCCTGTGCCCCATCCTGCCCTTCCCGGCGGCGTTTTGGGGCCGCAAAAATCCCAACAATTCCCTGCTCCAGCGGTTCCTGCCGCAGGGATTCCCGCAGGATTCCGCCCTGGATCTCGCGGCCTTTCCAGGAAAGCGGCTCCGGAGCTGCCGGGAAGCCGAGAGGGAAGCTGGGGCGGGCTCGGATCCCTTTTCCCAGAAAAGGGAAGGAAGGCAGCGCTGGGTTCCGCTCTGCCGCGGTGCCGTGGGGTGGGATGGGGTGGGACGGGGTGGGAGATTCCCGGGAAAAAGGAGATTCCCGAGGGGGTCCCGTGGAGGAGCTGCCAGGGATGGGAAGGGGAGATCCAGAGGGGTTGGAGCGGTTCCAAAGGGTGGGTAAAGGGATCCCTGAGATCGGGAAGATTCCTAAATGTGGGAAAAGGGATCCCTGAGAGTGGGAGGATTCCCAAGGGTGGGAAGAAGGGGATCCATGAGAGTGGGAGGATTCCCAAGGGTGGGAAGAAGGGGATCCATGAGAGTGGGAGGATTCCCAAGGGTGGGAAAAAGGGGATTTCCGAGGGGCTGTGATCCCTGAGGGGCTGCAATTCCTGGGAATCAGCACTCCCGATCCCATCCGAGCATCCAGGGATGGGAAGGGGAGATCCAGAGGGGTTGGAGCGGCTCCAAAGGGTGGGAAAAGGGATTCCTGAGATTGGGAGGATTCCTAAATGTGGGAAAAGGGGATCCATGAGATTGGGAGGATTCCTAAAGGTGGGAAAAAGGGGATCCCTGAGATTGGGAGGATTCCCAAGGGTGGGAAAAGGGATCCCTGAGATTGGGAGGATTCCTAAAGGTGGGAAAATAGGATTTCTGAGGGGCTGTGATCCCTGAGGTGCTGCAGGGATCCACATGAGGAATGGGCATTCCCAATCCCACCGGAGCATCCAGGGGATGAGGACAAGGAGATCCAGAGGGGTGGGAGAGAGGGGACAGGGGATCCCCAGGGGGTTCCGATCCCAGAGAATCCCGGAGGAATCCCGGAGGATATCCGGAATTCCGGATATAATTCAGTGCAGCGCAGGCAGGCGAGAGGGGAAAATCTGGCAAAATGCAAAGTGAGCCTTTTTATTGTGTTATCCATTCACTTGGGAACAACAATTCCACGAAATATTCAACACGAGGTGTGGGGAGGGGGATCGGGGCCATGATGGCACATGAGAAAAAAGGCAAAAAAAAAAATAAAAAACAAAACTAAACTAAAAAAAAAAAACCCCAAAAAACCACCCCTGGAATTTGGGAATCGCAGACAGATGAGGAGCCTACGGCACAGACAGCGACCACTTCCTAAGGACAGTCTGGAAAAAAAACCTGGATTTGGCGTTTGGCAACGAGATCAGAGTTTGGCAAATAAGAAGAATAATCAGAATTAATGAGGGTTGGAATGACAGACCAGAGAGAAGAAGAAAACGAGGAGCGCCGAGGATCCCACACGGGCTCGGAGTAAATGAATTATTGGGATTTTTGTTAAATAAATTGGATTTTTAAGTACTTTGAGGGGAGGGGAAAAAAGGGGGATTTGGGGTGACTGGGCAGCTCCTGGCTCCATCCCCAGGGACAGGGAGGGGAGGGAGAGGCAAAGGGAGGAAAACTGGAATGGGAGCGATGTTTCCCTGTCCCTTTTCTTTCCCAGTTTTCTATTTTTGGCACTGGCTTCACCACACGCCATAAAGAAAAGCTGGACAGATCTGGGCATGTGGTTACTCCCAAAAAAAAAAGGCTTTGTGGAGCTCGGCTCCAGCTCCTCCTGTTCCCCCTTCCCCCTTCCAGCACTTAAAAAGTCCTGAAAAGCTTTTTATTTTTGTGGATTTTTTTCCTCCTTTTCCCTTTTTTTTGGGGTGTTTTTTCCTCCTTTTTCTTTTTTTTCTTTTTTTTTTTTTTTTTTGTTGTTTTTTTTTTTAAACAAATTTATTTGGCAAACTCACTAAACAAAGTACAAGCAACTACTGGGAATCTGCACTTCTATTTCTGCCATACAAAAAAAAAACCACCCACGGGATGAGCACGGATTTACTCGGACGAGGATAAAATTCTGGGGGGGGAAAAAAAAAAAAAAAAAAAAAAAAAGAAGAGAAAAAAAAGGAAAATAAAATCTAAATTAAGGATTTTTTTTTTTTTTTCCCACCAAATAAACGAGTCACTCATGGAGACACCAGCACCTGCCAGCAGCTCCCACCCCCCGGCTCCTGGCAGGACCCTCGGCCGCCAGCATTCCTGGGAGATGCTCCATGGCCTTCCTCCCTTCTCCCTGTCCCTTCTCCCAGCTCCTTCTCCTGATCCCTGTTCCTGGCTCCTTCTCCCTTTTCCCAGTTCCTTTTCCCTTCTCCCTGCCCCTTTTCCCTTCTCCCAATCCCTTTTTCCCTGCTCTTTTCCCTTCTCCCAGCTCCTTTTCCCTTCTCCCAACTCCTTCTGGCTCCTTCTCCCAATCCCTGTTCCCAGCTCCTTTTCCCTTCTCCCTTTTCCCGGTTCCTTTTCCCTTCTCCCTGCCCCTTTTTCCCCAGCTCCTTTCTCCTTCTCCCTGCCCTTTTTCCTGGCTCTTTTCCCTTCTCCCAGCTCCTCTTCCCTTATCCCAACTCCTTCTCCTGGCTCCTTTTCCCAATCCCTGTTCCCAGTTCCTTTTCCCCTCTCCCAATCCCTTTTTCCCTGCTTTTTTCCCCCTTCTCCCTGCCCCTTCTCCCAGCACCTTTTCCCTCCTCCCTGCACCTTTTCCTGGCTCTTTTCCCACTCCCAATCCCTTTTCCCTTCTCCCAATCCCTTTTCCCTTCTCCCAACCCCTTTCCCCTGCTCTTCTCCCTCCTCCCCACCCCTTTTTCCAGGCTCTTTTCCCTTTTCCCAACCTCTCCCTGCTCCCTGCCCCTCTCTCCCGGCCGGGCACTGGGATGGGGAGGAGAGGACGAGGATGGGAGGGAGGCAGAGCGACCCCAAAACCGCTGCACCCCCAATCCCTTGGGATTCACATCCCACAGGGCCGGGAAGGGAGGGATCCCTGCCCGGGATGGGGTTTGGAGCCCCTGAGGAGGAGGAGGAGGAGGAGGAAGAGGAGGAAGAAGAATTCCCAGCTCCAGCCCCCGCTCCGGGATAGCACCAAGCTCTGGTCTCGAACACAGAGGAAGAATCAGATCTGGAGTAGAAAAAATAAGGCTGGAACTGGACGAGAGATTAAGGACGGAGGGAATTCCCTCCTGGAGAAGGAATCCCGGGCTGGGCTCGGGATCGCCCGCGGGATTCCCGGCGGGCGGGAGCTCGGAGCGGGGTGGGATGAGGGATTTGGGATAAAATTTGGGATTTTTCTCCGGAAAAGGCCGGGCTTGGGGGACAGGGAGGGGAATGATCCCGTTTTCCCTGCTCTGCTCCCTCCCGGCGGCATCGGGTGACATTCCCGAGCCCTGGAATTCCGGGACAAGGCGGGGAGGGTTCCCAGGGAAAGCCGCACGGGTTTTAGTGTTTAAGAAGGTCTTGTTTTTTTTTTTTCCCCGATTTTGTTGAAAAGGCAAATGACGGCGGACTGAAAACAAGGAATAGCGACATTCCTGCGGCCGAGGAGGGGACATGGAGCGGCTCCGATCCCCTGGGAATTCCATCCGCCTCTGGAAAGCGGCCGGAGCGGCTCCCAGTGCCCAGCCCGCACCAGTGACCCCGACCAGCAGCACCAGTTTGGGCCGCTGGGATTCTCCCTCCCGCTGGAGCAGGACGGGATCAGCCGAATCCAGGGAACTGCAAACCCTTTCCCATGGGAATTGTGACGGGATCCCCGTTCCAACCCAATCCTAAGAGTTTGGGGGAACGGGGAAAACCCCAGGATTTCACTTCAGGTGTGGCCGGATTGTTTTTAACCCTCCTCTTCCCAAAAAAACCCCTCCCTGTGCTCGGGATAACCGGGAATGGCCTCTGCCTACGGCGAGCTCGGGAAGGTTTTTCCAACCTCATGGATTCTGGGAGCGGCTCCCAAGAGCTGCCGAGCTCCGGGGACATGGATTGGGCTCGGACACCGCCCCCAAATCCCGGGATCTGTCCCCTTCCCGACACATCCAGAGGCCAAAGGATGCCAGGCCGGGAACGTGGGAATTCCCTGAGCTCTCCCGAGCAGCCAGCACATTCCAAGGGGCTCCATGGAAAGCGTCTCCTGCTCCCCCTTTTTTTCCCTGGATCCTCCTTTTCCTGCTCTCCCAGGTTCCTCCCCCGTGAGGTCCAAGCGCTCCCGGTTAAATCCCAATCCCGGATTCCCAAGGGATGGGAAGGGAGCTGCTCCTTCCTCTCCCCATCCCCACCTGCCCTAAAATTCCCTGGACATCTCCCAGGCCCTGGATTTAGCAGGAAGAATTCCCCTCGGCACTCCCAGTGTGGAAAATGGAGATGGGAAACGCCAGGAATTTGCTGATTTGGGCCAAAATTCCCATTTTTTTCCAAGATTTTGGATGTTCCTGGAAGCCTCTTCCCTCTCTCCCTCCCCAAATTTGGGGACAGCACAGAGAGCCCCCCAGAGTGACCAGGGTGGTGGGGAGGGGGCTGGATCCTGACCTCCCCCATCCCTGGGGCTCCCTAAAATTCCTCCTGGGATCTCTCCTGGCTGAGAGTTCCCCCTCAGGGCCATCCCCTGATCCCAGAGGAGCTGTGGGATCCAAGGAAAAGCCTCTCCCGGGGCCTCCCTTTGGCCATTCCCAACAGGGATTTTTTTTTCCAGCTTGGGATTTTTTGTTGGGTTTTGGATTTTTTTTTTTTGGGGGGGGAGGTGATTTTTTATTTTTTAATTTTTTTTTTTTTTTTTTTTTTGGTACTGATTTTCTACAAAATTTCTCCCACCTCGTCCCTTCTCCAGAGGGAATTCCTGCTGATTTGGAGATTGATTGGATCAGAGCACTCGGAGCTGGGTCCAGCTCTCACATCCCACTGGGAATGACCTCCCCCCACCTCAACACCCAAATCCAAATATCCCTATGAAAAAAAATCCCTCTCCTGCCCCCTTTTCCTCCCTCAATCCCAGTCAATTTTTTTAAAATCCCAATTCCAATTTTTAATCCCTTTCCCACCTCCTTTCCTGGGAAAAAGCAGCCTCCCCTTCCCTATAAAAACCCCACTCCCAAATTATTTTTTCTTTCTCTAAATTGGGTTTGGTTGTTTTTGTTTTTTTTTGTTGTTTGTTTGTTTTTCGTGGGAATTTTTTTTTTTTTAAGTTCTCTTTGAAGCCAGCGTTGAGTTTTTACCCCTGGGAGGTGTGGAGGAGCCTGGATCCAGAGGCTGGAGGAGGATTCCCTTCCCGAGGGATCCGGAGCTATAGGATGATGCAAGGTTTTTTGTCCTTAAAGGGATTCTCGGAAGCAGGAACTCCCACCAGGAGTGGATCATTCCGGGCATGCTGCTCACAGTAATTCATCAGCTCCGAGGATGCTTTCGAGACCTGGATATTGGAGGGGAAAAAAAAAGCAGGAATTTGGGGGATATTCCCAGCCTGGTGCTTCCAGGATCAGTGGGGATTGACATCCAGCTTTTCCCAAAGATGAGGTGGAGATGAGGAGGAAAAATGGGAATTGGACGTGGAAAATGAGACTTTTTATGGGGATAAATAGTCAGGAGTGTGGGGAAATAACCCAGCAGGGAGATTTAAAAGGAATATTATTGTATCCGTGTTTTTCAGGGATTTGGGATGAGCTCTGAGGTTGCTTTCCAGACATGGATATTGAGGGGAATAAAAAGCAAGAATTTGGGGGATATTCCCAGCCTGGTGCTCCCAGGATCAGTGGGGATTGACATCCAGCTTTTCCCAAAAAAAACCTCGTGGAGATGAGGAGGAAAAATGGGAATTAGGCATGGAAAATGAGAGTTTTTATGAGAATAAAGAGTGAGGAGTGTGGGGAAATAACCCAGGAGAGAGAGTTGGAAGGGATTTTATTGTATCCGTGTTTTTCAGGGATTTGGGGTGAAAAAACAACGGAAAAGCTTCCCTTTTTGAAGGAAAACTCTGGGATCTTTTCCCTCTGCTGTGCTCACCTTGATCCTCTCGATGCCAGCCTCGATGCGGAGCTGCTCCACGAGCTTCCGAGCCTGAGCTATGTTGTTAGTCGTGGACATTCTCTGCCATCGGCTCTGGGCCCTGGCACAGCAGAATCCTGCCGAAAAAATCCATGGAAAAAAGAAAAAAAAATGGGGTTGGTGTGGTGTGTGAAGCGCAGGGATGATGTTTAGAGGATGTTTTTAAATAAAAATGTCTTAACTTTTTAAAGAGAACGGTTTTTTTGTAGGTGTTTTATGTTTTTGAGGGAAGATTGGTAAAGGTTTTGTGAGAGTCTCTTGTTTTTGAAATAAAAGGTGATGATTTTTCTGCTTTAGTTTGTTATTTTCTTTTCTCTGCGTGTTTTTAAAATGTGCTTTCTTTATTTCATCTCATAGCGGTAGAGGAGCATTGTGTCGTTTAGGCAATTAAGTAGCTGGTAATGAAAAACCCTATAAAAAGAAATAAATCTTTGAATAAAGAGCCTCCTAAATTTTTGGAACTTAAACCCTTTTGTCTTCACTCTGTCTGGACCATCCCTGGTGGCTTTGGTGGTCCTGGCACCTGGGCAGGTGCCATCTGCACGTGGGGATGTGTCCATGGGGCTGTGTCCCAGCTTCCCATGGGATTTGTGTCCAACATGCTCATGGGATGATTTCTAACCCCCCACAGGATCACATCCCCATAGGATCATGTCCATGATTTGTGGACCTTCCCATGAGATTTGTGTCCAACCTTCCCATGGGATTTGTATCCAACATCCC
>JAWWMJ010000111.1:1805624-1817472 GCA_035047045.1 Vireo griseus
AACGGGGACACCGCTGACACTGGGGGGGACATGGGGACACCTGGAGGACACTGAGGACACACGGGGACACCGCTGACACCCAGGGGGACACGGGGACAGTGGGGACAGCAGGGACACACGGGGACACCGCGGGGACATGGGGACACTGGGGACAGCAGGGACACACGGGGACACCACTGACACCCGGGGGACACCTGGGGACAGCAGGGATACAAAGGGGACACTGCTGACACCCAGGGGGACACCGGGACACCTGGGGACACTGGGGACACACGGGGACACCTGGGGACACCGCTGACACTGGGGGGGACATGGGGACACCTGGGAACAGCGGGGACACACAGGGGGACATGGGGACACCTGGGGGACACTGGGGACAGCAGGGACACCTGGGGACACTGGGGACACCTGGGAGACACTGGGGACAGCAGGGACACACGGGGACATCTGGGGACAGCAGGGACACATGGGGACACCGCTGACACCCGAGGGGACACAGGGACACCTGGGGGACACTGGGGACAGCAGGGACACACCGGGACACCACGGACACCCAGGGGAATACAGGGACACTGGGGACAGCAGGGACACACCGGGACACCGCGGACACCCAGGGGAATACAGGGACACTGGGGACAGCAGGGACACACATGGGACACCACTGACACATGGGAGACAGTAGGGACACACGGGGAGACGCAGGGATATTGGAGACAGCGGGGACACAGAGGGGACAGTAGGGACACACGGGGACACCGCTGAAACCGGGGACACACAGGGGACAGCAGGAACACCTGGGGGACACGGGGGACAGCAGGGACACACAGGGGACAGCAGGAACACCTGGGGACAGCGGGGACACCAGGGGGACACTGAGGACAACAGGGATACACGGGGACATGGTTGACACCCAGGGGATACCTGGGGGACAGCAGGGACACATGGGGGCACTCAGGGGACACAGGGGACAGCAGGGACACACAAGGACACCGCTGACACTGGGGGGACACTCAGGGGACACTCAGGGGACACCGCTGACACCAGGACACACAGATTGCCCCCCCTGGTGCCACCCTGGGCCATTCCCAGCCCCTGATCCCGGATTTTCCCCGGGATTGTCCCCGCGCTGTCCCCGTGCCTGCCCCACTCACGCCTGGATCAGGCTGGCCAGGTCGTTGGTGGAGGGGCTGCTCCCAGTCGCTCCCATGGCGTTGTGGCCTCCCGAGATCATCCCAGACATTCTGTGGGAGAAAAAAGGGTCAGAACTGGGAAAGAAATCCCTAAAAATCCAGTGTTTTACACCCGGGAATGAGAGCGACTTCCCATCCCATGGATTATGGAATTATCTGCACCAGCTTTCCCTTGATCAGCTGCCAAGTAAGGAATTAAGCTGAACAATAAATGGGAATAATTATAAAAATACCAGAATTCCTGAATTTAGGGATTCAATCCCAGCCCTTCCTCACACCAGCTCGTTCCCTGCTCTGTATCCAAGGCAGGATTCCCTGGATTCCCTCATGGAACAGCCCAGGACACCCAGCCCCATCCTCAGGCTGCATCCAGCAGGGAATTCCAGCTGGTGTGGTTCCAGGTGGAATTCCAGGCACAGGAGCAGGGAGAAGCCAATGGGAGCTGAGTGGTCTCATCCCAAAATCCAAGGATTTTGGGGCTCCAGAGGGTCTCTCCCTCCTTCTCTGCGCCGAAGGGATGGTCGGGAATGGCCTGGCCCTCACTGGGTTTATGGATTTATCCATTTTCCCCCCAAATATTGTGAAGTGATCCTCATAACCATCCAGGAACGGGAATATTCCCCTCCTAAACCAAGCTGGGAAATCCCGAAATCCCATAAAAAATTCCAGGGCTACGATCCATCCCCATTCCCAACTCCCTCTGGAATAATTTCCTTAAAATCCCTCCCAAAAACTCAGCCCAGAGAACCCAAAAACCTCTCCCAGCTGAGGGAACTGGGCTGGTTCTGAGCCCCCAATTCCCCATTCCTGGCCCAAATTCCCTCCTGCTCCTACTGGGAGAGGCTGGAAGGAGGAATTCCGAGAGGGAAAAAAGCAGGATTCGACTCACAGCTGCTGGACTTGGGGGTTGTTCATGAGGTTTGATGCCTGCAAGGAATAAAAACAATGCCTGGAGTGAGGCAGGGGGGACAGGGAGGACAAGGATTGAGGGGGGGAAAATGAGGGGGGAAAAATGAGGGGGGGAAAAATGGCGGAAAAAAAAGGCGGAAAAAAAAAGGCGGAAAAAAATGGCGGAAAAAAATGGCGGAAAAAATGGCGGAAAAAAATGGCGGAAAAAAATGGTGGAAAAAGGGGAGAAAAACAGGGGGAAAAATGTCAAAAAGAAGAGCAAAGCCCAACCCCAGAGCAGAACAGGTCCTTCCACAGCCTCGGCAAAGCCTGTGGAGAAACCCCTGGATCTCCTGGGAGCCGAAGGGAACAGCAGCAGCTCCCAGGCAGCTCCGGGGATTGGGGAACACCCACGGGGGGAGACAGCAGAGCTCCCAGAGAGGCTCCATCCCAAGGAATAGGATCGGGAATTACCATGCTCATGAAGCCAGGGTTGTTGAGCAATCCTGCCAAGTCGAAGCCTCCGGGGCCGCCGGTCTGGGAGAGAAAGCAGAGCTCACTCACTCACTGCCACACCTCGGTCCCGGAGTTAGGGGAGCCAGGGAATCCCAGCGGGAATGGGTTGGGATGGAAGGACCTGGTCCCAGCCCCTGCCACCAGCAGGGACACCTCACACCATCCCAGGTGGATCCAAGGTGCCCTGGACACTCCCAGGGATCCAGGGGCAGCCACGGCTGCTCCGGGAATTCCATCCCATTCCCTCCCAGGGAACAATTCCTTCCCCAGTATCCGACCCATCCCTGTCTCCTGTCCCTCCATCCCTTGTCCCAGATCCCTCTCCAACTCTCACGGAGCTCCCTCAGGCTCTGGAAGTGGCTCCCTGGAGCTTCTCTTCTCCAACCCAGCCTTGGGCACTCCCAGGGATCCAGGGGCAGCCACAGCTTCTCTGGGATTTCCATCCCATTCCCTCCCAGGGAACAATTCCTTCCCAATATCCCACCCATCCCTGCCCTCTGGCACTGGGAAGCCATTCCCTGGCTCCTGTCCCTCCATGCCTTGTCCCAAATCCCTCTCCAGCTCTCCCAGAGCCCCTTTAGGCTCTGGAAGTGGCTCCAAGGTTTCTCTGGATCTTCCCTTCTCCAACCCAGCTTTGCACACTGCTGGCAATGGGAATGTGAATGGGGCAGCCACAGCACCCCTGGGAATTCCATCCCAGCCCCTCTCCACCCTCCCAGCCAGGAATCCCTTCCCAATATCCCATCTAAATCCACCCTCCTTCAGCCTGAAGCCATTCCCTGTGTTCCATCCCTCCATCCCTTGTCCCAAATCCCTCTCCAGCTCTCCCAGAGCCCCTTCAGGCTCTGGATGTGGCTCCCTGGAGCTTTTCCTTCTCCAACCTGCCCTTGAATCCTCACAGGGAACAATTCCTTCCCCAGATCCCACCCAAATCCCCATTTTCCAGCAGGAAGCCATTCCCTATGTCCTCTCCCTCCATCCCTCACCCCAAGGCTCTCTCCTGGAGCCCCTTTAGGCTCTGGAAGTGGAGCTGCTCTTCTCCAACCCAGGCCTGGGCACTTCCAGGGATCCAGAGGCAGCCACAGTTTCTCTGGGAATTCCATCCCAGCCCTTCCCCACCCTCCCATCCAAAGATTCCCTCCCATTATCCCACCTAACCCTTCCCAACATTCCCCCTTGTCCTGTGTCTCCAGGCTATGGGGGAAAAAAAAAACCCTTCCCCATTTTTTGCTGGATCTGGTAGGATCCCAAATCCCTTAAATCCTGGGAAGAGGCTCCATCCAAACCCTCTGGAAAACCCCAACCTGGGGGGGGGGGTCACAGAGACTCCTCCTGCTCACCCCTCACCCCTTTCCCTCTGGAATCCCAACCTGGAAACCTTGGAAAAGCCCTTGGAAAATTAAAACCCCCTTCAAAACCATCCCCAAGGACATTCGCACTCCCTGCCTGGGAAACCTCTGGATTTCTTTCCGAGAAAACAACTTTTGCATTAAAAAAAAACAAAACAAACCCCCAAAAATGCTTTTGGTGTTGCTAAAAGGGCTCAGGGAAAATAAAAAAAAACGAATTTTGGAGAGATTTCATCCCAAAACCTCGCCAGGCTCCTTCTCCAGCTGCTCCCAACCTCCCCGAAGCGAAAACCCCGAGGAATTTCCCCCTCTGGATTCCAGTGGGATGTTCCCAGCAGGATCCTTCACCATCTCCCATCCCAAATTTGCAGTTTTTAACACCCCTCCACCTCCAGGCAGCAGCTGTGGCTTTCACAGGGAATAAACCTCCCACCAAAACCTTCGGGAACTCCCAAATCCCACAACTCACCGGACTGGGAGTCTCCTTCATTTTCTGTTCAGCTATTTTGAGGTTGGATTTGTAGGTCTCGTTGTCCGGATCCAGCTCCAGAGCTTTTTTGTAGTAAACAACAGCTTCTGTGTGTTTGTTCAGGCTGGACAGGGCCAAGCTGAGGAAAGAAAAATCAAAAATCCGAGTCAGAAAGGGGATTTTTTAGGTCATTTTTAAATCAAATTTTTACTTTCAAATGCTCCTTGGAATTGAGAAATACGGAATTTTTTTTTTTTCTCCACCCTGAATCACCTGAAACACTAGGAATTTTTTTGGGGGGATGAAATCCCAGTTTTGGGGCACCCAAGGGATCCCAAATTCCAGCTGCTCACCCCATCCTGCCGTAGGCTTTGCTGTAGTTGGGGTCGATGCCGATGGCTCGCTCGCAGTCCCGCACTGCTCCCGCGTAATTCCCCAGTT
The DNA here is from genome assembly GCA_035047045.1 of Vireo griseus. Taxonomy (NCBI): domain Eukaryota; kingdom Metazoa; phylum Chordata; class Aves; order Passeriformes; family Vireonidae; genus Vireo; species Vireo griseus. The sequence continues at coordinate 1,810,478 of JAWWMJ010000111.1, forward strand.
TGCTGTAGGCAGCAGCTCTGGAAAAAAGGGGAAGCAGGGAATGCTGAACAGCTGGAATATCCCCAGGGATGTCACTGCTGTCCCTTCCAAGCGTGGGTTTGAGCCAAAGTTGGGTCCAGGTGAGCGATTCCAACCCTGGCTCCGCATGGATCCAGGGTCTTGTTTCTCCCAGTGACGCCCCAGGATTGCTGCCCAGCTCAGAAAATTCCTTTCATTTCCCTCACCTCTCGATTTCTCAACGTTCCCCCACATTCCAAAGAGGGGAAAGTCGGTTTTAAAGCCTGTTTTTTTTTATGCTAAACCTCCCAACTCAGAGAGGCGTCAGCCCCGAACCCTCCCACGGAGCTAAAAGCACCAATTTCCAGCCCAAAATTCTCCCCTCCCACTGTGTCCAGGTGGAGCTGAGCTTCCACCACAACCAGGCAATTAAATCAAAGTCCAAACTTTGCTTTATCCAACGTTTTGCCTTCCAGACGCTGCCTAGAACTGAGGAGCACAAAAATTCCCCTCCCAGAGCCGATTTTGCACACACGGAGCTCCCTTAATTCTCCACGAGGAGCCTCCAGCTCCTCAATTCCTCCCTTAATTCCTCTCCATCCCACTCTGCACCATTTGCTGGCATTCCTCACCCCTTCCAGTGCCTAATAAAGGTCATTTCCACACCCACACCCCATCCTGAGATGACGCCAAGAGGCACCAAAAGCTTGGCACCGTCAGCTCCGATCCAAAAGTCCAAGAAAATAATTCCAAAAAATAGGATTTTTGAGCGTTTGGGGAATCTCAGATCCGAGCTGGAGGAGCTGCTCAGCACCTGTTGCAGAAATAAACGGCGTTGGCTGGATTTAACTCGATGGCTTTTCCATAAAAAGACACGGCAGCCTCGAAGTTTTCCGCCTTCATCTGGTCGTTTCCTAAAAGGAGAGCGAGAAAGGCTCGTGAGTGAATGGAAAAAAATAATTAAAAAAAAAAAAAAACCAAACCCCAGGGACAAACCCAAGCACCAGGATCCATGGAAATAGCACAGAGCTTGGCTAGGGGGTGAGGCAGGGCCAGCAGCGAGGCTGGAGAGCCATCCTGGGAATTCCAGCATTCCCAAACCTTGGCACAGCATCCCAAAAACCAACCCCAGGCGCCGGCTCAGGGGGAAGTGTTGCATCCACACTCATCCCACTTCTTCCCAGGGAAAAGCCAGGCACAGAGCAGGAAGGATGGAAGCTCTGCTCTGCACCCCACGGGGTTTTTTTGGGATAAAAAAATCCCACTGATCCAGCACAGAGCAGGAAGGATGGAAGCTCTGCTCTACACCCCACGGGGTTTTTTTGGGATAAAAAATCCCACTGATCCAGCGTTCCTGGCAGCAAAACCTCCCCACACTCCAGCAGAGCAAGAGGTAGAAATGGAAAATCTTCCCTTTTTCCCCCCCTCTCCCCCCATTCCAAGCATTCCCCAGGTGCTTGGGAATTCAGATTCCCTCCCAGTTCCCACCAAACCCTCGTTTATCCAGCAGCTCAAGGAGCTTGGTACCTTCAGTCTTGAGCCTTTCAGCTTCAGCCACGTCATCTTCCGAGGGGGTGACGGGCTCGGAATTCGTTCTGGAGTGTTCCAGCTCCTTCCAAGGAGAGGGAGAAGCTGAGACAAGGATTCCCACTGAGCTGTCCCACGCTTTTCCAGCCCGAAACGTTTCCCCCTCCCACGCGGCTCCGAGGGGAGCAGCAGCCTCCTGGAATTCCAGCAGAACTCCAGGAGAGAGGGGAGGAATTAAAAAAAAAAACAACCAGGAAACATTTCAGGGCAGTCGCTCACCTTCCCTGCCACAGCTTCAAATATTTCGGGAAGGGTCTGGGATACAGCCAGGCTTTGGTCTTCCATGGACACCCCAAACGCTGTCTCCAGGCACTGGATGGCCACTGGATAAGGAGAGTTAGGTCATTAATTAAGAAATATTCACCCTTCTCCCTCATCTCTCAAAAAAACTGGGGAAAAAAAAACCCAAACGACCAATTTTTCCCCACACCAGATTGGATTTTTGGGGTCGTATCCTCAGATTTTGGCAAAGCTCGGAGCAGGGTGAAGCTTTCCTCTGGATATCAGGGATGGAGCTGATCTCAATTCCCACCCCCTCAAGGGATTTCTGGGGTTTGGAGTGAATGGGGCTGGGATTCCCACAGCTGGGGAGGAGATTCCAAGGAGAGATCCACACATTCCCCCGGCTCTGGGAAGCACAGGGGACTCCCAAAGCCACCTCCTCCCTCCTCGGGCACTCGGCTTGGGAAGCTGCTCCCAGGGAAAACAAAAAGAGAGCTTCACAGAGCTCTCCTGCCACATTTTACATCCCAAAATATCCCATTCCTGGCACTCATCCCTCAGGAGTGTCCCCACCCCACAGCCGTGCTCCTCGCAGCAGGGACAAGCCGAGGACTAAACCCTAAGCTCCTTAAGGAGACTTTTTTAAGATCTGTGTGCTCTCCTTGGAAGAGCCTGGAAAAAAAACAACAGGGACAAGAGTTTTGGGGAGCAGAAGAGGAAAAACAACCCCCTGAGCACAAAACACCTCCCTGGAGCTGCGGAATTCCCACCTCGCCACTCCATGGAACCTTCCCGACTCCACCTCGGCCTGGATAAACCTTCTGAGTGTCCGAGCTGGGATCAGGGAGGTTTTTGACCCCAGCTACATCCCTGCCTCGAGCTAATCTGCTCTCAGAAGAGATGAGAAGCCACACAAGCCACCAGCAATCGCCTGGAAACCTCCCGAAAGGAAAAAACAAACTCCAAAAAAACTCCAGCGAGGTTTGGTGCCGGGAACAAAGGGGATAGAAAACGGGAAAAAATCACCTGAATTATCCCAAATTTTGGGCCTGGGATGGACCCAAAATCCACCCACCCACCTTCCAAACTCTCCTGAGCATCTGGAGACATGGTGCCGCTCTGGAGCTGGGTGTGGAGGAACTGGATGATGGAGAAGGCGAGACGCTTCTGGTCTGCCATGGCGGGACAGAGGCTGCGAGGGGCCGGGCTCCACCGCTCCTGGCTTCCCGAAATAATAAAATAAACCCCTGTGGGCACGGAGAAATTGTGGATTGAGAGAGGAGAAGGCAAAGGGGTTTTTTCTGCCGGTGCTTCGTCCCAGAGGGGAATTGTGGGGGAATGAGGGAGGCGTGGAGGAGCTCAGGATGGATTTAGGAATTGTTTGAGGCGCCAAAAGTTTTCTTGTATATGGAGTTTTGGAGTTCTCCAGGGCCTGGATTGACTAGTCCTGCCAAGGGAAGCACAGCAGAGGTGCTTGCAGGGATTTAGGGAATGAAACACCTGGAGCAGCGAGGAGTTCTCCAGGAAAAACTCCCAATTTTCTGTCCCCCCCCGCACCACGGCACAGCTCGGTCCACAAACCGATGCCAAGAGTGGAAGGAATTTGCCCCTGGAAGCGAAGCTGCCAAAACCCTCCTGCCTCCTGTGCTGGGAGGGGAAAGGGGAGGGAGATCCCGAAGCAGAGAGACCCCAAAAAACACATCCCGAGGCTGGGAATTCCCAGCGATCCCAAAGCAGCTCCTGAGGGAGCGCGGAGCCAGCGAGCCCCGCACACCCCCACCCCCGAGCGGTAACTGGGTTTGTAGCACACCCGGGGTCATCTCACCGAGCAACGACACCGATTTAATGAGACTTTTCCACAGAGCTCGCACCGCAACAGCACCGGGCCCGCTTTGGGCTCCCGCTCGCCGGCCCACGGAGCGCCCAGACCCCGCCGCGGACGGCAGCGGGAGGACCCCCGGTGCCCCCTCCCCGCTCCCCCCGACCCCTGGGAGCACCACCCGGACACTCCCCGGGGAAAGGCAACCGGAGACCCCCGGCCCAGCCCCGGCCGGGGACACCGCCGGGTCCCGCCGCCACCCCCGGTGCCCTCACCGGGACCGGGGCGGGTGATTCCCGGCGGGGAGCAGGGCCCGGTAACAGTAGGAGTACAGACAGAGCGGTCCTGGCGGAGGGCACAACCCGCTCCCGGTACATCTCGTCCCGTCCCGCCCCAAAGGCCCCGGTGCACCCGGTACCCCCCGGTGCCGCTGCCCCCACTCGGACCGGAGCCGCGGCTGCCGGCGGGCAGCACGGTCCGGCACGGGTGAGCCCGGAGGCGGAGGGGTCCCGGCGAGGGCCCCGTCCCGGTGTCGTTCCCGTTCCCATTCTCGTTCCCGGTGCCCCCCGGTTCCCCCGCGCTCACCGGACACTCGCCTGGGCCGGGCGCGCTCCCGCACTGCGCATGCGCCGCGCCCGCCGCGCGCTTGCGCCTCTCTGGCCCCGCCCCTCCCTTATAGGGCCAGAAGGGGCGGAGCTTGCAGCGGAAGCCCCTCCCCGGCCGTACCATAGAGATGCGGAGTTGTCATGGCAACGCGCGGGGGCGTTGCCATGGGAACGGGCGGGCGGGACCCCGGGGATGCTCCGCGCCCGCCCCGCGCCCGCCCCGGGGCCGCTCCCGTTCGGCTCTGAGGGTCGCGGCGGGGATGCGCCCCCCCCACTCCCCGGTCCCGATGCGGTGCCGGCGAGGCGGGAGCGGCCCGGTCCTCCACGCTCCCAGCATGCCCCGCTCTCCCGCCCGCCTCTACGGTCGGGGCACATGCTCGGTGCGTGGGGCCGGCCCGGTTTCTTCCCGGCCTCGTCAGCAGCGCGGGGCCTCACGGCACCCCCGGCACCCCCGGCATGGCCCCCCCGACAGGTACCGGCGGGCGGCGGCGGGATGGGGGGGCACACGGGGAGCGGGGGGGGGAGACGGCGAGGGGCTGGCGCGGCGTGGGGAGAGAGGGTGAGGGGAGAGGGATGGGGGCAGCGGAAAGGGCCGGGGGCAGTGGAGAGGGCCGGGGGCAGCAGGACCGGGCCGGGGCAGCGGGACGGGGCCGGGGGCAGCGGAGAGGGCCGGGGGCAGCGGAGAGGGCCGGGGGCAGCGGGAGAGGGATGGGGGCAGCGGAGAGGGATGGGGGCAGCGGAGAGGGCCGGGGGCAGCAGGACGGGGCCGGGGGCAGCCCCTCAGGGCCGCCGTGCTCTTCTCTGCCCCTCAAAGTCACCTCTGTGCCCCGCGGGGCAGCGCACGGCCTTGTCCCCTCGGAGGGCACAGCCCCCTGCCCGTCCCCTCGGCACAGGCACCTGCCGCGGGCACGGCCGGGCCGGAGTCGGGTTTCGCTGAAGGATTTATGGGTGACCGGGGAAGGCTGAAACAGCTCCCGGGGACCACGATCCGCCCGCACGTTCCCGAGGCGCGGCTCGGCTCCCCTCGCCTCGCTGGGATCCTCTCCGCCAGCTTTCCCCGTCGCAAGGCGCCGTCTCCCCGATGTCTCTCTCTTCTCCGTCCCCGCAGGGAATGTCGTGGACAGCCAGGCCCCGCGGCTCGTGGCCAACCAGCTGCGCTGGGACCTGACGGCCGAGCAGATCGAGGCCATGGCCGCCGAGCTCACCGAGAGCACCAAGCTGGTGTACGACCGCGTGGGAGCTCAGGAGCGGGGAGAGGTGTCCTATGAGAACACGCTCAAGGCTCTGGCGGACGTGGAGGTGGAATACACAGGTGGGAATGGCTGCGGGGCTTTGCGGGAATCGGGTTCCTGCTGGATATCAGGGAGGAATTCTCCCCTGGGAAGGTGGGGAGGAGCTGAGCTTGCCCAGACGAGCTGTGGCTGCCACGTCCCTGGAAGTGTCCAAGCGTTGGATGGGATTTGGAGCCAGCTAGGATAGTGGAAGATGTCCCTGCCCGTGGCACTGGCTGAGCTTTGAGGTCACTTCCAACCCAATCGTTCCACAATCGTCAAGATTTTTTTTTTTGGGGTGCTTTTTTTTTGTTAGCTCTGTGCTGTCACCTGCTTTTCTCTCCCCCTTGGCTGCCAGCAGAGCGTTGAGGTTTTTTTCCCAGTTAATGTTTATACAGCAAAGAACCAGGACAAAGAACAGATTTGGAAGAACAAATTAACCCAAGGACAACCCTTTGGCAGCAGGAGCAGCCGCGTTCCCAAGGCTGTCCCGGCTTTCACGTGTCACCAGTGGGAACAAACAGCAGAAAAGATCCAAGAAACTCTCACCTCGTTCCTAATTTTTCCCTGGAACAGCAGATAAATGTCTCTCCGTGGGCCTTGTTTCCTGCTGGGATTTTTTGGGAGAGTGAATCCTGCTAGGATTTTTTTGAGAGTGATGGTGCTGTGGCACCAAAATGCCAAAATTTTTGGTCACTTTCTGGATGATTATTTGCAGCAGGGTGACAATTCAGGCAGCCCCTCCTCACGACACCTGGGTGTCCCACCTGTCTGGGGCAGGGCCCAGCATCATCTTCCTTCTTTCCCTGTTCTTTTTCCCTAAAATAAGAGTGAAAACCTCTTGCTCAGCAGGAGGAACGTTCACTTCAGCACAACTGTCAGCACTTCCCTGGCTGAGCTGCTCCTCGGGGGAGGATCCAGGTGCCCAGAGAGCACCTGGAGCGCTGTTCTTGGAGGTTTTGCAAGGACAGCAGCAGGGAATGTTCTCCCTGTTTTCCCAGATGGGATTGCGTCAGGACAGGGCACACCTGGGCTGTGGAGGCTTTTGGGAAGTGTCTGTAGGGAAGGGTTGTCCCACTTTTAGCTTTAAAGGAGACAGGGAATGCTGCTGCCAGCGTGGAATCGTGGAATGTCTTGAGTCGGAAGGGACCAGCACGGGCAGCATCGAGTCCAACTCTGGGCCCCACACAGGACACCCCAAAACTCCTGTGGTGCCACAGCTGGGGCAGAAGTGTTGGGGGCTCGCAGGCATGGAATTCCTGTGGGTTTTGGGAGAAGGATGGTGGTGAGAATCCAGCGCCTGGATGTGCTGGGCAGCAGGGAAGAGACAAAAGGGAGCCGGAGCCGCATCTCACCTCTCCCTTGCCCTGGTGGTGCCTCAGGGTTTAACTTTTATATTTTTCCACTCCTGCAGTGCCCAGTGTAGCTCTGCAGTTCCCTGGAGCTCGTTCAGTGCTGTTCTCTCATGCTCACACTGACATAACAAAGCCTCTC
>JAWWMJ010000111.1:1819400-1836026 GCA_035047045.1 Vireo griseus
AAAGATAAAAGGAGGAGAGAGGAGGTTGTTACTGCAATGCCTGTGGTTCCTGAGCCGGCAGGGGATGGGCAGGACCTTGCTGAGGTGGCTGAGTCCCTGCCAGGTGTGGTCCCAGTCTGAGCTCAGGGCTCTTTGCTCACACACAGTCATCGGCTCTGGGTCAGAGCCAAGGGCAGGTCACAGCCTGAGGGACTCTGCTCTGACTTCTCTCTTGTTTTTTCCGTGTTTCCAAGAAAATCAAAGCCATCAAGAAGAAGCTGAGCGTGCTGTGCATAGATTTCAACAAGAACCTCAATGAGGACACCACCTTCCTGCCCTTCTCCAGGGAGGAATTAGGTATGGAGTTGCTAATCCCAGAAGCATTCCTGGAGAATCCCTGGGCTTCACCTCATCTCCTGCCTTGCTCTTTTTTTCCCAGGGGGTCTCCCTGAGGATTTCCTGAACTCCCTGGAGAAGACAGAGGATGGGAAGCTGAAAGTCACCCTTAAGTACCCACACTACTTCCCCCTGCTGAAGAAGTGCCACGTGCCCGAGACCAGGAGGAAGGTGGAGGAGATGTTCAACTCCAGGTGCAAAGAGGTCGGTGGCACTCACTGGGGGCACAAATCCCGTGGGATTTGTGTTTCTTTCCAGAAAGATTTTGTAGTTTTTCCAGATTTTGTGTTTCTTTCTTGCCCCTTCCCTCCTTCCCTGCGCCTCCCTCCTCACTTCACGCTCCCTTGCCTTGCAGGAGAACTGCCTGATCCTGAAGGAGCTGGTGGACCTGAGGGCTCAGAAGGCCAATCTGCTGGGCTTCAGCACCCATGCCGACTTCGTGCTGGAGATGAACATGGCCAAAAGCAGCCGGACGGTGGCCACGTTCCTGGGTATGCCCCTGGGGACCGAACGGGCACATCCCAGTGCCCACGTGTGCTGGCTCTGTTCCCAGATCCCAAATCCCAACCCTGCCTGGCTTCCCCTAGATGAGCTGGCCCAGAAGCTGAAGCCACTGGGGGAGAAGGAACGGGCTGTGATCCTGGACCTGAAGAAGAAGGAGTGCGAGAAGCGCGGGCTGGAGTTCGACGACCGCATCAACGCCTGGGACATGCGCTACTACATGAACCAGGTGGAGGAGACCAAGTACAGCGTGGACCAGAACCTGCTCAAGGAGTATTTCCCCATGCAGGTGGTCACCACAGGCCTCCTGGCCATCTACCAGGAGCTGCTGGGCCTCACGTTCCACCTGGAGGAGAAGGCTCAGGTGTGGCACGAGGACGTGCAGCTCTACACAGTGAAGGACGCGTCCACTGGGGAGACCATCGGGAAGTTCTACCTGGACCTGTACCCACGGTGAGGCCTGGAGACAGCAGGGAGCAGGGATGGGGCAGGGGGAGCAGGGCCTGAGGAAGAGGAGATTCCTGCTCCCAGATGTGGGGAGTGAGGAGGGAGCACCACGTGCTCAGTTGGGGATGTCACTGAGGGGGTCACCGGGAGGGTCACCGGGGTGGTCACTGGGGGCTCCTGCTCTGAAGACCACAATGGGGGAGGCTGTGGCTGTGTGTGGCTGTTGGAAGGATCCCCACGAGCCTCCTCTCCCTGTCCCAGGGAAGGGAAGTACGGACACGCTGCCTGCTTCGGCCTCCAGCCCGGCTGCCTCTTGCCGGACTCCAGCCGGCAAATCTCGGTGGCCGCCATGGTGGCCAATTTCACCAAGCCCACGCCGGACGCTCCTTCCCTGCTGCAGCATGACGAGGTGGAGACCTATTTCCATGAATTTGGGCACGTCATGCACCAGCTGTGCTCTCAGGTGAGGCCTCCCCGGTTGGTGTTTTCCTCCCCTCCAATCCCTCTTTCCCATGGAATTCCGAGCTGGCTGTTGTCCCCCAGGCGGAGTTCGCCATGTTCAGTGGGACGCACGTGGAGCGAGACTTCGTGGAGGCTCCGTCCCAGATGTTGGAGAACTGGGTGTGGGAGAAGGAGCCGCTGCTGCGCATGTCCAGGCACTACAAGACAGGGAGCCCCATCCCAGACGAGCTGCTGGAGAAGCTCATTAAATCCCGGCAGGCAAACACGGGTGGGTCCCTGGGGAGGGAATTGCAGTTCCCTGGCTGTGGGGAAGCTCAGGGGACGCTCAGGGGACAGGAGAGGCTTTTCCTCGCTCCCCGTGGTGCTGGGGGTTCTGAGGGGATGTGGGGAAGGGAAGAGAAAGGGTGATGTGCTGCGGTGACAAAGAGGTGCCACCCGGCCTGGGTGACACCTGCAGGCAGCATTCCAGTCTCAGTTTGCCTCCTCCTCCTCCTCCTCCTTTTGGGAACAGGGCTCTTCAACCTGCGCCAGATCGTCCTGGCCAAGGTGGACCAGGCGCTGCACACCCAGACCAAGGCTGACCCCGTGGAGGTGTTTGCCCGGCTCTGTGAAGAGGTGCTGGGTGTCCCTGCCACCCCAGGTATGGGTGCCACCCTCCTGTCCCCCCTAGGCATGCCCTGCACGCGTGGCTCAGCAGGTTCCTCTGGGCTTGGGGCGGTTTCTGCTGGCTCTGAGGAAAGCAGAGCTGAAAAAGCCTGGAAAGTTCTTCCCTTTGTGCCCTGGGTTGTGAACAGCTGAGCCAGCGCCTGCTGGGACTCCCTGCCAGCACCAGGGGGAGGTTTTTCCATACTGGGAGTCCTCCTTGACCCTCACTGTCCCCTCAGGTACGAACATGCCGGCCACCTTCGGCCACCTGGCCGGGGGCTACGACGCCCAGTACTATGGCTACCTCTGGAGCGAGGTGTATTCCATGGATATGTTCCACACCCGCTTCAAGCAGGAGGGAATCATGAACTGCAAGGTAGGGAGAGGGTTCTGTGTGTGGTGTGGTGTGCCTGGGGATGGAGGGCGACGTCCCAGCCCTGCCCCACCTCCCCCATGTCTGTGCCCGCAGGTGGGCATGGATTACAGGAATTGCATCCTGCATCCTGGCGGCTCCGTGGATGCTTCTGACATGCTGAGGAAGTTCCTGGGTCGGGAGCCCAAGCAGGATGCCTTCCTGGCCAGCAAGGGACTGAAGGTGGAGAGCAACTTGGTGCCTTCGGCCTGAGGCGCCGCTCCCGCCCCGCGCCCCTGCCCTCCTTGGTTCCTGTCACCAAACACCCCCTGGGACACCCCTGCCCGGAGCTGCTCCTCCAGGGTCCTGCTCTGAGCCCCTCCTGGGCTTGGGGAGCCGCGCTCAGCCCCGAGCCAGGGCTCTGTGGTGACACGGAGGTGACCTGCCCTTGTCACCCCCTCTGGGGCTGTGGGGGCTGTGGAGGCTGTAGGGGCTGTGGGGGCTGTGGGGGCTGTGGGTCACTCACCCATAGCTGGCTGAACTTTGAACCTGATTTCTGCACCAGGGTGAGTTTCAGCCTCATTCGGAGCCGGGGAGAGGAGTGGGGAGTTCCCAAACTTGAATCTTTTGTTTTTAAATCCCTCCTCTTTAAGAAATGTCGTTGTTGTTTACCACCTTGGCTTGGTTTGTGCTCTGGGACAGCCACGACTGTCCCAAGCCCCAAACAAGGGCAGGGCCAGTCCCAGTCCCACTCTCCCCATCTTTGGGCAGCTCTCAGCTGTGCCATAAAGATGGGGAGATCCCAGGGCTTAAAACTCACAGGGAATTGACTGGAACAGCTTGCCCTGAGCCCCTCAGGGCCCTTCCTGCCTGGGAGGGGGACAGAGGTCCGGTGCAGGTGTCCCCAGAGCAGTGGGTTTGGGGACGTGGCCTCTGCGTGCTGCCAGGATGTCCCGTGGCCAGCTTGGGGTCACCCTGGGGCCATCCCAGTGCAGCCAGGGGCTCGCTGAGGGTGTTGCTGTTGCTGTCAGCTCTGAGCCCGGGGTGGGACAGGGGAGGGTTGTGTTTACAACCAAAAACACGGAGCTGACAGCTTCAAACAACACAAATGCCGGGATAAAAATATCCCACGGGCTCCGTGCCAGGCCTTGAGCTGCCGCGGCTGCGGCGCCACGGGGAGGGCCAGCAGCCAGCCTGGGCTGTGCCACCTGCCCCACGCTGTCCCCTGCGTGCCCCCCAGGTCCCTGCGTGGCACAAGGAGGGTCGTGGCACCAGGTTCCTGCCAGGAGCACTGACCCCGAGGGCAGAGCTGGGTTTGCTCCCCGGGGAATCGCGTTTGGGAGCTCCAGGGAGGGGCTGAGGAGCTTTGGGGGAGCTGGGATTTGTGTCTCACCCTCCTTCCAGCTCCCTGTGTGCTCTGTGGGGCCGTTGGAGGGCTGTGGGATCCATCCCTGCCACTCTGCCGTGGTTTGGGGACACGAGTGACAGCCCAAGTGACCCCCACCATCCCAGCCACTGCAGGCTGTTCCCTGCTCCCTCTCCTTTGTCACCAGCGTGGCTCTGGCGCTGGGAGAAGCCCCCCCCTCCCTCCCCAGTGCAAAGTCGTTGCTGTCACCTCCCTCTCCCAGCCCCCACTGGTGACAAGGGAAGGTTGGTGACAACCCCTGGCCTGTCCCCTCTTTCTGTGACGCGCGGACGGGTCCGGAAGCGGCTCCTTGGTGCTTGGCTGGGGCCACCTCGAGCGTTTTGTCCTTGTCCCCCCCCTCCCCCTCTCCGTGTTTTAGGCATGGCCGGGAGGTGCCGGCCCACACTGTGTGGGTGTTTTTAGTGTCCTGTTTTACTGAGCTTTCATCGTTTTCTCCGAGACTCTTCTCTCTCCAGAGAGAGAGAGAGAGAAGCTGAACAGGGAAACCACGCACTTGCCTCCCCCTCCTTCCCAGCCCACGGCTCCCTCTGTCCCCCCCCTCCTGTGTCCCCACTGACCTGACACCTCTCCAGTCCCAGGAGCAGCACCAGGACGCAGCTCCTCGGAGCTGCACCTCCCCATTCCCATCCCATCCCATCCCAGGCTGGCAGGGAAGAGAGCTCCTTTTTTTTGGGAGGGGTGGGTTTGGACTTTGGGGTTGGTTTTTTTTTTTGTTTTAACAGTTTTAAGGGCAAAACTGGTGTGTGTGTGCCGTTCGTACTGGTCACGTCCCACCCTGCTTGTTTCCATGCCTGGATTTTAGACAGTTCCCAACACTAATAAAGGTTTTTTCCTCCACGGATCTTCAGGCTCAGGTCCTTTTGGGTGGGGGAAGAGGTGACAGGGACACAGCCACACCCCTGCCAGCACCGCAGCCCCCCCAGGATCCAGCGCAGGGGGTCCTGTCCCACGAAGATGGGCACGGAGTGGCAGGCACGGGGTGGCAGCTCGCGGGGCGTGAAACCCTGGGGAGCGACAGGAGTGACCTCTGAGTGTCCCCCGTGTCCCCCCTCGTGTCCCCCCCCCGCAGCCCCCGCACCTGGGTGAGGAAGGGGTGGCCCAGCACCCCTGCCAGGCTGGGCCGTGCCGTGGGGTCGGGGTCCAGCATGTGGGCGATGAGGGCGCGGGCGCGGGGCGAGAGCTGGGGGGGCAGCGGGTACCGAGCCCCCCGGATGCGCCGGTACAGCTCGGGCCGGTGGCGCGCCTCGAACGGGGCGTGGCCGGTCAGTGCCGTGTACCTGCGGGGAGCGGCTGGGAGGCGGGGCCAGGAGTGTCCCTGTCCCCCCTCCAGCGTCCCTGTCCCCTCTCCAATGTCCCTGTCCCCTCTCCAGCGTCCCTGTCCCCCCTCCAGTGTCCCTGTCCCCCCTCCAGCATCCCTGTCCCCCCCTCCAGCATCCCTGTCCCCTCTCCAATGTCCCTGTCCCCCCCTCCAGCGTCCCTGTCCCCCCTCCAGTGTCCCTGTCCACTTTCTGATCCCCCATCCTCCCTCCAGTCCTTCTGTTCTCTCCTATTCTCCATCCTCCTTCCAGCCCCCCGCATCTGGCCTCCATCTCCCCTTGCCCTCCCTCCAGCTGCCCCCACTCTCCTTCCATCTCCCCTTATCCTCCCTCCATCTCCCCTTGCCCTCTCTCCAGCCCCCCCATCCTCCCTGTAGCCCCCCATCCTCCTCCAGCCCCCCATCCTCCTGCAGCCCCCCCATCCTCCTGCAGTCCCCCGCTCACACGGCGCAGCCCAGGGCCCAGATGTCCGAGGGCACTGCATGTCCCCTGCGGTCCAGCACCTCCGGGGCCAGGTAATTGGGTGTCCCACAGACTGCCCTGAGGGGAGAGGAGGGACAGTAGAGGTGACCCCCGGGGACACGGGCAGGATGAAGCCCCCTCCTCCCTGCCGGTCCCACTCCCCCCCGGCCCCGCTCACCCCCAGCGCCGCCCGGCCGGTGCCGCCCGCTGCGCCAGCCCCAGGTCCCCGATCTTCACCCGCATCTGCTCCGTCACCAAGAAGTTGCCTGTGGAGGGAGAGACAGGACTCGTGTCACCCTCAGCCAGCCCCAGGTCACCCCCCCGGTGCCTCGGGTCACCCTCCATCCCTCCCGAGCCCCACGCACTCGGTTTGAGGTCCCGGTGCACGAGGCCGTGTCCGTGCAGGTACCGCAGCCCCGACAGGAGCTGCCGCAGGTAGTACCGCACCTCCGGCTCCGTGAGGCGGCCCCGCGCCCGCAGGATGTCGGCGAGGGACTGGGGACAGAGCGACAGCGGCTGGGACAGAGCGACAGGGGCTGGGGACAGTGAGGAGGGGCAGGGGACAGAGCGACAGCGGCTGGGACAGAGCGACAGGGGCTGGGGACAGAGCGACAGCGGCTGGGACAGAGCGACAGCGGCTGGGACAGAGCGACAGGGGCTGGGGACAGTGAGGAGGGACTGGGGACAGAGCGACAGCGGCTGGGACAGAGCGACAGGGGCTGGGGACAGAGCGACAGGGGCTGGGGACAGTGAGGAGGGACTGGGGACAGAGCGACAGGGGTTGGGGACAGAGCGACAGGGGGTGGGGACAGTGAGGAGGGACTGGGGACAGTGAGAAGGGGCTGGGGACAGAGCGACAGGGGCTCAGGACAATGAAGGGGGACTGGGGACCGAGTGACAGAGGCTGGGACAGAGCGAGGCGAGACTGGCGACAATGAAGGACTGGGGACAATGACAATGAAGGGGGACAGAGCCAGGGGGCCTGGGCACGGAGCGAGGCACCAACCTGGGGCCTGCTGAAGCCCCAGTTGGGAGGGGCTCTGTTTTGGGGTGCGGGTGCTGTTTCGAGGTTCAGGGGCTCGGTTTTGGGGTGGGGGATTTCAGGGTTCAGGGGCTCAGTTTTAGGGTGCAAGGGTTCAGTTTTGGAGTTCAGGAACTCGATTTTGGGGTGCAAGGGCTCAGTTTTAGGGTGCAAGGGCTCAGTTTTGGGGTTGAGGGGCTCAGTTTCGGGGTTCGGGAGCTCGGTTTCGGGGTGCAGGTCTCACCCCCCGGCCGCAGAGCTCCAGCAGCAGGTAGACGTGGCCGCGGTCGGCGAAGTGCCCGTGCAGGCGCACGATGTGCCGGTGGCGCAGGTGACTCTGCAGCTCCAGCTCCCGCTCCACCTGCACCGACGGGAGCCCCGCAGCCCCCGGGGGAACCCTCGGGATCCGGGGAACCCTCGGGATCCAGGGAACCCCCGGCACGGACCCCACCGGGGATGGGAACCCACCCAGAGACCCCGGAGAGGGGCACGGGCAGGGCTGTGGGGCTTTGCGGGGACCCCATGGGTATTGTCCCCCCACTCGCTGGGGTGTGTCCCCTCCCTGCTCACCCTGTCCCCGATGCCCACAGCAGCCAGCCGGGCCCGCGGGATGACCTTGGCCGCGTAGTCCCGGCCGCTGGTCACTTCTGTCACCTGGTAGCAGCGCCCGAAGGTGCCCTGCGAGGATGACCCCGTGGGAATGGGCAGCCATGGGGGGGACAGAAGAGGGTCCCAGGGTTGGGGTGCCCACCCAGGTGCCCCCTCACGTAGGGTGAGGAGTCCCAGGGACCGGATCTCTGCCTCAGTTTCCCCTTCCCCAGAGCGGATGGGGTGGGTCCCGTGGGAGCGGGACACCTCGGAGACCCCCTCGAGGGGTGCGGGGTGTGACCCCATCCCCGGGGTGCCCAGCGGGGAGGGGGGGTGCTGGCGGGGGCGAGGGGCAGTTCAGGGGTGCAGGGAGGGGGATTTACCTGTCCCAGGAGCCGTCCCCGCTTGTAGAGCATCCCGCTGGCCCCGTCCCTGATGTACCAGCCGGGGGGCTCGGGGGGGGACTCGGGTGGGGGCTCTGGGGGGTGCTCAGCCCCTGCTCGCCCCCGAACCATCCTGCCCGCTCTGCTCCGCTCCACGGACACCCCAAGGTGCCACCCGCACCCGACTCTGTAACCCCTTCAGCTCCGGGCTGGGGGCGCCCGTGGGGCCTAAAGGCTCTGGGTGTGTCCCCCCCACCCCCCTGCACCCAGCACCCACCGCTCTGACCCCCTAAGCCCCCCCAGAATGCCTCGATCAAGAAGCGGGGACCCCCTCGGGGCTCCCCCCGCTCGGGGATGCCGAGGACCGGCGGGTTCGGGATCGCGATACGGCCGCGAGGGGAGGAGGGGTCCTGATGCCTCTTCCCCTCCGCAGCTGGGGCTGAGGGGGTCCCGGGGGTGGGAGGGGGTGGCAGATGTTGCTTTACAGCACCCGCGCCCCCCCTAGACGCCACCAGCTCCCCCTCACCCCGACCGGCGGCGCTCCGGGCCCCCAAGGGTTAACGGGCGGCCGGGGAGGGCTGGGCGCACCTTTGGGGCTGGATATTAATAACGCGGCGGGGAGGGACGGGAGGCGAACGGGGAGGGTGGGGGGGGGGAAAAGCCTCGCCCGGCCCCCCCGGAGCTGCGCAGGCGATGCCCGCTCGCCCCGGGCCCCCCCCGCTCCCCTCCGCCGGAACGCCGAGCCGGGACTGAGCCTCCGGGACGCCGCGGACCAGGGGCGGCATGGCCGGGGGGGGCTGCGGGAGCGGCTCGGACCCCCCCGGGGGACCTCACGGTGCTGGGTAAGCTCCCGAGTTCTGCTTTAACCCTCGCGGATCCCCTCGCCCAGCACCCCCGCGCACCCCCGCAGCTCCTGCGGGGAAACTGAGGCACGCCGTGCTCCCCCCCACCCCGCGGGGTCTGGGCATCACCCACCCGGCATCACCCGAGCCTCGGCGGGGTCCGCACGCTCCCAACACCGGAGCGGCACCACCGCGACCCCCCGGCCCTTCGCCTGTCCTGCTGGGGGGGTCCCAGAGTCGGGGGCTGCCGGTGGCCACCCGTGACCCCCCCGGTCCCTTTCGGGAACTGCGCGGCGAGGACGGAACCGGCTCTGCCGGGGGATTCCCCGACACGGGGATGAGACCCCGACATCCTCCCTGCACCCCCTGCACCCTCTGCACCCCCCCGGGCACCTCCCGCGCTTTGGGGTGCTCCAGGGTCAGGCGCTCTGGGCCGTGGGGGCCCCGCTGCCCCCCACCCTGCTCGCCCCACGGCGGGGCCGGATCCGGATCGGGGAGCGAAGCGGAGCCCCAGCGTGTGCAGGTCTGGTCCTGCCCCGGCAGGCAGCGATCCCGGCCCGGCGCCCGCCGCGGGGCCCTGGGGGCTGTGGGGCCGCCGCCGGTCCCGGGGCTGCGTGGGCGCGTGTGGGGGGTCCCGGTGTCACCCACCCGGCGTCACCCACCCGGTGTCACCCACCCTGTGTCACTCACCCGGGGTCACCCACCCGGCGTCACCCACCCAGCATCACATATTCGGTGTCCCCCACCCGCCGGCCCCCGCTGGTGGCACCAGACCCCACATGCCCTCCCTGGGGAGCCCCCCGCGCTGGCTCTGGGCTTGTCCCCCACCTCAGCCCCTTCCCCCCGCGCTGGGGTCCCCGGGGGCTCGGCGGTGGCCCCACCTCGGCGGCGGTGCTGGGCTGGGCTGGGGGACAGCTCGGTGCCACCCCCTGGCCCTGGGGACAGCCCAGTGCCACCCTCCTGACTCTGGGGACAGCCCTGGGCTCAGTCAGGGCTCTCTGCTCCGCAGGTGCCAGCGGCCCTGGAGGCTGCTGCTGCTGGCCTGGCTCAGCCTGGTGGGCACGGCACAGGTGAGGGGGTCGGGGGGCAGGTGAGGGGGTCAGGGGGAAGGTTGGGGGGTTTGGGGTGCAGATGAGGGGGTTTGGTGCACAGGTGAGGGGATTGGGGGGTAGGTGAGTGGGTTTGGGACACAGGTGAGGGGTTTGGGGCACAGGTGAGGGAGTTAGGGGGCAGATGAGGGGGTTGGGGGCACAGGTGAGGGGGTTAGGGTGCAGACGAGGGGTTGCTTCACCCCCGAGCTGTTTCCCCCAGCCCCCATTGCTGACCATCACCTTCCTCACGCAGGACCCAGCTCTGGGGACACCAGCGAGGGTCCCCGAGCCCCCAGCCCCTGCTCGGCCTAGGGGGACCTGGGGGTCCTGGGGACCCTGGAGCTCCTGCTCCAGCTCGTGTGGGGACGGCGTCGCTCTGCGCAGCCGGAGGTGCCTGCGGTGAGTGGGGGAAGGGGCAGCACAGACCCTCCCCCTCACCCCGGGGTGTCCCCAGGCCCAGGGGACAGCACCCAAACCCCGTGTGACACCCAAACCCCGTGTGACACCCAAATTCCGTGTCACGATGGCTCTGCCACCACCCCGCACGTGTCCCCCTGGGCCCTCGGTGACCGCCAGGGTGGGGTGAGGGACCTTGTGGGACATCGAGGTCCCCACTGCTCTTCTGCTGCCCTCTGGGGACGTGTCACTCCCAGCCCTTGGTGCCATCGTGGCCCCGGAGTGGGGGCTCCCTGTGGGGGGACACGAGGGGGACACGGAGGGGACACAGGGGGAGACACAGGGGGACACGGGGGGGACACAGGGGGGACACAGGGGGACACGGGGGGGACACCGGGGGGACATAGGGGGACACGAGAGGAACACAGGGGGACACGCGGGTGACATGGGGGGGACACAGGGGGACACGAGAGGAACACAGGGGGACACGGGGGGACACGGGGGGACACAGTGGGACACGGGGGGGACACAGGGAGACACAGTGGGATACGGAGGGGACACGGGGGGGACACGTGCTGTCGCTGTGACCCCAGGACCAGCGAGGAGCAGCCATGTGCGGGGGACCCGCGGCAGTACCGGCTCTGCCAGCTCCAGGTGAGCGCCCCCAGCGCCTCGGCACCCACGTGGCCGTCCCCAAGTCCCCATCGCGGCCCCTGGGCTCCATGCCGGTGCTCCCGCAGGGCTGTCCCAGCGGCTCCGTGCCCTTCCGAGCCATGCAGTGCTCCCTCTACGACAACCGGCCCGTCCTGGGCACCTCCGGCCGCTACCGCTGGGTGCCTTTCCACGGAGGTGAGTCCCGGGGTGCTGCCGGCTCCGCGGGCTGTCCCCGGCGTCACCCCGACCCCCTTCCCACCCTGCTCTGACAGCCCCCAACCTCTGCGACCTCAACTGCCTGGCCGAGGGGCACAACTTCTACTACAGCTTCGGCCGGGTGCTGGATGGCACCCGCTGCGGCCCCGGCTCCCCGGACCTGTGCGTCGGTGGGCGCTGCCTGGTGGGTTTGCAAGCGGGGCCGGGACCCCCCGAAACCCCCGGGACCCCCATCCCCGAGCCCCCGCGCTGAGGGGGTGTCCGGGCTCCCCACAGAGCGTGGGCTGTGATGGGATCCTGGGCTCGGGAGCTCGCCCAGACGCCTGCGGCCACTGCGGCAGCGGCCACGGCTCCTGCGTCCTTGTGCACCGACTGTTCCAGGGCACGGACCCCTCCTCCGGTGAATGAACCATTGCCCCGGCCCCCTCCATGGGTGAATGCTTTGGCTCTTGGCTCCCCTGTCCTCCTGTCCCCCGTCCGTGTCCCCAGGGCACCGCCTGGGTCCCCCCCGCGCGTTGTCCCATCCCCTCTCCGTCTCCCCCATCCAAGAGGGTCTCTGATCTCTGTCCCCCCTGTCCCCAACACGCAGGGACAGCCCCATGGCTGGGGGGGATTTACGGGGTGTCACTCCTGGGGTGGGTGGGGGGTCTCTCGTGTCCCCAGGGGTGTTCAGGGGCACGGGGGGCACTCAGAGTCCCTGTGCCCACATGTCCCCGATGTCCCTGTGGGGCACAGCTGGGTCCATGCCCAGACCCAGATCCCCTCTGTGCCTCCTCCCCTCCCTCCCTGTCCCCCCTGGTGTTCCCTCAGACCCTGCCCGAGCTCTGCCCTGAATCTTCCCCCCCCCCCAGAATATTTGGGATACGTGAATGTCACCAAGATCCCGGCCGGGGCCACCCACATCAAGGTGACGGACAAGAGCCGCAACTACCTGGGTAGGACGTGAACTGCCCCCATCCCAGTCTGTTCCAGTCAGTCTCAGTCAGTCCCAGTCCATCCCAGTCCATCCCAGTTGGCCCAGGATGGTGCCAGCTGTGTGTGTGTGTGTGTGTGCGGGCAGGGCAGGGCAGGGCAGGGCAGGGCAGGGCAGGGCAGGGCAGGGCAGGGCAGGGGTGGCCGTGTCACACCGCGTTGTCCCATGTTTTTCCCGTGTCCTGCCGTGCCGCTCCCTCCCTCGGATGCTGTTTTGAGCATCGCGGGGTCAGTGAACTCGCAAGCGCCCGGGGCAATTTTCCAGAGGCCGCGGCCGCGCTTTTTGGGAAGGGCTGAGCTGGATCGGGGCCAGACCGGCCACTGCAGCACCAGGACAGGGACCTCCGTCCCCATCCCCCCATCCCCTTCCCGACGCAGCTGGAGCCGCTTCCCCCATCCCAGCCGGGATTTGGGGGCTCGGGGGTGGGTTTGCACACCAGGGTTTGGCCGCGCCTCGGGCCCGAAGCCAAGATCCTACAAGAACGCAGATTCCCGGAGCCCCGAGAGCGGCTCCCCGGCCCACGCTGCCCTTCCCGCGCCGGGAGAGGCCTCCGGTGGGGAGCGGGCCGGGGGTCCCGGGGGCCGTGCGGGGCTGGGTTTGCCGCAGCCGCTCCGTCCCGCAGCGCTGATGGCGAGCGACGGGCGCTACGTCCTCAACGGGGACTGGGCCATCGCCTGGCCGGGGCCTTACGAGGCCGCGGGCACCCTCCTGACCTACAGCCGAGCCCCCGACGGCACCGAGAGCCTGGAGGCTCCCGGACCCACCCGCGAGGATCTGCACGTGCTGGTGAGGGCAGGGGGACACGCGGAGGTGGCCGCAGCCCCCCCAGGCTCCCATCGCTCCCCTCAGCCCTGCCCGTGCCTCCCTCCCACCCCCAGGTGCTGCTGCAGGAGCCCAACCCTGGCATCGAGTACCAGTTCTGGCTGCCCCGCGGGCACCCCCAGCTCGGCCGCGGTGACACGAGCCCCCTGCGGCAGCCCCAGCCCCGCGGGGCCGGCAGCCCCCCGCCCCCCGAGCCCCCGCTCACCCCGGCCCCCACACCGCCCCCGCAGCCCAGGGCTTTGGCCACGGAGCCGCCACCGAGGAGTCCCCCTGGCCGGGACGGGGCTGCCACAGGTACCTCCTCGGGGGTCCCCACAGCTCCCCCCTGACCTCTCTTTGGCCTACCCAGGGGGAGGAATGAGATAGGGACCCTAAAAAGGGCCCTAAAAACCCTCACCAGGACTTTCGGGAGTCCTGTGTGGCCCTTTCTGGGGTCTGGACCCGTAACCTTCTCCCGAGTTGCATGGGAGGGTTTTGGGGGTCAGGAGTCCCCTGTGCCCCCTAAATTGCGGTAGCTTTATCCCCTCAGGGCGCTGCGGGAGGTGCCGCCCGCCCAAGGGACGCTCCCAGCGCATCCTGCACTTCTGCCAGAGCGACTTCGGTGAGCGCCGGGCCGGGAGGGGCTCGGGAGGGGGGGACAGGGCTGGGGACACCGCCAGGGACGATGGCAGGAGTGGGAAGGAGCTCAGGGCGATGCCAGGGGCGGTGCTGGGGACGGGAATGCGCTCACGGTGATGCCGTAGGCAACGGAAAGGGGCTCAGAACGATGCCGGGGTGATGTCAGGGACGGGAAGGGACTTAGAGTGATACCGGGACAGGAAGGGGCTTGGGCTGATGTGGGTGACGAGAAGGGGCTCAGAGCGATGCCAGGGGTGATGCCTGGGAATGTGCCCAAAGTGATGCCAGGGGCGTTTCAGGAGCGGGAATGTGCCCAGAATGATGCCGGGGTGATGCCAGAGGTGGGAATGTGCCCAAAGTGATGCCAGGGGCGGTTTCAGGGGCGGGAATGTGCCCAGAATGATGCCGGGGTGATGCCAGAGGTGGGAATGTGCCCAAAGTGATGCCAGGGGCAATAAATAACAGAGATTGGAAGGGACTTGGGCTGATGTCGGTGACAAGAAGGGTCTCAGGGCGCTGCCGGGTCAATACCGGGAATGGGACAGGACTCAGGGCAACGCCAAGGGTGACGCCAGGGACCTGTGCGCCATCCTCACCCTCCCGCAGTGTTCCACGGGCGGATCCTGGCGCGGCGCTTGGTGGGGCAGGAGACTCGCTACGAGGTGGAGGTGAAGGCGCCGTACCGGCAGCGCTTCCCGCTGGTGTCCCGCGAGTACCTGTGGGTGCCCAACACCTGCGGGTGCCCCGCGCTGCGGGAGGGCGGCGAGTACCTGCTGATGGCGAAGCGCCACGTGAACCACGAGCACACCCTGAACCGCATCCTGCTGCCGGACGATGGCTACGCCCGGCCCTGGACGCCCCGCGAGGCCCGGCTGGTGCGGGAGGCGGCCCGGCACTGCCCCCACCCCCGGCCACCCTGAGCCAGGCCGGGACCCCCCGAGGGCGAGCCCGGTGCTGCTGCCGGGCACCGAACCCTTCCCAAGCCCCCCAACCCTCCGTGGACCCCTCCCCGTCCATCTCGTTGTTCTCGGGGGGTGGAGGGGGGGAGGGTGGTAATTTATTATTTTTTGCAGAAAATAAATGGTTTATCCCCTCGGTTGCTGTGTGTCCCTTCCTGGATGGCAACGGCCATGGGGGTCCTCCCACCTCAGGGGGGGAGGGCATGGGCAGGGGGTCCCCTCTGTGTCCCTCCACTTCAGGGGGTCCCCTCCGTGTCCCCATGGGCAGTGGGTCTCCTCTGTGTCCCTCCACTTCAGGGGGTCCCCTCTGTGTCCCTATGGGCAGGGGTGTCCCCTCCGTGTCCCTCTGCTTCAGGGGGTCCTCTCCGTGTCCCTCTGCTTCAGGGGGTCTCCTCCGTGTCCCCATGGGCAGGGGGTCCCCTCTGTGTCACTCCTCTTCAGGGGATTCCCTCTGTGTCCCTGTGGGCAGGGGGTTCCCCTCCATGTCCCTCCACTTCAGGGGGTCCCCTCAGTGTCCCTCTGCTTCAGGGGGTCCCCTCTGTGTCCCCATGGGCAGGGGGGTCCCCTCCGTGTCCCTCTGCTTCAGGGGGTCCCCTCCGTGTCCCCATGGGCAGTGGGGTCCCCTCCGTGTCCCCGCGCTGAGCCCCAGGAGCCGCTCCCATCCCCGGCGTGTCCCTGTCGCCGATGGCCGCGAGCCAGGCTCTGCCTGCCGGGGTCGGGGACCTCGCGCTTATCTCCCTTCCGGCGGAGCCGAGCGTGTCCCCCCCCGTGACAGAGCCCCCCCGCCCGTAACCCAACCCTGGGGCTGGTGGGGGCCACCGCGGGGCCCCTGTGGGGACAGGATGTGACATGGGGCACTGGGGCACCTCGGGGGGACTTCGCCCACTCGGGGCTCCCTTGGGATGGGTTTGGGGCTCCCTTGGGGTGGGTTTGGTGCCAGGGACAGCTGAGACCTCCCGGCTCGTGTGGCTGAGGACTGTCCCCAAACTGGGGTTCCGATGCAGGTTCAGGGGTGCGTGCCCTGGGGAGCACCGAGTGGCAGCTGCCAGCCCAGGGAGGGTCCTTGTCACATGGAGTGACATCACCAGGAGCCAGAGCTGAGCCCTGGGACAAGCTGGGGAGCCCAGAGCGGAGCCCCAGCTGGTCCCGGTAAAGTCTTGAGTGATTCCAGGTGCTCCGGGGTGATTTGGGGCTGAAAAGGTGCCTCCACCCTATAAAAGTGCTCCCTCCCACACCCCACGATTAATTTGGGGCTGCTGGGGGTGGGATTCGTTCCCGGCAGGGTGGAAGGGGGTCCCAGGCATGGCAGGTTTGGGGGCCACTCCACGTACGAAGAAACTCTCTGGGGAGGATCAGGAGCTTGCGACCCCCAGGGCTGGGGCTCGCGGTCGGGCCAAGAGCCGGCAGAGAGAGGGGGAACGGGGGTGGGCTCGTGTCCCCCCCTCCCCCACCACGCCCGGGAAGGGGCGGCTGGTCCGGCGGGGACCCGAGGAGTGTCACAGCCCCCCGCCTGCCCCGTCCGGCCCCG
Source organism: Vireo griseus (assembly GCA_035047045.1). NCBI lineage: Eukaryota > Metazoa > Chordata > Aves > Passeriformes > Vireonidae > Vireo > Vireo griseus. The sequence goes on from JAWWMJ010000111.1 coordinate 1,835,478, forward strand.
GGGAAAGGGGTGAGCGCGTCCCTGCCCCGGGAATCTCTGCTTGGGGCAGGGGGGCTGCTCTGGCTGTGCTGACGGGACCCCTCTCCCCCCACAGAGCCTGCGAGCCCCCCGCCCCTGCCCTGCCCCGGCGGCTCCTATTTCTCGGGGCTCCCCGAAGTTGAGCTTCAGAAGCCTGCAGTCCCCGTGGCCCCCAGCCTGTGAGTGTGAGGAGGGGTCCCCAGAGCCCCCCAATATGTGTGTGAGGGGGATCTAACAGCCCCCCGACACTGCTGACCCTCTGCCTTCCCCCCTGGCCAGGCCAATCCCTGCGACCAGGACCCCTGGGAGGGATGGTCCTCGGAAGATCCGGAGCAAGTTGGAGCACACTCTGGTCCTGGAGCTGGTGAGCCAGGGGGGTCGGGGGGGGTCTCTGCAGTCCCTGGGGCTGCGGGCTGAGCCTGTCCCTGTCCCCAGGATGGGACCCTGCTCTACTCCTCCCTACTCGCCCACGGGCAGCAGGATGCCACGGCCACCTTCATCACGGGCTTCCAGGCGGATTCCTACAAGGTG
>JAWWMJ010000111.1:1849494-1863487 GCA_035047045.1 Vireo griseus
AAAGGCTGGGATGGTGCCAGCTCGGTGGGCAGGTTCCCCTCCAGGGTTCGGAGGATTTGGGAAGGTGGAGCCCATGCTGGGACTGCAGCAGCCGTGTCCTTCCCCTCTCCTACCGCAGCATCAAAGCCATCGAGAGCAACAGCAAGGACGATGACACCATGTGGCTCACGTACTGGGTGGTCTATGGCGTCTTCAGCATCGCCGAGTTCTTCTCCGACCTTTTTCTCTACTGGTTCCCCTTCTACTACGTCGGGAAGGTAACGCCTGTGCCGGGCTCCTCTCGTCCCGTGGCTGAGCAGGGAGGAGCTCGATGTGGTGGGCTCTGACCCGTTAAGGCAGCGGTGGGGCTGCAACCGGCTCAGATCCAGTGAGGTCCAGCCTTGGACGCTGCTGTTGGACCGGGCTGGGAGGGCACCGGAGCAGCTGAGCCCCTCCTGTCCCCGCAGTGCCTGTTCCTGGTGTGGTGCATGGCCCCCGTGCCCTGGAACGGCTCCCAGGTCATCTACCACAGCATCATCCGGCCCTGCTTCCTCAAGCACCACCAGACCGTGGACTACATGATGGGCGACATCGGCGCCAAGGCCCTGGATGCAGCCTCCGCTGTCACCCGAGAAGGTAGCTCAGGTCCCCCCGTCCCTCCATCGCGCTCCGCGTCCAGGTTTTCCCAGCGCAGGGGCGTGAGCAACTCGGTTTAATTAGCAGCAAGTGATTATTTCTCCGTGCCCATGGGCCGTGCTGCCGCAGCCCCGCGACAGGAGCCCCGGGGTGGGGTCGGGGGGTCACCGTCCCCTCTCTAACCTCTCTCTCCTCTCTGCGCCGCACGGTCCAGTCCTGCAGTCTCTGGCCAACAGCAGAGCCCGGCTGGCGGCCGGGGTGGCCCCGCAGCCCAGCCTGTCCGTATGTAACGAGAGGGAACGGGGCCGGGCCGTGCCAGGCGCCCGCCGCGGCACCGCCCAAACCGCTCTGCTCCCGCAGCCACCGGCGCGGCTCCCGCACAACCGGCCCCTTCCTTCCCCCGTGGCGTCGGTAGAGCAGGCGCTTCCCTCCCGCTGCTCCGTAGGCAGACCCCATCCGTGTGTCCATCCGTGTGTCCATCCGTGTGTCCATCCGTGTGTCCATCCCCGTCTCCATCCCTCTGCCCACGTGCTCCTCAGCGCTGCTGCCGGCCTGGGGCTCCCCTCCGGAGCCCCCCGGGTGCGGGGAGGGCAGGGCCGGCTGTCACCCCCGTGCTCAGCGGGACAGGGAGGGAACGGGACGGTGACGCGAGGCCGGGCCGGGCAGTGCCCCAGGACACCGGCCACTGCCCCGGGGACGGGCACTAACGCCATCCGTGTCTCCGCAGGCGCCAGAGCAACCCTGAGCCTGGCAGAGCTAATGGAGAAGGCGAAGTAAGAGCGGCATCGGCGCCTCTGGTACCGGCACTACAGCCCCGGTACTGGGACCGGTACCGGCACCAGCGGCCCCAGTACCGGCACCACGCTCCCTATACTGGTACCGGCAACCCTCGTTCTGGCACTGAAGTCTCCCATAACGGCATTGCCGACTCCGGTACCGGCACCATGCTCCCGGTAGTGGTACCGGCAACCCCCGTTCTGGCACCGAAGCTCCCCATACAGACACCGGTACCGGCACCGTGGCCCTGTTACCGGTGTCGGCCACTCCGGGCTGTACCCGTCCGGGATCCCGAGTTTCTCCACTCCCATTCTGTCGTTCCCCCAATAAATCCCGGTGCCCACGAAGCGCCGCCCCCGCGTGTTCCGTGACACGGCGCGGCGCCTTTAAGAGCGGGGTGGGGGCGGAGCTTTTGGGGAAGGGGTGGGGCCATCGCTGATGACGTAAGCGTGGCGGAAGTGCGGCCGGACGGTGCCTGGTCCGTCGGTCCGTCTGCGGTACCGGGGGGGGTGGTTTGTCCGTCCGGGAGGGGGTCAGGGGGCTCTGCCTGTGTGTCCGGGGGGCTCAGGGCGCGGTTTGTCTGTGCGGGGGTGGGGCTGTGTCTGTCTGTCTAGCGGCGGTGGGGGGTGGGGCAAGGAGGGGTCTGTCCGTCTGTCTGTCCGTCCCAAGGAGGGGGGGAGGGAGTCGATCTGTCTGGAGGAGAGGGGTCAGCATAGGGGATCTGTGTGTCTCTTTGTGGGGAGGGCAGGTGTCTGTCTGTCTGTCCGGAGGAGAAGGTGGGGAGGGGCTCTGTTTGTCCATCCGGGGGGACAGTGAGGGGGCTCTGCCTGCTGAGAGGGGTCCGTCTGTCTGTCCAAAGGGGATCACAGGCGGTCTGTCCGTCTTGGGGGACAGAGAAGAGGGGAGGTGTCTGTATGTCTGTCTGTCTGTCTGTCGGGGCGTGGGGGAGGGGGCACCGCAGCGCCCTCACACCCCCCCCCCCTTCACCCCCAGCCCCTCCCGCATGAGCCTCCCCCGGGATGAGCTCCAAGGCCAAGCGGGTGCTGCCCACCCGCCCTGAGCCCCCCAGCGTGGAGCAGATCCTGGCCGACGTGCAGGGAGCTCCCCCGACCGACCCCGTCTTCATCCTCCCCCCCGAGCCCCCCCAGGACCACGGCCCCACTCCAGGTGAGCCCGCGGTGGGGAAAGAGGGGGGCGTGGGGACCCCACAGTGCCCCCCAGCCCCGCTGAGCCCCCGCTGTGCCCGCCAGGCTGCCCCGACCCCGCGGCCGAGGAGCGGGAGAGGCTCTACCAGCAGGTTCGCTCCTACGTGGGGATGAACCAGCGGCTGCAGGGAGCGCGGGAGCAGCTGCAGGAGCGGCGCCGGGAGCTGGAGAGGGTCGGAGAGGCGCTGGATCGTCGGATCGCGGAGATGAAGCAGAAGGTGTTCTGAGCGACTGCGGAGGGCACCACGAGTGGTTTCGCCTTCCTGGAAGCGTTGGAATTGCGAGGATCCCGATCTGCTAGGACAGGCTGTGCCACCCCAGTGACCTTCTCCCAGGGAACGCCGGGATCCACCTGTCCGGCACCTTCCCCCCCTTGCACCCCTGAACTGGCTGCCATGTCCCCCGCGGGTGGCATGTCCTCTGTCCCCTACGACTTCTCCCTCTGGTACTTCCCTGAGGACGACCACATCGCCTCCCACATCACGGAGCGCCTGAGGGAGGAAGGCTTTCGGGGCTTCACCGAGCACCAGGACCAAGTGGCCGGCACATCCATCATCCTGACGGCCGTGGAGGCCATCGAGGCCAGCCGGGTGGCCATCCTGCTGCTCTCGGCCAAGTCCGTGGGTGACGGGTGGTGCCAGCGCGTGTCCCAGTGGAGCCTGCTCCACAGCGTCCACCAGCGTGGCACCAAGGTGGTGCCCGTGTGCGTGGGGCTGACCAGAGCCGAGGTGCCCCCGTTCCTGCAGCACCTCGTCCCGCTGGAGTACCAGAATGAGTTCTTCTTCCAGCGGCTCCTGGCCTGCCTGAGGTCCCACCCAGGGAGTGGGGCTGGGAGGATCCCACCCAAGGGGACGCGCTGAGGGACCACCGGGGGGGCTGGGTCGGGGGCCAGTGCGGCCCCACAGCGTGGAAAACTGTTCTGTTTTGTTAATAAAGGTGGTGGGAATGGGTCACCCAGCACTGTTGGGTCGTCATTAAATCTCATAAAGCCCCGTTTTTGGAGAGCTGAAGATGCCTCTTTCTGTCTGCAAAGCCGAGCACAGCGAGGGCTGTGGGTGTTTCCCACCTCCCACGGATGTTATCTTGTGGGTGCTTCTTCCCCTTCCTGCCCCCCTGAGTGGGGTCTGTACCCCACTGCTGCCTTGCTCTGCTGTCACAACGCGACCTGAGGCTCCTCCAGCTCGGCAACAGCACCTGGAGACGCAGAGCAGGCAGGATGGGGGCAAGGGTCTGCCTGGGGCTGCTGCTGCTGCTGCTGCTGCCGCCCCTCCCTCGGGGTGAGCACCGGGACCGTGGGTCCGGCGTGGCCTTGGAGTCACCGGCCTGGGCAGCGGCAGGTGCTGGTGGGGACGGGACCTGGCTCAAGCCGTCGATCATCGGGGGACACCAGGCCAGACCCCACTCCCGGCCCTATATGGTGTCCCTCCAGCGCCGGGGGCAACACAAATGCGGAGCAGCACTGCTGCACCCGAGCTGGGCGCTGACGGCCGCGCACTGCCTGCCTCAGGGGTGAGTCCGGCACGGCTGTGTCCTGCCCGGGGAAGGGACGGGGCTCTGCGTGGGGTTCCGAATGCCCGGCACCAGGCTGACACCACTCCCGGTGCGGGGCAGGTCGTGGGACGAGTGGGAGCTGGTGGTGGGACTGCACAAGTGGCAGGATTGCGGGGCGGACACAAAGCGCTTCTCCATCAAGGCTGCCTGTCCCCACCCTGACTACGACGAAGACACGATGGAGAACGACCTGCTCCTGCTCCAGGTGGGGCTCGGCCCGGCCGCGGGGAAGGCTCCGAGGCGAGGCAGGAGTGGCGGCGGTGCCGGGAAGCGCTGCCGGGGAGGGGCGGGGAGGTTCTCTCGGTGTCGGCGCAGCTGCGCTCGCAGCCGGCGCTGGTGGCTCGGTGCCATTTCCGCTTCTCACCTCCGAGAGGTTTCACACCTGGGTGTCATCTCCCCGCTCCCACGGCTCGGTGCTCCCCTTCTACGTGCGGCGTTGGGGGGCTCGTCCTCAGCCCCCTCACCCACAGCATTGGGGTGCTCCCTCTCGGACCCCCTCACCTGCAGTACTGGGGGCTCCCCCTCTACCCCCTACCCGCAGCACTGAGGCGGTCCCCTTCAACCATCCACGCACCGCATTGGGATGCGCCCCCTTAGCCCCCCACCAGCGGCATTGGGGTGCTCCCTGCCAGCCCCCCTGCCCGTGGGGAGGGGGATCTGACGGCGCCCCCCGCCCGCAGCTGGAGGGGAAGGTGAAAATGAGCAAGACACGGCGTGTGATCTCGCTGCCGAAACGGGAGCCGGCGCCGGGGGATCGGTGCAGCCTGGCGGGCTGGGGGGTCGTGTCCACCCCGCGCGGGGGGCTGTCGCCCACCCTGCAGGAGATGGAGGTGACGGTGATGGACGCGCGGATGTGCAACAACAGCCGCTTCTGGAACGGCGGCATCGGCCCCACCATGATCTGCTTCCAGGGGCAGCATCGCGGCTCGGCACCTGGCAAGGTGAGGATTTGGGGGTCCGAGGGCTGCAAAAGGTGTGGGGGGCTCCGGGGAGGATGTTCACCCTGAGCAGGTGAGATGTCCCCCTGGCCATGGTGGGGGTCCCTGTGCCCTGCTGGGGGGAGGACACTCCCCGGTGTCACCTCCTCCCCTCAGGGTGACTCGGGGAGCCCCTTGGTGTGTGGGAAGCGGCCGGCCGTGGCCGGCGTGATGTCCTTCAGCGGCAGGAACGCCACGGACATTTTCAAGCCACCAGTGGCCACCTCGACCGTGAAGCACAAGAAATGGATCCAGAAAACTCTGCGGAAGGGCTGCCCCCAGGGACAGACAGAACACCCCTTCCTATTTACACAGGTTGGCTTTTAATCGGGAATACTGTCCAGAGTCTGGTAAAATAACATCCTTAGTACATAGATACAGTGTCGGGGAGCGGAGCCCGGCGGGATTGTCCGTGGAGGAGGGGGAGGGCGGTGGCTTGGACCCAGGGGGGCGATGCTGGCCCTCCTGCCACCCCTGCACTCGGCAGTGCTGCTCCTGCTATTTTCCCCCTTTTCCTTCAGTCCTGGCCGCTGGTCCCTCGGTGCTGGCCACTGCCAGGGCAGGGGGGCTCCAGTGGGTGCCGGGGTGTGCCCATCCCCACGACCCCAGTGCACATCCCTGGGGACCCCCTGCACGTCCTCATGGTCCTGGTGTGTCCCTGTCCCCCCTGTATGTCCCCAGTGCAACAACCCAGAGCCCCTCACTGTGTCCCCACGGCCACCCAGGTGTGTAGCCATAGCCCTGTGTCTGTCCCTGCATCCCCCTGGCACTGTGAGTGGGGGCACAAAGGTGACCCCATCCAGAGCAGGTAGTGATGGTGGAAGGACTGGGAGGTATCCGAGGGGTCTGGGACCACCTGGATTGGGTGGATTGGGGGTCCCTGTGCAGCCCATCCCACTCTCGGGGGCCGAGGCACTTCCCACACACCCCAATCTCGGCCCCTGGGCCCGGCTGGCAGCAGCAGTGGGGGTGTCCCCGGGGTTTTGGGGCTGGGAGGCCTCATGCTTGTGGGCGTAATCCAGTCCTGGATGGATCCGTGTCCACATCCACAAGGACAAACCGGGATCCTGGCTGCGAGCCGAGGCTCTTCTGCCCCGGGGGTGGGAGGCTGGGGGGGCTGCGGATGAAGGTGAGGGACCCCAGACCCTTTCCTGGGGGTTGGGTGTCCCGGTGCTGGCTCAGCACCCTGTCCCCTCCCAGGGCAGCCCCCCAGCCTGGTGACAGCACCCTGTGAGCTCACCCGGGATGAGCCCACCGGGACCCCGGCCACCCCCGCCAGCCTCTGCCCAACTCCTCCTGCACCATTTCCATCTGCCACCGCCTCGGACCGGCACAGGTCACCCAGCAGAAACCAGGAGCCTCCAGCAGCACGAACAGGAGTCCTGGCCGCCGTGTTCCCCTCCAAAGCCTCTCCCCTGCGTCCCTTCCCCCGTTAATAAATGAGCTGCGATCGCTGGTGCCAGACAAGCTGGAGCGTGCGGGGTTTTCCCGGAACCAGGATGGGCTGTGCCAGCTTCCCGGCATGTGGGATCAGGCTCTGGTTCCACCCCTGGGTGAGCGGGATGGGGACACACGGGGACACGGCCCCACCTCAGCTTGTCCCTGGATGTCCAGCAGTGGGAGGAGATGGTCCATGAGAATCACCTCAGCTTGGGGTGTCAGACCCGGCACGTTCCCAGTTCTGTCCAGTCCTTGCTGCTGGGAATTGTGATGCTTCAACACAGCAAGACCCCAGCCGGGGCCAGCAGCGGGTTGGGGTGACTCACTGGTCCCCAGCTGTCCCAAATCCCCATGTGTGTGTCAACAGCACAGTCCTGGCCAGCTGCCGTGGGGCTGAGGGTGTCGCAGGACCCTCACTGGGACATCATCAAGCTTGGATTTTCTCCACCGCCTTGTCGGCCACCGCTGTCACCGCCATGGGGCTGGGGACGTAGTTGAAGGGGGTGACACGGGCAGCTTTGCTGGGGGAGCCGTGCCGGCTGGCGGGGAAGGTCCCGGCGGGCGCCTCGTGGCCGAAGGAGATGGGCAGGGCGGCTTTGGAGGGCGCCGGGGCTTCGCCGTCGCCGGTGACGCGGGGGTGCGGGGGTCCCTCGCGGGTCTCCAGCGTGGGAGAGGTGCTGGAGTTGGTCTTGGAGGTGGCGAAGTCCTCGGTCTGCACCACGGCGTCGCTGGTCTTCCTGGGCGTGCCGGGAGTGCCGGGGGGCTCCTCGTCTCCGGAGCCGGCCAGAGGCAGCGCGGAGGAGGGCAGCGTGCTCTTGAGGATGTGCGGGATGTCCTCGTCCCGGATCCTCCGCCACGTGCCCTTCATCATCACCACCGGCGGCTTCCCCGGCGGCCCCCCGGGAGCCGGCTCGTTCTGCTGCCGCCGCGCCGCCGCCTCGGAGCGCACGGAGGACGGGCTGGCAGCTCGCCGAGCCACGCTGATGTTGGGCGAGGACGAGTAGCGTTTGAAGGACTCGCCCACGGGCGCGCTGGTCTTCACCGGCAGCCGGGACGGGCTCTCGGAGCTGGTCCGGCGCGGCGGCTTGACCCCGGCCGTGGCTTTGCCACCGGGCTGGGCTCTGGGGATGAGCGGCCGCTGGCCGGGGGTCGCCGGTTTGGCCGCCTTGAGCTCGTCGCAGCGGGAGGAGCAGAGGAACACGGCCGGGAGCGCGGCTCGGCTGCGCTGGGGGGAGCCCCGGCGGGGCAGCGAGGTGGCCGGCGGCGCCGGGGACAGGTCGGAGCGGTGCCGCAGCAGCAGGCTGGAGGATTCCTTGATGAAGGTGAGCTGGCGCAGGAAGCCGGAGCGGTCCGAGTCGCTGCCGCTGGAGCGGGCCGATGACATCCGCACCAGGTTGAGCCGGCTGCCCCCCGGCCCCCCGGGCCGAGCCTTGGAGCCATCGACCTGCTCCTCCAGCACCGGCATGGCCGCCCGGCCCGGCAGCACCTTCCTGCTGGGCTTCTGCATGAAGGGGATGCGCACGGGCGACTTCTGCGTCTTGGACTGCTTGGGAGCCGGGGATTTGGGGGCCGGGGCTCTGGCCGGGGGTCCCGGCGGGGAGGAGGAGCCGCTCGCCTTGCCCGCGGCCGGGCCGCCCTGTTTGGTGACCTGGGAAGGCGACGGCAGCTTCTTGGGCCCGTGCTGGGAGGGCGTGGAGGTGCGGGAGGAGCCCGAGGAGGGGGGACCTTTGCCGATGCGGGCGGGAGGGGTCGTGCTCCTCTTGGGCAGCGCCAGGTCCGCGGTCTCGGGGGGTTTGCCCAGCCGGTGCAGGCTCCGCGAGCGCTGCTGGCTCAGCGAGAGGTTCTTGGCCGGCGGAGCCTCGGGCTTGGCCGCGGGGGTTTTCTTCGGGGTGGCCCGTGGGCTGGGGGCATCTTTGGCCAGGCTGGGCATGTAGATGACGGTCCTGCCGCGGAAGACCACGGGCAGGTTGGGCACCGGCTTGGCGGGCGCCGGGCTCCGCTCCGGCCTGGCGCTGGCTCGGCCGGCGGGACGGGCACCGGCCGCCTCCTTCCGCTCCGGGCGGCCCTTGCTGTGCTCCCTCCTCGCCGTGTCCCGGCCGGGAGCGCTGCCCGGCCGCTGCTTTTCCTGCCTTCCCAGGGAGAGCTGCAGCGTGGAGCCCACCGAGAGCCCCGACATGAAGGACAGGATGGAGTCGGACTCGGAGGAAGGCTCCCGTGACAGGGACGCGGCGGCCTGGTGCAGCCAGGTGACGATGGAGTTGGCTCCCTCCTGGATGGCTTGCCACTCCACGCTGTCCAGGTCGGAGCCCCAGTCGGAGCCGGCCTCCTCCTCGGGGTGATGCCTGGCCTCGGCTTTCCGCTCCCTCCCGCCGGCGCCCGGCGGCTTCTGCTTTCTCTCCACCAGCCTGCGGTGAGCCGCGGGCCGCCGGCGCTTGGGCATGGCCGAGCCGATGCACTTCTGCAGCAGATCGTCCTCCGAGTTGAGGCTGGGGGAGCTGGGCGAGCCCCCCTGGGCCTGCCCCGCCGCGGCTGACCGCGGCCAGGTGGCTTTGCCGCAGGGCTGGCCCCGCTCCTCGCCCTCGGAGAGGTTGGCGTCGCTCAGGGAGCTCATGGAGGAGCTCAGGGAGTAGCACGGCGGCGTCTCGTCGGCGATGAGGTTGTTTTGAGGCTTCGTCTTCGCCGGACGGGGACCAGGCTCGGGGTCCTTGTGAGGGACGGAACCACCCCAGCGCTCCCTCCGTGGCGCCCGGCCGGGCTGGGCTCTGCTGCCGGACCCGTCCCTGCCCGCCTCAGGCAGCTCGTCCAAATCCGGATCGTAGAAGCAGTAGACCGCTTCCTCCGTCGGCGTGGTGTGGCACAGCGACTGGAACACCACCCCGTCCTCCAGGCCGTCATCCTTCCTCCCGGGGGCACCGCTGGCCCTGCCCGCCCCCAGCTCCAGGCTGGCCGTGCCCTTCGGGAGGGTCTGGCCCCGCTTCCCCTCCCCGCGGCCCGGCCCCGCTTTGCCCTTTCCGGCGGAGCTGAGCCGTGCGGGCGCGGAGCTGCCGGAGGCTGCCCTGCGGGCCGGGATGGTGCCGAGCTCTCGGCGCCGCTCGGGCAGGGGATGCTCGGCCTCCTCGCCCGCCGGGTACCGCAGGGTCTCGTCGCTCAGCGAGGCTGCGCTGGAGAAGTTGCCGGGGGTGCCGTTGGCCGAGTCGGTGAAGGAGTCGTCGTCCTTGAAGAGGTCGCGGGCGGTGGCTCGCAGGTGCCTGGGGACGCCGGGGTGGGCGTGGGCCGGCACCAGCATGTACACGGGGACGTGCACCGGCTTCTTGGTCTGCGGGTGCAGCACCTGGCCGGACAGCAGCGACGTCTTGACCTTGCGGAAGCGGGAGGGCATGGCCGAGCTGATGCACTCCTTGAGGATCTCGATGTCGTCGTCGTCGGGGGGCTCGGGGCGCTCGGCCCTGCGCCGGCCCTCCAGGTACCGCTCCTCCCGCCGCTCCTCCCGCTTCTCGTGGGCCGCGAAGTTCAGGCTGTTCTTCTCCGGGAAGGTTGGGATCAGCTTGAGCTCCACGTCCTTCTGGACGTAGTGCTCGTGGAGGGGCAGGGCGCTCAGGCTGGAGGCGCACGAGAAGTTCTCATTGGGTTTCTCCACCGTGAAGTAGACCATGGAGTCCAGGTCCTGAGGCAGCTGGAAGCGTTCCTTGAAGTCGGTGATCTCCATGAACTTCTTGACATTGTTCTCCCACTGGATGTTGAACTGGCTGGTCTCCTTCTCCGGCTGGCAGCCCAGCTCGAAGAGGGGAGTCTTGCTGCGGCTGGGGGGCATGGTCTGCCCAGGGCTGTCGGGCAGCTCGCTGGGGCTGATGGTGCCGCTGATCATTTCGCTGCACGGGTCGCTCTGGATGGAGCTGGCGATGGAGGGGCTCTCGAAGCTGCCCAGGGAGCTGACGGAGCTGCAGCGGCTCATCACCAGCGGCGTCTCCTGGATGTAGTTCTCTGAGGAACTCGAGGGAGTCAGGTCCTCCTGGCGCGAGGGCGAGGCCTCCCGCAGGAAAACCTTGTCGCGCTTCGGGAAGGGGATGGAGATGGGCTGGGAGATCCCCACCGGCGTGGTGGGACCTGGATCCACCGCCTTCTCCTTCTCCTGCCTGCCATCCTCCCCTTCTGCCTCCCCTTCCTCCATCTCCAGGATCTCCAGGGAGGAGTCACTATCCAGGTCGTTCTCGCTGTGGCTCTGCCCGTCCAGCACGTTGTCTGCTGAGGAGAGGGAGGACAGGGAGCTGCACCGGGAGAAGCAGATCGGGGTGTCCTCCACCGAGTACTTCTGCACTGACTCCTGCTCCGCCGAGCCTGGTGGCTGGGCTGGCAGCTTCTCTGGGATCTTGCTCAGGGGCTCAGCCGCCTGCAGCAGCGCTGGCGGGAGCCAGGCTTGCTTCCTGCCCAGGAGGGAGGGCTGGTGGCCAGCGGCTGCACTGCTCTTGGCCAGGGTCTCGAGCATGGGCACGTGCTGGTAGGACGGAGAGAGCTTGATGGTGCGAACATGGGGGTCAGTGGGGGGCTTGGTGCCCACCTCCTTCTTCCACTCCGTCTCCTTCTCCGGCACCTTGGGGCTGGGGAAAGTCACCGTCTTCTTGGCCCGTTCGGGCAGGTCCCGCTGCTCCGGTTTGTCCTGCTCGGCCGGGTCCCGTGCGGGGGGCTCGGCCCGCTCCGGTTTGCCCAGGATGCTCTTGAGGTCGAGCCGGCTGGGCCGCTTCTGGTAGCGCTGCAGCTCATCGCGGTAGTCCAGGAAGGCAGCCCTGGGGCAGGGCTTCATGTGCTCCTTGGTGCAGTAGCCGTCGCTGGTGCTGCCGCTGTTGAGGCTGTCGGTGGACAGGCTGGTGTAGGCTGTCTTCAGCCTCAGCAGGGTGTGCGCCCGGCTCAGGCTCTCCCGCTTGGCGAAGCCACCGGCGTCCGACAGCCGGCATGGCGAGCAGGACTGGGCGCGCGCCTCGTGCCCCTCCTCGGGGCCGTACTGCCAGTCCAGGCAGTGATCCTCGGAGCTGAGGCTGAAGCTGTCGTCCGAGGAGTTGTGCATGGTGGAGATGTCCTCCACTAGCTTGTCGATCTTGGCCACCGTGCTGGAGATCTTGTTGGCCAACTTCTCGGCGGCTAGTGAGACGTCGTCCTCCGGCAGTGGCGGCTTCTTGGGCTCGGCCACCTTCCCGCTGCCGTCCTTCTCCGGCTCCGGGCAGCGCCGCTGTGCCAGCGCCCGCGGCAGCGCCTGGCCCTGCAGGAAGGAGGAGTTGAGGAACATGGAGAGGACGGAGGCGCTGGCTGTCTCCACACCAGTGGAGATGTTGGGCACCTCGTCGTCGTCGAAGCAGCCGGAGTCGGAGGCGTAGTCCTTCACCAGGCTCTCCATGTGCCTCATCGGCTTCTTGGCGCTCTGGCCCTTCAGGCTCTGCTTCTCCATGGTGTCGAAGGTCTCTGCCAGGTGTTTGGCGTCCAGCTCGGCCTCCAGAGCCTTCTGCTTGCGCATGTAGAGCGAGGGCATGCAGGAGCCTGGCGACACCACGGCCGCGTCCTTGTACTTGGGGGGCCGGTTGGTGAGGAGGTTGCGCAGCGCGGCCGCGCTGCCCATGGCGATCATCTTGTGCTTGGAGTGGATGAGGTTGCGGAGCATGCTGACCGCCCCTAGGTCCCACAGCAGCTCCTGGTCGCGGGGGCTGCGGGCGGACAGGTTCCAGAGGGTGCCGCAGGCGTTGCTGACGATGGTCAGGCTGTGCGAGCGCAGGTGCTGCAGCAGCGTCTGCAGGCAGTTGTGGTCCCGGAGCACCTGCCTGCAGGACAGAAGGGACCCCACGGCCATCAGGATGGTCCTGGACCCCTCCCCAATGCCTTTGTGGGGTCTGTGGTGCCCCCACACCTGCCCAGCTGTGACATCCTCCCAGTGCTCCCTTGGGGTCAGCAGTGCCCCCTGACCCTGCAGCGCCCACACCCATGGCATCCCCCCAACACCATCCATGGTGCCCAGGGTCCCCCATTTCCATCCTACTCTCAGCCATGGCATCTCCCCAACACCATCCATGGTGCCCAGGGTCCCCCATTTCCATCCTACCCCCAGCCATGGCATCCCCCCAACACCATCCTGGGTCCCTCAGGGTTGTCCCCATCCCTCGCTGCCCCTCACCTGTAATCCTCCCTCGTGGCGACGAGGCTGGAGACGTTCCTGAGGATGCCACCGCCGCTCTCGATGATGGCCAGGGAGTTGCTCTGGCACTTGTAGGTGAGGGTGCTGACCAGGAAGCCCAGGGCCCCGTCCACCCCACAGATGGCTGCCTTGTTCTCCGTGCTGTGCGCCGAGAGGTTCCATAGCGCGCTCAGGACGCTCTTCAGAGTCGACTCCTGCTCCGGGAGGGGACACACATCCCCCGTCAGCCCTGTTCTGTCACCCTGTGCCCACTGTCACCCACCCCAGGGGGGACACATGGCCCCTGTCAGCCCTGTCCGATCATCCTCTGCCCTCTGTCACCCACCCCAGGGGTGACACACAGCCCCTCTCAGCCCTGTCTGGTCACGCCACTGCCACCTGGTCACCCCCTGCCCACTGCCACCCTCCCGGGCTCACCTTGCCAGCGTGCAGGGCACAGCGTGTCAGCCCGGTGACGCTGCCCACCTCCCGCAGCACCTTCTTGCTGTTGATGTCAGCGCGCCAGGAGAGGTTCCTCAGGATGCTGGAGACCACCTGGAGGGGCAGAGCAGGGTGAGTGACCACGGGGACCATCCCCCTCGCCTGTCCCCCACCCCGGGGAGCCCCACCAGCACCCACCTGGTGCAGCTCCTCGCTGTCGGAGCCCAGCTGAGCCACGATGGCCTCCATGCAACCCCGGCGGGAGCACAGCGTGGCCTGCGGGGAGGATGAGGGTGGTGAGGGTGATCCTCTGACCCTCAGACCCTGCTGACCCCCCCTCCCCAAACCGCCGCCCCTCACTCACCTTGTTGACCACGTCTCCGAAGGTGAGGTTGGTGAGGGCCATGCCCGCGTAGCGCCGCAGCGCCAGGTTCAGGGGGTCGTTGGTCATCTTGTGCATCTCGTAGTCCACCTGCAGCAGCTCGGCCACAGCCTGCAGCCCACCTGCGGGACGGGACGGGGGTCGTTTGGGGTTCCTCCACCTCCAGCACCCCGTCTGACCGCACTGCAGGGGGAAGGAGCCCCCTCCCCACGCTCACCCAGCTCGTTCATGGCCCGCCGGTACTCCTCGTCAAAGGAGAGCTTCATGATAGCGCAGGTGGCCTGGCAGATCTGGGGCTCGATGGGCACTGGCACTGAGGGGGGATGAGGGTCAGTCCCCTCTGTCACACGCGGATGGTCCCGACCCCTCCTGACCCCTCCTGACCCCTCCCGACCCCTCCCGGCCCCTCCCGGCCCCTCCTGGCCCCTCCCTGCGCCTCCGTGCCCCCTCC
>JAWWMJ010000111.1:1870639-1884079 GCA_035047045.1 Vireo griseus
CGGCCCCCCCCCCCCCCCGCTCCCGGTCGGGATTTTCCAGCGGCGCCGCCGCCGTTAGAGGGCGGCACCGGGGGCTCCCCGCGCCCCCCCCGTGCTGTGCCCGCCGCGGGGACACGGGACCCCCAAGGAGGGCTCCGTTTCCCTCCATCCGCCTCTTCTCCAGCCTCCCCAAAAACGCCGGGATCTGCCCCGTTCCCGTGTCCCGGAACGCACCTGCCGCTCCCGACCGGACCGGTCCCTCCAGACCGAACTCGTCAATAAAGACCCAACTGGTCCTTCCAGACCGAACCGGCCCCCCCGACCCAACCTGTCCCCTCCGAGCCGCCCGGTGCTGTCCCCGTGTCCTTGGGGACCCGCCTAGGGTGCGGCAGCACCGGCTGAGCCCCGGTGTCCCCCCCGGGATGAGCGGGACCCTCACGATGACCTCTGCGCAGCTGATCCCGACTGTAACCGTGGCTTCTGCCACGCGCCCAGGCCACTGTCACCCACCGAGGTCATTGTCACCCACCGAGGTCACTGTCACCCACCGAGGCCACTGTCACCCACCGAGGTCACTGTCACCTCCTGGAGGGAGCCCTGGCCCTCCGGCACGGCCCCCTGGGGCTGAAGGTCCCCACACGGCCCCGGCCGGACAGTGACCCCAGCCCTGTCCCCTCCCAGCAGCGAGGGTGGGACAAGGACTCTCAAGGTCACGTTGCTTGAACAAAAAAGGTCCCAGCACCAGGGGACCTTCCCTTAAGGACAAATGGCCTCAGCACCACCGGGAGGGGGAATGGGGCACAGGGGGAGTGAGAGACTCAAAGGGCTGGAGCTGGACCCCGAGGGACCCCCGAGGGATCCCCAGGGGACCCCAGCCAGCAGCAGGGACAAGCCAGGACCACCCTGGGGACAAATGGTCCTTCCACCGATGGCTTCACAGCAGGACTTGGCTCTGGTGATGAGCATTGGGTTTCTTGCACTCAGTCCAGGATCATCCACCTGGGATCAACCCCACTCATGTCATCTTCCTTCCTATCATCTCCCTCATCCCCGGAGCATCCCCCAAAACACATCCCTCCCTCCCAGCCTGAGCTGCAAACCCCCAGCTGACCCCTCACACATTGCCAGTCTGTGATTCCAGTCACCAAAATCCTTTGGGATCCCAAATTAAGGACAAGAAAATAAAGGTTTGGGGTTTCAACATCCCATGATGGGCCTTGGCAGCTCGTCCTGGGACCTAGGCTGGTTCTGAGCCCTGGGAACCCCCCAATTCCACATTCCTGGTGTTTATTTTAACAAATAAAATTAAATAGATGGAAATGCTGTAAATAATAAATTGCCATTCCCCACTTCCCAGCGAAGAGCAAGGCATTTCACCCATTTACTAAACCCACATGAAGAGGAGCCGTTTGCTGCAGGTGCTGATGGAAAAGCAGTGCCAAAAAAACCTGGGAATACTCAAGAAAACACCCAATCACGGTGGAACGACGAGTTTAGGACAGCCCAGCCCCCCGCCCTGGGAACGGAGAGGCAGGAGACAGACGGATCCAGGTGGAATTCCTTTATTTACACTGCCCCAGGCTCCCTCCCGGCGTTACTTGAGCGGGATGAACCGGGAGGAGTGGGTGGCACCGATGCCAGGCCGGCCGTGCTTCACCGGCTTGTACGTGATGGAAAACTCGCCCAGGTAGTGGCCAATCATCTCGGGCTGCAAGAGGAGAGATCCGAGCTGGGGACAGAGCCAGGGGGCACGGGGACATCCCCCTCCCATCCTGGCGCTGGCAGGAGCCTGGCACAGCTGGTTATTCCGGCTGGGATCCTCCCACAGAGCCTTGATGTGCAGCCAGAGCAGCTCCCCCAGCTCAGCCCCTCCAAGGAGAGGTGACACAGGAGCCACAGGGGTGTTTGTGCCCTTCCAGGTGGGATTTAATGCCAGGTAGGAGCAGGAAATGGCATTTAATCCCACTGCTGGTATCAAGTGACATCACCCCATGGGTTATTCCACTCCTGGGAAAGCTCAGGGATCTGTTTCATCCCGAAGTGGTGCAGGTGGGCTGGGAGCCAGGGCTGAGCACATGGAACCCAGGACAGCTATTTCAGAGCCACACCGAGACCCCTCTGAGAGCTGCCCCTCTGTGGAATGTCACCTTCAGGTGTCCCTCTGAGCCAGCCCTGCTCTGCTCCAAGGAGGAACCTGAAGCCCCCAAGATGTCACCTCCAAGTGTCCCTCTGGGCCAGCCCTGTCCCAAGGAGCATCCCTGAAGCCCCCCAAGATGTCACCTCCAGGTGAGTCAGCCCCGCTCCAAGGAGCATCCTGGAGCTCCCAGAATGTCACCTCCAGGTGTCCTTCTAAGCCAGCCCCGCCCCAAGGAGCATCCCTGAAGCCTCCAAGATGTCACCTCCAGGTGTCCCTCTGGGCTGGCCCTGCTCTGCCCCAAGGAGCATCCTGGAGCTCCCAAGATGTCACCTCCAAGTGTCCCTCTGAGCCAGCCCCGCCCCAAAAAGGAGCCTGGACCCCTCCCAGGCACAGGGAACGAGTAAGATCCACAAAGAGAGCTGGAAGTGAACACTCTGCATGCCAAGCTCGGTGTGGGAGCCGCGTGCCAGGGCCCCAGCTCACCTTGATCTCCACCTGGTTGAAGGTCTTGCCGTTGTAGACGCCCACCATGCTGCCCACCATCTCGGGCAGGATGATCATGTCCCTCAGGTGCGTCTTCACCACCTCGGGCTTCTCCATGGGCGGTGCCTCCTTCTTGGCCTTGCGCAGGCGCTTGAGCAGCGAGTGCTGCTTGCGGCGCAGGCCTCGGTTCAGGCGCCGCCGCTGCCGCGCGCTGTACAACTGCATCAGCTGCTCGCTGCCAAACGGGGACAGCAGGGACACCTCAGGGGACAGCCCAGGCACCCCAAACCCAGCCTGGGTATAGCTTGGGGAGAGCCCAGAGACCACCTTCAGCCACAGAGTTGTTGCCCAGATAGAGCCTGGGGTGCAGCCCCCAGAGACCCCCGCAGGGTCCCACACCCCAAGTGTTATCCAGACTGAGCCTGGGGTACAGCCTGGGGACACCCCCAGGCACCCCAAACCCAGCCTGGGTACAGTTTGGGGAGAGCTCAGAGACACAGAGTTGCCCAGACAGAGCCTGGGGTGCAGCCCCCAGAGACCCCCATAGGGCCCCACACCCGGAATGTTATCCAGACTGAGCCTGGGGACACCCCCAGGGACCCCAAACCAAGCTTGAGGTGACCCCCAGGGATCCCACAGCCAGTGTTACCCAAACTAAGGCCCAGGGAAACCCCCAAGGCTCAAGCTGAGCCAGGGGCATGGTTTGGGGAGACCTCGGGGATCCTCAGTTGAGCCTGGGGTACAGTCCCGGGGAGACCTCAAAGCCACTGCATTACCCAGACTGAGGTTAGGGCACAGTCTAAGGAGACCCCCGAGGACCCCAAACTAACAGTGGTACCCGAATTGAGAGTGGAGCAGAGCCTCGAGGAGTTCCAGGGACCCCACACAAATATCATCACCCAAATTGAGTCTGGAGCAAAGCCTCGAGAAGCTCCAGGGACCCCACACCCACAGCATCACCCAAACCGAGCCTGGAGCAGGGCCCTGGGACCCCACACTGACAGTGTCACCCACTGGAGTACTATAAACAACCCCAAAATGCAGCTGCTGATCACCCAACCCCCGCGTATTGTCGATATTTAAACACAACCTGATTATGGGGCAGGAAGAGCCTCCCGACCCCCAAACCCCCGCCCGGGGGCTCCCCGGTGCCAGCCCTTACTAGGACATGTCGAGCAGCTGGTCCAGGTCCACCCCGCGGTAGGTGAATTTCCGGAAGGTTCGCTTCTTCTTCTGCTCCACCTCCGCCTGCAGCGGGACAGAGGGATCAGGGTAGGGGGATCAGGGGATTCAAGGCCGCCCGGTCCCGTGTTCCCCGCCCCGGCCCCACCGAGTTCCGCGGGGCGCCCAGGCCGCTCCGTCCCCTCAGCCCCGTTCCCGCCGCGCTGGGCCCGGTCCGCCCGGGGCACCCACTATCCCGGTAGCGCCACGGGGAGGCCCATCCTGCACCCTCCCCCGGGAAGCCTCGAGCCCCGGGCGGCGCCGCGGCGGCGAGTGAGACTCGGATAGCGGCGGGTGAGACTCGGATGGCGGCGGATAGGGCTCGGTGGAGCCGGGGAGGCCTCCCCCGCACCCACCATCTTGGCCGGGGATGCTCGGAAAGGCCGCGCTCGCGCCGGAAGCGGCAGATCTCGCGAGAGTTGCGGGGGCGGAACGGGCAGAGAAGCCGTACCCGGGAGGCGCTTCCGCCCTCACTGCCTTAAAGGGGCCGCGCCCGGGGACACGGCGGGGACACCGCGGGGACCCGTGTGAGGGACGGAGACTCCTCTTCCCCCCTGAGCCTGCTCCCCGCGATCCAGGGAAATCTTGGGTCCCAGTGAATGTCCCTTCCCGCGGGCCCGAGGTGGGAGCCAGCAGGGACAGGTCACAGCCACATGGATGGCACAGCCACATGGAGAGCCTGGACCTCGCAGCCACTCCGGGCCAGCTCCGAGCATCCCTCGCCCTCTGGGAAGCCACCTTCGTCTTTCACCCGTGGCCCTTCATCTTGCCAGGGGAGCCAGCGGCTCCTGCGGGTTGAAGCGAGGACGCGCCGGGTGTGGCAGAGCAGAACCGGCTCGTTCGGCACAGGCCGATCCGGTTTGGCCCCCGGCAGGAGGTTCCAGCAGATCTAACGGCCCACACAGACCTGAAGAGCTGGTTCTGCGCAGGAGGGATCCAAATCCAAACGCTTTTATCCCAGAAGAGGGTAAAGACGTTGTGTCTCCTCCATTCCGCGTGTCCCCGAGGCTCCAGGGTGGTGCTGTGCCATTTCCACGGCGTTTCGCACAACCTGAGGCACCCTCAGAAGTGACACCTGCACAAACATCGCTGGAGCTGCCCCTGTTCCAGCAGGAATTTTGAGCTCATGGATGCAACAGAGCGAGGAGCAGAGCCACAAGGATTCGAGCCGGGAGGATTCACAGGGAACAGAACCAGATCCACACAAAACACAAAATACTCTCTGAACTGATCCTAAGTCCTGCCAGGAGCGACCCAGGGACTTCCACATCACAACACATCCCCACATCCCAACATCCCCAATTCCACCTCGTATGAGCCACACCACCTCATTAACAGTGATTAATTACATTAATTACACCAGAGAGGGCTAACGAGCACAGCCCCTGGAAAAGGCTCCGTGGGCAGGATTTGGAGCTGCCCTTGAGCCAAGGGACACTTCCACCTCAGACAGCTCCTCTCCCACAGCTCAGTGCCACATTTCAAACCCTGAGGTGATTCAGAAGATGTAAGACAAAGTTACAGACACTGATATCCACTGAAAGTGCTGATAAATCCATAAATTACCCAATTTTCTGCAGTGCCTTGAGGTGAAGGGTGAAAAGCAGCATTTGTGTCACTGCCACCATCACGTGTGACCCAGCACGGGGACAGGCCAAGGCGTTCTGGAGTCCTTCATCAGGTCAGATGTGATCCAGGCTGGAGCCCTTCACCAGGACAGATCCAGCTCAGGTTGGAACCCTTCACCAGCTCAGATGGGATCCAGGTCAGATCTGATCCAAGTCAGAGCTCTTCACCACATCAGGTCAGATCCAAGCCAGAGCAAAGCCCTTCACCAGGATGGATCCAATCCAGGTTGGAGGATCCTTCAGCTGGTTGGATCTGCTCCAAGTCTGAGCTCTTCATATGGATCTAGTGCAGGTTGGAGGATCCTTCAGCTGGTTGGATCTGCTCCAAGTCTAAGCCCTTCACCACATCAGGCTGGATCAAAGCCCTTCACTGGGATGGACCTAGTGCAAGTTGGAGCCCTTCACCAGGTTGGATCCATTGCAGGTTGGAGGATCCTTCCCAGGTTGGATCCACTCCAAGTCTGAGCCCTTCACCAGGTTGGATCCATTGCAGGTTGGAGGATCCTTCCCAGGTTGGATCCACTCCAAGTCTGAGCCCTTCACCAGGTTGGATCCATTGCAGGTTGGAGGATCCTTCCCAGGTCAGATCCCATCCAGGCAGGAGTGGCTCCCTGGTGACACCTCAGTGACACAGCAAAGCTGCCCCAGAGGGAAGGGAACTCCCAGGGCTGCCAAGGGACTTCTAAGGAAAACTCACACTCAGAAAAGTAAAAAAAAAAAAACAGAAAAATGGAGACAGGCTGGTGTTTCTAATCCAAAGGTTCTTGTCTTTATTCAAACCAGGGCTCAGCACTGCTCAGTGCCAAACGCACCAAAACCTTTTTGCCTGAGGGAAATTCTACATCTCGACAAGGCCTCCGGAGCCCCGCGGCATTCCGAGGGGTGGGAAGCACGGAGCCCAGAGCCAGTGCTCCCCAAGTGCCTCCTCTGTGCGTCCGCAGCTCCTGCGCCTGCCCTGGCCCAGCTCTGCCCCCCCAGAACAAACAGCAAAATACACTCAGTAGGTTTCTGTCAACTCCCAGAGTTTCGGAACCCTCCGCCCCAGCGCTGCCGTGGGGAGGGAGGGAGGGGCAGCAGCTCTTCCCTCGCCTCCGACAGCGCTCACGGAAACCCTGTTTTAAATTAAAAAATAAGCCAGCATACATAGTAGAAAATTTCTCTTAAAAATTTCACAATCTGTAAATGTATATATTTTTTTTCTTTTAAACATAAAAGTTTACAATATACGGTAAAACAAAGGCTCAGGAAAAATAATTTCAAAAAAAAGAAACCTGAAGTTTTGAATTAAAGCTGAAGACATTTTTAAAACCCTGTAATTTGAACCAGTGACATTTTCTTTATTTGTGCTGATGGGTTAGAGAAAGGAAAATCTTTAAAAACTGCAGTCCAAACACCCACAGCTCTGCCTTCAGAAGCCATCTGCCCCCACCCCTCCCCCCCCCGAAAAAAATTGTTGTTAGGTTTTTCTTCCATCAAGTAATGTGATTGTCACAAGTTCAGAAGTCTGGGATCCTGGGGTTCAGCTGGTCCCAGAGATCCCTGTGGACAGCACTCCCTGATTGCCAGCCCAGGCTAGCGCCGGTAGGGATGGAATCCTTGCACGTTGTGGTTCTGTCCCCGGCCGAAGCCGCTGCCTCCGGCCGGGGGGCCGCTGGATGGCTGCACCGAGGGGCCTCCGTAGGGAGGGGGCTGCTGGCTGGGATCAGAGAAACCTTGTCCAAACCCACTCAAGTCTTGTCCATACCCTGGGGAGAAGGGAAAGGCACAGGATGAGCTTCCAGGAGCAGCCACAGGGGGAGAACCCCCACGCCTGCCGCAGCTCCCTCCCGGGAACACACCCCAGAACAACGCCCGGGAGAAGCAGCAGCTCTGGGATCCTGCAGGGATTCACCTTCCTCCCAGAGGAAAGGGGCAAAAAGCAGAAGGGAACAGGTGTGCAGGAAGGGGAGGCTGTGTTTGGGGTAACCCCAGCCAGGTTGGCAGTTCAACCCTCTGCTCACAGCTTTGGGGTGGCTCACAGGGGGTGCTTGGGAGCAGTTTCGTTTTGGGTTGGGTTTTTTATTGGCTAAAAGCTGTCAGATCCAGCACAGGTAAGAGATGTAGCCAGGAAGTTTTCCCTGAAATCTCCCAGAGCCTCAGACTGAGGGTGCAGTTTTAAGATTTTGGCTTTGCCCACTCAGCTCCATCACCTGGACGCTCAAACACCTTCCTGCACTGAACAGACAATCCTAAAATTCCCTTTCAAAGCACGCAGAAATATTGGGACCCGCACCACAGACCACTCTGGAGTGAGCAGAATTTAGGGATAGGGAAAAAAAACAAGTTTTCTTTCCAAGAAAAGACTGGCTGGAATTTCTGCTACCAACACAAAATTTACAACTTGATGTAAATTAAGACGACTGAGAAATTGAGAAATTTAATTCAAATTCCTGTAATTAAATATGACTCTTAATCCTGGCATCAGTGCCAGCCCCTGCTCTGAAAGATGCTATTAAGGCTCCTAATTACCAAGAGCATTTCTGCAGTGCTGCCTCTCTCTGTGCAGGCTTAGAGCAGGTTTAACTCTCTTAATCCCAAACAAAGTCTCTTAGCACGTCTTCAGTACTTCAATTTCGAGCTGTGCCTGTCCCTCAGGAATTGCTGGCACTAATGAGCACTAAAACACAGCGAGCTCCAAATGCTCCTCCTGGCATTTGTTCAGACACAGATAAGCAGGCGCCCAAAACTACAACGGAATCGTTTGCCAAGGGGTGAGGCTGGGAGTGGAAAAACACAAACCTCGAGCTGCTCTCCCTGCACAGGGCGCTGCAAACCACAGCTCATCACAGGGCTCCAGTGGTTTGTGACAAAGGAAACCCGCAGCACACACTCAGGACTCTCTGCTTGCCCCCCCTGGGTTTGCTCCAGCCCCTCTGATGCCCCTGGGGCTGTGCCAGGTGTGTGGTTGGAGTTGGCACCAGAACCTGAGCCCGGATCAGTTCCTGGGATAAAGCCTGGCCAGGCTTTGGGGTGAACAGTGGCAGGCACAGCTCAGCTGTGGGGTTTCAGCCAGCCAGCTGGCACAGCCCTGACACAAAACCCCAACATCTGAGCCCAAATTCCTGCCTCTCACCCTCTCCAACAGCCCCAAGGAACACCAGGGAATTTTCCCAGGACCTGCCTGAGGCTCCTCCTCCCTGCTCAGCCTGACCTTGGGAGTGGAGACAAAGCTTTGGGGTGTGGCCTGAAGGGTCTGGAGCAGAGAAACCCATCCTAGTGAGAGCTGAGGGGACTGCAAGGACAAGCCTCAAGAGCACCCTGCGTGGAGATAATTAATTGTTAATTATTTTTAATTAATGTAATTAATTAATTTAATTTGGCAGGGTGAGTGTTAGTGCTGACACTCATCCCAGGTGCACACACAGCAGGATTTAGGACACTGCCCAGCCTGGGTAAACCTTACAGTGCCTTACACTGATCAGGGAACTCGGTGGCTCTTTAAAGCCCACAAGCTTTACACACATTTATGTAAATATATGCAAATCAGGGACACTTCCAGGGATGGGGCAGCCACAGCTTCTCTGTAAAACCTGTGCCAGGGCCTCACCACCCTCACAGCGAACTTTTTTTCCCTAATATCCAATCTAAACGTGTTCTTTTCCAGTTTGAAGCCATTCCCCTTGTCCTGTCACTACAGCTCCACATGAAGAGTCCTTCTCCACCAAATTCTTCTCCATCAGACTCTTCCTAAACTTCCAACACATCACAAACTCTGGCTCCCCACTGGCAGGGCAGGATTTGTGTTTTATTTAGTAGGGCTCAACTCCCTTCAAAAAGAGCCTGCAAAGAGTCAAGTTCTGGCAGAACAGGAAAAATTTCCTCGAGCACAAGAGCAAAAACTATCCATGAAATCAACTGTGTTTGTAAGAAACAAATGAAAAAACATTTCAAACTCATCAACATCAAAACCTGCTCCTTTACAAACACATCTCAAAAGCTCATCTTCCTTCAGAGGCTGCTTTACATTGCTGGAACCATGAATATTATCTATTTAAATAAAATTTTGTGAAGTTTTCATCTCATAGCAGTTTCTGCAGGAACTTGAGGCAGCACTACCACACGGAGAACGTGTTCCAGCAGGGAACAGCCTGAATCCACAGGGCTTCTATATGAAAAATCCCCTTCAGAAGTAAAAACTGACCAATTACAATCCCTTTAAAAAAAAATCCCCCTTAGTACAGAGCTCTTGGGAGAGATCTCTGTAGAGCTCTTTGGAGAGCACGGCTCAGAACAGGGCTGAGAAGAACAAGATGAGAATGAGAATTCTCTCTGAGCTCCCACAGGGAGCAGCAGCAGAAATTTTACTCTGGAGCACAGGCACTTGTTTAGCAATTTTAAGGAGAATTTATTTTTTTGCAGTACTGTCTGCCTGGTTTAAAACTTGTTATCTCAGTGCCTTCTACCTCTAAGTTACCTACAGAGCACAACAAAGCTTTGCACAGAACTACACCTCCAGAGAGAGGGGGAAGGAAGGGGAAAAAGGGAGGAAAAGGCACCGGTTTGGATCCTTACACGTGCACTGCCTGTCTCTCCATGCTGCTCTTACTCTTGAAGTCTGTTCTCTAAAGGCTGGAGACACAAAAAAAGTTCACTACAAGCTCTGTGAAGCACTCGGAGTGGAAAGTTTTAGATACAGGTTGGGGGGGGAGTGGAAACCAGGAATTCATCCTGGCAGTGCACAAGCCCCTGAAGGTTATTTTACAGCACAAAAGCAACACTTTAGAGCTAAGAGAATTCCCTCTGGCTAGAATACTGCATGATTTAAGGATGGCTTGAGCTGGTGGGAGCACTCCCATCCTGGAAAAGTGCCTGCAGCAAACTGTGTCCAACACTCTGTACCCAAGACTAAAGGGAAAGGGGATAAAGTTCCAGCAGTTACTCACCAAACTGACTGTAAGGGAATTCTGGCTGAGCAGTTGGGGGTTTGCTCATGTCCTGAGTTGCCTGAGATGGTGGTGGTGGTGGAGGAAAAGCGAGCGGTGCTGCCCCCGGAGTGGCAGGTGGAGGGGGAACCCCAGGGGGGGCAAACTGGTCAGGTGGAGGAGGTGGAGCACCATAACCAAAACCTGAAAGGACAGAAGAGGTGAACACCAACATCCTGCTTGTCTTAAATGCTTAAAAATATTTCTATGCCTATTAAACCCCAGGTGTTTGTGCACCTCTACACATTGGTCACCACCCCCACGGCTCCAAGATCTCAGCAACTCACCTTGCACAGGTAGGAGAAATGTCCCCCAGAGGCTGCAGCAGCCAGCACAGACAAAGGGATAAAGCAGAACTGGGGACCAAACTCTGTGCTCACACTCATGTGAGAAATGAGGAGGAAGCTGTATTATCCAAGATTTTAGGAGGGAAAGGTATCTCCAGATAACTGAGTGCTATTTTCCACCTTCTGCTTTAAATTAAGACAGATTTTTGAAAAGGTGGTCTGAGAGGTAGATGCTAAAATCCTAGTTGTATTTCCAGTCCCAGTTATGACCTTAATTCCTTAAGCTCCTCCAAAAAACCCTGCTTCTCTTTGGTTAGAGCAGTGAGCTCCAAGTTTTCTCTCAGATGTCCTAACAAGGGTGCACAATATATCTAAATTTATTTAGCAACACAAATTTGAACTAGAGAATAGAAATGATTACTGCATCCAAAAATAAAATAATCCAAGAAAAGAATAATGTTATAGTTAATTATAGCTCAGAATATATAATCTGGGAAAAATAATTAAAGATAGGTGAAACACAGGGGGGAAATCCAAGTTCAGCAAACCATGAGGAAAAGGCAAAAGGTGAATTTGGAGCTGGATGTGCTCCAGCTCTTGGGGGTCACTTACTAAATGGTGGAGGGGTGCCATAGCCCTGTGGAAATCCTTGTGGAGGTGGGAATCCCCCAGGAGGTGTGGAGACAATGTATGAGGTAAATGGTGGTGGTGGGGGAGGAGCTCCTCTGCCCGGAGGAGGGGGTCCATATCCACCTGGAAAAGGAAGAGAAATCCAAAAACTGAAGCAGATTAACACCAAGGAGGTGCTGCTGGAGTCACTTTCCTCTAGATGGGGTAAGGCTGTTGGGTGGATTTCAAACGCAGGCTCAGCCTTCAGTGAATCCTCACTTTGGGAAATATTTGTCCTCCAAGTATCCCCACTGTAAATAATTGCAGTTTAGCATGTAATCCCTTGATAACAAATTAATGTGGCTGGAACAGCAGGATGTGTGTCAGCTCCCATTACTGAGCTGCTAAGAATCCACTGTCTT
Source organism: Vireo griseus (assembly GCA_035047045.1). NCBI lineage: Eukaryota > Metazoa > Chordata > Aves > Passeriformes > Vireonidae > Vireo > Vireo griseus. The sequence continues at coordinate 1,882,367 of JAWWMJ010000111.1, forward strand.
CCCCTTCCTTCTTCCAGGACAAATTCAATCAAGCTTTTAAATGTAGGTTAAATCCTACAGAAATCCACAAATCACTGTGAATGCTTAAAGAAGCTCTGCCTGTGCTTGGGAGGATTTTTTTCCTTTCAGAATTGGTCCCATATAACGTACTTACCAATTGCCTGTCCAGCTGGCACCCACATCCCTACAACAGAACAAAAAAAGAGCCTTAGACATCACCGAAGCTGCGCACTCCGGAGTGGGGATGATGCAAGAGGAAGGATTTGGCTCTGGGATAGACTGGGTATCCTCCCTGTGTCCTGTACAGAGCTATTTTTATGGCCCAAGCAACATTGTGGGACTATTTCTGAATGTGCAATTCTGGAAGGACTCTGAATCATTCAGCAAATGACACTCGGGAGAGACAGCAGTTCCCAAACCCAAATCAGATGGAGCATTCGAGAGCTGCTACATCCCAAGTGCAAGAAACTATAGTACTACAGAGAACAAAACCCTGGAGAATCCCAGCAGATTACACATCCAAGGGATTCTTCATTTACTATCAGGTTTATCCGAGTTCTTTTTGCAGTTTTTGAAGCATAAAAAAGCCTTTCCCATCCGTTGTGCAGGGCTGAGATTGAAGGATAAATGCGCTCGTGTCTGACATTAATCTTTCCAGGAGATCAGATATCATTTTCCCTACTAATCACTGCATGGAAAATAAAGGGAGTTTCTCCATTTGCAGATTAGCACATCTGTGCACAATGTCAACCCTCAGCTGCAGCTTTCAAGTTAATCAGCACCGTGGGGAAATGAGCAATCCCAGTGCTGCACTTGCATCCATCGGAGCAGGGATGGAGCAGCCATGTTCCCTCCAGCCCCCCATGTGAACATATCTCATCTCTCAGAGCAAGCAAGTCACAGCAACTCAATTATCCTGCTGTATTTCTCCAGAAGTTATCAAAATTGCCTTTGGATGAACTCGGTGTATTTATCCTGCCTTTGGAATCTCAGGGAGGTTGCAGCCATCAAATCCAGGCACGTGGCTGCTCCCGAGCCCCGCAGGGCTCCTGGTGTGCACTAAGTGCTCCCTGCACCAGCGCTGCCTGCTGCTTTCCTAAGCTGCATTAAGCAATAAAATCCAAAGGCAAGGCCATCCATTTTCCCCTCATCCCTTTCAGATTTTCCTGATAACTTCCTTTGAAACTGTCTCCTTGTTGGAAAGCCATATTTCAACCAAATTTATCCTTGGGGCCTCGCTCCATAGCTGGAGTCACAGCTGGAGTGTTCCCAACACCTTCTCTGAGTTCCCCCAGCCCATGAGGATTCCATGTAGGGAGAGACAGAGCCAAAGTGAGGAGCTGAAACACACCTGGGACACGCACCAGATTCAGCACAACCCACTGCTTTCTGCCACTGAAAGGGATTTTTGGGAAAAGCAGTGAAAAAACCTTGGGAAAGACTGAAGCGAGGGGTGGGGGGTGTGGAAATTTAGTCCTGCTATCAGTATCCAGCAGGGAGATAAACTTGGGAATACCATCTAGGCCAGAAAACCAAAGTGCAGTGAGTTGAAGAGGCTGGAGAGGTGAGAGCAGAGGCTGGAGAGGTGAGAGCAGAGGCTGGAGAGGTGAGAGCAGAGGTTGGAGAGGTGAAAGCAGAGGCTGGACAGGTGAGAGCAGAGGCTGGAGAGGTAACAGCAGAGGCTGGAGAGGTGAGAGCAGAGGCTGGAGAGGT
>JAWWMJ010000111.1:1884179-1897087 GCA_035047045.1 Vireo griseus
AGCAGAGGCTGGAGAGGTGAGAGCAGAGGCTGGAGAGGTGAGAGCAGAGGCTGGACAGGTGAGAGCAGAGGCTGGAGAGGTGAGAGCAGAGGCTGGAGAGGTGAGAGCCCCCCGGGCAGTACCTTGGGGGCCATATCCCTGCTGCCAGGTCGGAGGGGGCTGCCCTGCCCAGCCGTTGGCAGCGCTTGGCATGATCCTGCTTCCCCACTGGCTGGCCCCCGGCGGCCCCGGAGTTTGGCTCTTGCTATCCCGAGGCTCAGCACGTTTCACCTCCACCTAAACAAACAGAGGCAGAGCTCAGGAGGGCTGGGGGGGCCCCTGCACCTCCCGTCCCCTCACACACACCCGCAGTTTACACTTAAGACTACACTTAGCATCTTATGACTTACGTCTAAGTACTTAATTATTAAAACTTAAGGCCAGTAATTTACAATGTTTCTCAGGTACAGTGTAGGTGATGGTTAAGATGTTACAAGTCCTACTGTCGAGGGATTCCGAGAAAAGCGTCCTACAAATCGCTTCAGTCTCGTTGGCTTGAATCTTAAAACAGCAGTACCCTCTTACAGCAGCTCTGCACTTAAAACAGCAGAATCTCGTACATTAATGACAGACTGATTTCATGGTCAAGGCAGGAGATACAAAGATGATGTTTTCAGTTAAAAAACCAGAATTTTGAGTGAAGAGGCTGCTCTGAAAAAGGGTACTAATGCTTTAACCAAATATGTTTGGGGTCCATTTGGAAGTGACAGTTTAACCCACCCCAACTAACTGCAATTTCAGCTCTGCTCATACCTGAGAAACACACATTTTTTGATTTTTTTTTTTTGTATTACTTTCTTTTTTTTTTTAAACTTAAGATTTTATTTAAATGTCTAATGGAAGATAAAGACTTACCTTCCCCAGGCTAACGCTTAAAGAATCTCAATTAACTCAAACAATGTCAGAGGGAATGGATGTGATAAGAGAATCTTACATTACATCTAACAAAAAAGTAAACAAACATGCAAGTAATAAAAATGGACAGTTGAGTCAATAAGAAGCAAATCTTCATACTGTGTTAAGTCAGTGACAAAACCCCTCCTGTTCTAAAAATTAGTAAGCCACAGTGCTTAACTTATTTCATTCCAAGATAAAATGTCCTAGTGTTCCCAGCCATGGAATAAGTGCATTTGACCTACTTAAAATAAGCTGCACATTCAACATAAACCTCTCAAAAAAAAAAAAAAAATCCAGTTCTGATTTAATGAAACCCTCTCAGCACTCGCTGAATTCGAGACTTTTTTTTTTTTTCCTTCATTTCATGATTAATTTTAATGGGTGCCAGAGTACAAAGAAAATAAATCTCAATCATCAATGGGCCTGAGTAGTATGGAAAATAAAGTATTCAGAATTCTTCCTGCCATGTCTTAAAAGCCATTCATGTTGGAGAACAAACAGGAAACAGGCACAAGGCAAGGACAAAGCCCCCCGTGCCCCCCCCGCCAATGCCCCAAGGACATGAGACATGACAGTAACCAAATCTCTGTCAGCTCAAGGCCCTTCCAGAGAGGAACCAAGGGAATTTTTCAAAGGATTCAAATTAATGAGTCTTAACACATTTGCCTTGAGGGAATTTGGTTATTGCTTACAAAAGCAGAGGCCTTCTTGCAATTTTAATTCTTCTTTCCCCCCCCTTTCAACAACATATGGATTCATTTCAGCAATACCTTTTTAATTACCAAAAAGACACAGATACCATTTTTAAAGCAGGCATGATTAGGCAGTGAAGGAGAGAGCAGGGGATCTGGAGCTCATTAATCCTTGTGGAAGAATCCCATTAATTTTTCAGTGCACACTTGGAAGCAGGGAACTGCCAAACTGAGGACTGAAAATTCCCTGAGCAATAGGGAGGTTCAAATTCCACACCTGCCTAAAGCCCACGTTACCCCAAGAACTGAGGCAGCTCTGTTACTCTGAGCTAAAAATCCCTGAATCCTGCTTTTTTTTTTTTGTTATCACTGAGAGTGGGGGGAAAAAAAGAGCAAAAATAGATTATTTCAGTTTGGAATTGGGTTTGTTTGGGGAACACGGAGACCTCAGAGTCTCAGTGCTGTGTTCCAAAGCCAGCAGCAATGAGGTGACATCTGGAGGCTCCATCCTCTCCCCAGCACCTCGTGGATGTTTATCCTTTGTTCCCATTTAGATCTGCTGCTCTGTGGGATCAGCTCCCAGTTCAGGGGCTCGCTGAAGGCAATTCCAAGGGCAGATCAGGGAATGCTGGTGGGAAGCAGGTGATCCATCCACACCCCCATGTGATTTACTGCATCTGCTCACACCCGGGAGGAAAACACCAGGAACCAAAAACTGATGTTCTGGATCCCACAAGCACATTCCTTTGTTTCCATGATCAGGAAATCACCCACCCCTCCATCCCAAAATAAGTTCACAGGAATTAAAGGCATTATTTACTGCAAATGAACCAGAACTCCACTGATATGCAGAATGTGTCCCCTGCTAGCTAAGGAAAGGCTTATGAAAAACCAGCACATAAAAGACTTTAAAGACAATTAAAAACTCATACAGTGCAATAATTAAAGGAATGTGACAATCTTGTGTGTCTCCCTGAACTCCAAGTTTAGCAGTTTTAACATTTACTTTAAAAACTGGATATATCACAAAACTGCAAGGACTTAAATTTACCAGAATTTCCTGTGGTTTCTTTTGCATTAAATTATTCTTTTCTCTCTATACAAAACTTGGCTGTCCTGCAATAATTTATTTTGCTTTTAGGTTGTTTTTTTTTCCACAGGTAGAAACATCTTCCTTGCTGAGTAACATCAAAGGAGCCTAAAAAATTCCTCCCTATCCAACACCCATTTGCTGACAACACAGTATGAAGATGAAACAACCAGAGGTCACTTAACTGCATTGTGGTTAAATACTATATAGAGTACGTGGGTTGGTATCAAAGTTTCACAGTAAGTGACCCAATTTTTTAAAAAACCAATCCTTCAGGATGTTGCTTTTGGTTTTTTTCCCCCTTTTTCTTTTAAAGTTTAAGATTATATCAAGCAGATTGTCTCACACCACCTCGAGATTTGAGTATCGAGTACACATCTGAAGGAGTGGTATCTTAAACCAAGCCTTGAACAACTCAGATTTCACTGGGACTCTGCTTTTCCAACAGCTGCAAATCACTGCTTTCTCTCCTTGCACCACGGCAGTGCTCAAAGCAGAGGCAGCGAGCACCAGTTCATCCCAGTGCGAGCTCTGCTCAGCCAGAGCAGCCCCCAGGTCTGTACACACAAGGCCTCACCCCAAGCAGAGCCCACGACCTGAATCCTCAGGCTTCCAAGCCCTCCCTTCCTCAGGCTGCCCCCCCATCCTAACTGCCCTTCTCCAGCAAACTCAGACTTTCCCCACCTCCATGGATAAAGCCTTGAATTTGGACTGCTGTGCTCTCCCATCCACAATTACGTTGGATTCCCCAGTGAAATCGCTCGTTGCCCAAGACTTGGTTCTTTCTTAAGGTAAAATAAAACTACAACTACACACTTTTTTGCCCATGATGTCGTGAAAATGCATGTTGACAGCCTGGTCCACTGATTGTTCGTCCTCGAAAGTAATAAATCCAAAACCTAGCCAACGACGAAGAGTGAATCAAGGTAGCAGGGTGTTGTGACACAAAACAGGATGATGAACAGTATTAGGGGCAGACCAAGGGTTCAAGCAGGGGTTTCAGATAACGACACTTGTGTTCAATTGGCAAAAAACTCTGAGGAAATTGCAATGGATACTTCCTGTGAAGAGGCTTTAGTGCCTCGTCTCGATTGCGCGCATGCAGCTTCGAACTGAGCTCGTTAACCGGCTTTTAATTTGATTTTATTCCTCATCCACCTACCAGGAAATGGAAAAAAACTGCTAAAATCAAAATACTTGCGGGACAGCAGATTAAAGTCAAGCAACTTTTGCTGCTCCTCCCTTTGATTCAGCCTAGTTTCCCAAGGAAAACCTAGCACATATCCCTGTTCCCCAAAGCTGCAAAGCAACTTCCTCCCAATCCCTTAGCCCAGCTTCCAGTTAGGGAATATTTTCCGTTGAAAATAAGAAAGTTGGTTTTGAAATGTAGCTGTTAAAGCATGAGAAATTTTACCACTCCATGGATGAATGAGAAGCTTCAGAAACTAACAACCTACATCAGAGGTTCTCAAGTCTTCCACACCTTGGAGAAAAATCGTGGAACAGGTGTTACTCCTTCCCAACACAGCAACCCCTGTGAGGTGTTGCTTACACAGACCGTGGTATTGCTGCCACGTCCTGAATCTGCTTTATTCCTTCTATTTCCTGCTGGTTTTCTTTTCAAAATCTACACAACTTCCCAATCCTTTTTGCCCCCGACTGCTCCAGCTCGCCACGGGTGGCTCATTCCCTTCCCACCTGACCACAGCCCTGGCTGGTGGCAGCTCAGCTGGATCCAGCAGCTTTCAACGCTTGGAGAAAACTCTGGAAAAGGAGGCAAAGCTCCTCCCCTTTTGGAGGTCACTCTGAGAACCACTGCACGTAGGTTGTAGCTGCTGATACAGCCGAGAGAGTGGCAAAATAGTGGTTAATCCCCCAGGACACGGCGGCTGCTTCATGCCATCACCCACTGGCTGCTGGTGGGGACAACCCAGGGCAGGGAGGGACACATGCAGTACAGGAATTGTGCCATTCTTTGGATTAGCTACAGGGGGGAAGGGGGGAGAGCAATAAAAATTAGAAAAGAAACCCGAGGTGCGGCGTGGGAAGCGTTTATGGAACATGGATGCGGTTCTGCTTTTCTGAAACCCAAGATTTCCCCCTTGGTTTGCGTTTTGCTTTGCAGCTAGTGCTGACAGCAGCCAAATCTTGCTCTAAAGCGTTACAGAATACAGGATCTAGCACAGGAATGTCTCTCCACGCTTATCCAACTGCGTTGGGTAAGCCCAAAGAGGCCTAGTGTAGAGAAAGTTTATATATATATATATAAAAATACACAAAGATACAGGCCAAAATAGATTCCAGCAGGTCAAATTCTGCTGTCAGCAACAAGAGCAAAAGACATCACTAAAATAAACTGAAAATAAAAAGGAAAAAACTTGGCATTTCCCACACACAAGAGACTGGCAGTATAAACGAAGTTTTGTGGAGCTGTGATGAAAGCAGCCTCGAAGCTGAGAGCAGCATTTCATCACAATATATTTGTCTGAGTTAACCAGAAACCCGAGTGTTGGAGCCAAAGGAAAAGTGTTTGTATTTAAATCACGTTTGGTATTCCAGCCTTTGTCTAAAAAGAGATGGGAAAGAAAAACAACAGATTCCATCTGTATGTGAAGGTTGTTGGTAAATTTGATTCCAAAGCCAAAGGAGGGGAATATATTGTGGGATGGGGTTGGAGGGGTGAAAGAGGCAGAGGTCACTGAGGAAAGCAGTAAATAAATTTTTAACAGGGGATTTAAAAGGGCCAGACATCTCAAGATTAGGAAGAGTGAAGAAATCAGAGTAACACGGCAAAACTCCAAGGTGAAGTTTTGAGCAGAAGTGATGAAATCCACCACCCACAGCTTCAGTTTTGGAAGGGCACGACTCAGTTAAGGACTGGAGAGATGAACTGCATCGAGCAGGAATCCAAGAGGACCAGAGCAGAATGATGGGGCTGGTCTGCAGCCAAGGCAGGAGAACAGACACAGCAAGAACCTGGAAATCCCTTCCCAGCTGTTGGCTTGGCCAAGAACAGGAATGAGGAGAAGTTGAGACTGCACCAAAGCCACTTTGTTCCCTCAGAGATGTAACATGGCTGCTCTGGATGAGGCAGAGCTGGCAGGAGCAGGCAGGACTGGGAGGAAGCAAGGATCACGTGGATTCCTGACACCAGGCAGCTCCTCAAGGACATCACCTGAGGGCTCATCACAGGGCTCTCCTAAGGAGCTGGAGGTAAATGGATTCTAACAGGGATTAGGAACAGGGATCATTTTCACTCCTCCCACCAGTAAATTGATGTGCACTTCCTAAAGAAGGGCAGTGAAGTGAATGGGAGAAGACAAAATTCAGAAGGGTCCGAGGAGAGATGGAACTGAAGTGGCCTCTGGAATTTTATCATTAGTCATGAAAAGGATAAGGGGATGGAGCAGCAAGAGAACACAGAGCAGAGAAAGAAGGCAAGAGAAAATGTGTTCTGGGATGCACAACCAGGAGTACCCAATACAAACTCGAGGAATTCTTCCTAGCACCCCCTCCAGGGACTGCCAAGGCCATTTTGGGAGATGGCTGTTAGTCACCACACTAAAAAAAGATTGGAACAGCACAGAAATGAAAGGCAGAGAGATAGGATTCAAGAAGTGCTTAACAAGTCTGATGAATTAGGGGAGGAAGTTTTCTGTGGCTGGAGACAAGACCTTTCCCCCACCTGGCACTTGTGCTTTTCACCCCAAGCCCTCCTTTCCCTGTTTTGTTTTTAGTAGAGCTTGAAGCAGAGAAGCCATTAATTGAGACAGGATTAATCCAGACCAGGCATGATGTTTTAGTACCTTTTGCTCAGAGGCTGCAAGGCTGGGATTAAATATTGCAAAGATAGAGATGATACAGTAATTACTGAAATATTTCAGAACTTCAGCCCCAAATCACATTCGGATGCCAGTGCCTTTGTCTCCTCTATCCAAAACCAGCTGCTCTAGGGCATTGAAACAGATGAATTTATGTGCTGCTTAAATCAAAAGGTATCTGTTGGAAGAAGATTAGGATAGCTAAAGCAAGAAAACAAAAAAAACAAATATATTGAAACTTCGTTTACACTCCAATAAAAGACAAAGCCCGTCCCTCCTCTGACTGCGGAACTGGCCTGTACCTCTGTGATAAATTATCACCTAGAGAGAAGAAATCTAAAGAGATATCGTTAATCACAGTCAAACAATTCACAGAGAGAAAAGAAACAAAAAAAGAACTTACTTAACATTACCATACTTTACTATGAAACACTTAAATATGTCACTAAGGATGTATGTCTAAATTAAAAATAAAACTAAGACTTAACAGCTTAATAAATATGAAGTGAAGGATATAGTTCTTAATAATGAGGCAGAAGAGAAATGAAAAGTTCAGATGGCAAACTATTCTCTAGCATGTCCAACATGCTACAGGGTGGGAGCACAGCTAAGCTTCACGTGCTAAAATATTGCCTCTTCCTTGGCAAACAGATGGTGGATGCAAAGGGACGTGGGTGACATGGAACTTGCTTTATATTTTGACCAAAGGTTCCCATCTTGATTCAATATCAAGTGAATCGTTCAGGTTTTTGGGTTCCCCCCTACCCCTTAAAAAGCAGTCTGGTGTACAGGGATTGGATACCCCAATTAAAAATATACAGATATATATTTCAGAATTATTTTGTGTTGTTGAAGAAGAGTTTTTCTTTAATTTGAGGTGAAGCCATTTAACCAAAACAAAAAGCAGGTGATGGATGGATTCTGTCCTGTCTCGTGCTCTGGCTGGAGCACCCCCCATGCACTCACAGACCCAACGTACCTTTCATGTGCAACAGGAGGAAAATCTGCTGATTTTTTTCCCCCCTCAAAAGTACCTTAAGCCACAGGACTGGCTCGAGAATCAAATTTCATTCTACTATAAAAAAAAAACCCAACCCATAAATGAGCATGAAACATCTGAGTTGAAATGCACAGACCCAAGTGAAGCTGGAGATGAAGAGTCTAGACTTGAAGTGATGTTTGCCCAGTGAATTATTCTGTTTCCTGAGGCAACATAGGAGAAAAAAAAAAAAAAAATCTACCTTTTCTGATGGTGTGAAATAGTTTGCCATCTGACTATAGGAGAGTATGAAGAAATTTCAAGGACAAACTAGATCAGCCTTTACCTCGGGGCCTCTGTTTCTCTGCGTCATAGATCATTACAACTTCAGTGACCTGGAAGAGAGAAGGGAAATTCTACTCACTGTGCTACCAGGGGAGGGCTGGAACAGTCACCACCGGCTGGTTCCAGCTCTCTACCCACAAAGCACAATTCAGCTGCAGCCATCATCCCAGCAACAGCACAAAAACCAGGGAATATTGCTCTTCCTGGCAGTTTAGAAAGTCTGAGTTCATCTCCATTGTCTCATCACACTTTACATTTTAATTTAACATTGAGGTTTTGCACTGTTTGTAAGCACTCTACGGCCTATTACACACCCCAAAGGTTTGTTTTCCAACAACTCATCAGTGCAGCTTTTTAAAAGATGATTTTTCCCCATTTGTAAGTGTTTTCACCATGAAGAGCAGCTTGAGCTGCAGGCTGCTTTAGGAATGTGCAGGGCTCCTCTGATTGAATTACTGGAGCACCAGTGAGGCCCAGAGCACCAGTTAAACCAATGCTTTAAACAGCTTTACAAAACCCCTCTAAGTTCTGGATGAGCAGTATCAGTGTGATTTTAACTTAAAAAAAGAAAAAATGGAAATTGCAAGCTGTTCAAGGGCTTCAAGATTATTCTTCTCAGAACAAGCCCCACTGTGAGCTACAATTTAAACAAAACATGAGGTGTAATGTTTAAGTCAACATTAAAACAGCTGAAGGGAACTGCTCTGAAATCTCTTAGACGCAGAAAAGTGGTCACAAAATGAGTGTGATTTTGTGGAATCACATCTTCAAGACATTTTTACTTGTGAGTAAAAATGAGTTTAAAATCGGACACAATTTTATCTTTACTTACAGCAGGAAAACATTTGAGTTTGAGTTACTGCACTCACTTGAGCACATCCTGCTGGATGCTACCAGCTGGGGCTTGGGGATCCATGTGGGGATTATGCCAGATCTGTCCCTCCACTTCTCCATTTGGATCCTCTTCTTCACCTTGGCCTTAATGACCCAGCGATTACCAGGGCTAAAAATTAGTGCCTGCCTTGGGCTCTTCACTCTCGTGGCCACAAAACATTTGTGAGACTCCACCGCTCCAAAGCGACTCGTTACAACTCCAGGAAGACTTTCTGATTTCTATACTATGAGTAAAGTGCTACTACTTACTTTTAAGGGCACTTACAGTTGTGGCTGTTGCCTTCTACACTTGCAGGACATACCCTGTATCTCCCCAGCATCCAGGGCACAGCTGGAAAGCCAAGTCTGTGAGGAAGAGCCTTTAGAAACTACATCCCACAGCTGTGGAACGTGCTCCCTGTTTTTATTATTAGTCTACTGCAGCCTTTCAAGCTAAAGAAATAGTCGTTAGCTGTTGCTTTTTGTGTTTTAAATAAATTGTCTTAATGGAATTTTAAACAGTGATTTAACTGTTGATAAACTTAAGAATTTGTTTCTCAATAAATCCTTTGCTGTCACTAAGAAATCTAAGAGAAAAGTTATTGAAAGAAGTATTAAAAACCACACTAAATGCCAATCAAGTTCACTGGTAACAGCACAGTCCTGAATTTAACTCAGACAATTTTTTACTTCCTCAAACTTATTCACAGCTGAATTATTTAATTCAGTGGTTTACCATTGTAAAGGGGCAGTGAGAGCTGGGATAATGGGAATTAAAACTAAATTAAAAAATAATAATCAGAAGATACTGATAATAATCAGAAGTCATTTCAGTCCAAGGTTACAAAGTGAATTTAAAAAGGTGCATTGAGGAGCAGTTTGTCTCAGAATGGAGGTTCTAGGAACACCAGAACTGAGATTCCAGATGTTTGAAAGCAGGTACTGCTCCCAAAATAATGGCAGGAGATCCAAATTTAACCTATCTGTACACATAGTCAAAGACCAGGATCTTAAAATTCAGCCCATTGAGGGACTCACTGTTCCCAAGAAATAATCAGCACACATTTTTTAACTGCCCAGCTCTAAGGCGTCAAGAGAAGTGGGGGAGGTAAATAATAATAATAATAAAAAGAATCATTCTTAAGCCACCTCAGGAGTTTTTGGAAGAAGGGACAGAATAATGCATCAGGTAGACTTAAACATGAGGAGACAGAAGCAGCAAAGTAAATTCCACACGAGCAGTCAGTTCTGCCAGGAGACATTTCCAGATGATGAACATTCATCAGTTTCTCACAAAGTGCTTCGTGTTTGTCCAAACCACCCCCAGATTTGACAGCTTGAGGAAATGTGAGAAGAGGCAGCAGGGAGGGGAGACACCTTCCCCCCGAGGACTCACCACTCCGAACTTCTTGAAGTATTCCCTGAGCTCTGTCTCGCCACAGTTATGAGGAATCCCACCAACAAAAATTTTATTGGATTTATTGTTATCGCTCCTGGATCCTTTCTGCTAAATCAAGGAGGAGAAAATTCAGTCAGAAGGACAATAAGGTTGGCTGCTTCTATCATTTTACACTGAACCATGAACAATGGGCTCTGGCAGGCTGAGGGGGAGAGCTTCAGCCTTGAAGTCTCCCAGCCATGAAAGGGAAGCACGGTCTGAGCTCAGAGGTTCAGTGTTGCCTGTTCTCCAGAGCACCAAGAATGCAGGGACTGTGTTCTGAGGCCACTGACTCATTTTACACTGAAATCTGATGAAGCTGCAGGGTGTGGATTGGGCTGGAACAGCATCAGCCCTGCCAGTGCCTTCCCAGACACTGCTCTCAAATCTGAAGAACTCCACTAAAAGCATCACTAAGAGCTTGGAAAACACCACACCCAAAGTGACAGCACTCTGCACAGAGCCTGCCCATGGAAATCTAAGTAAAAGACAATCTTTGGAAATAAAATTTACACTCGAGTTCTGCATACAGACTTCTGCCCTTAAAACATGGATATGACCCAAAGGAATTCAAGAGAACTCAGACAACAGTCAGGACACACAGAGATCTCTCCTTACCCATCCTTCCTTCGGTCGTGTCCGCTCTGGCTGCATCCCCCGAGGTGTACATGGCTTTGGATCAATCTGGAAGAAGTGCCAGTTTGGTCAGACCTCAGCATGCAGAATTTTGCTCTAAAAGTTACATTTGTGGCAGCTGAACCCAGCACTGTTGACGTGCAGCTCATCAGAGCAAAGCAACACAAGCCACTGACTTAGAGCTGCCTTACAATAAATCATTTTAAACCAACGACCAGGTTAACTCTGATATTCTGCAAACAAAGGGCCAGAATTTAAAGCAAATCTTTGAATCTGGTGCAGGAAAAAAAGTAACAACACAAATGCAACTTACATTTCGGCCATCTAACGTATGAGGTCTGCTGGCCAACACTGTCCCCACACAGTTGGGATCTTTAAATTTGACAAATCCAAATCCTCGAGATTGATTTGTTGTTTTGTCTTTCATTATTACACAGTCTACAACTTCTCCATACTGGGAGAAGTAGCTACGAAGAGTTTCTGTTAAAGAAAAAAAAGCAAGTATTAAACAGAACCAGATATTAACAACACCAGACTGTGTTTGCAATTATGAAGCAACAGATCGCAAACATGGAAAACAATTTCAAACTCATCTTTTGAAAACGATCACATTTTACTTCCTGTAAACAAATGGTAGACAACAGTTTATTTCCACTCAAACAAATGGAAAATAGTAGGAAAGTGATTATAAAAAGGGCTGTCTGTTGAGCTGACAAAAACTTCAGCACCAAACAATACAAACCTAGAAGCATTAACATATATCTGAGGTGTCTATATAGAAAGTTTTGTTAATTAGCAGAGGAGCAGGAGACTCTCAGCCCAATCTCCTCACCACAGCAATGCCTGTTAGGAGCTCCTGGTTGTGTTTTCACAATGGCCCAATGCCTGCAGCACACATTGCTCACCTTGTGTCGTGCTCCAGTCCAGGCCACCCACGAACAGCTTTCTGCAAATGAAGCACAGGGCAGGTTTAGGGGCTACAGCAGATACTCCATCTTATTTAAGGCACAACTCAGCTCTTCTGGGCAGGTTTGGGAGTCCTGTGGCCTCCAACACACTCTACAAAACTGGTGCTGCACTCGAAGCCACCGATTAAACCAAGCCCTTCCTCCATCCCTGCTCTGTGCTCCTCCCTCACTCACCACAAAACACTCGCTTGGCTGCCAGCACCTTCTCGTGGGGTGAAAGCAAAAGTAGAACTGCCAAGCTCAGGCCTGAGACAGAAGTCAAACCTGTGCAGCAGGTACTAAATAACACAGCAGCACTAATCCAGCACCAGTTGTGAAACCATTGTACAGCCCAGTTTCGAGATAGCGCCGAGCAGACCAGAAACTCATGGCTAAACCCCAAACTAAACTGCTTAAAACTGATTCAACTCTTCCTTTGCAAAGAGCACCCAAATCTGCAGGGTTTCGTGCCCCAGCATGCCCGAGGACCTGGGTAGGTGCTAGAGGAGCTCCATGCCAGGCTGCCAGCTCTGCAGGTCTTTATCAACTCCTGGGTGTGACAAAACTTCCAGCAGTCATTTACTCAGTAATTAAAGGTTGGTTATAGCCACCTCAACACTTGGCCCTTGTCAGTACCAAGAATTAACCAAAAATAAACCCCTCATAGCTGTCTGCAGCTTCCTCCTGAGGAGCAGCATCAACCTCTGCTCTCTGGGACCAGGAGCAAAACCCAGGGAAGGGCTGGAGCTGCTCCTGGGGAAGGTCAGGCTGGGTATCAGGAAAGGTTCTTCCCCCAGAGGGTGCTGGGGCACTGCCCAGGCTCCCCAGGGAATGGGCACGGGCACTGCCCAGGCTCCCCAGGGAATGGGCACGGCCCCAAGGCTGCCAGAGCTCCAGGAGTGTTTGGACAACACTTTCAGGGACAGAGTGGGATTGTTGGGCTGTCCTGTGCAGGGCTTTGACGATCCTTGGGGATCCCTTCCAGCTCAGGAGACGGTGTGATTCTGTGAAAAATTCTGCTGTTATTGGCTCCATGGCTCTGCACAAACAAGTGCTGGGATAGTTTATTTTTGAGGGATGCCCTCTAGTTCTCCATCAGACCTCAAAGAGAAAAAACACCTTCTGCTTTGTCGTCTACCTGCCTTGACCTA
>JAWWMJ010000111.1:1902350-1927435 GCA_035047045.1 Vireo griseus
GGGGGCCGGCGGGAAGGGCAGTCCGCGCGCGCGGGGGGGGTGGAGCCTGCGCGGGTCCGCGGGGTCCCATTGCCCACCCAAGGGTCCTATCGCCCACCTCTGGGGTCCCACTGCCCACCTTCGAGGGTCTATCGCCCACCCCGGGGTCCCACTGCCCACCTCCGGTATCCCACTGCCCACCCTCGGGGGTCTATCGCCCACCCCAGGGTCCCACTGCCCACCCCAGGGTCCTATCGCCCACCCCCGGGGTCCCACTGCCCACCCTCAGGGGTCTGTCGCCCACCCTGGGGTCCCACCGCCCACCCGCGGGGTCCCGTTGCCCACATGGAGGATCCCGCCCCACGCTGGGCTCAGCACCGCCTGCAGCCCCCCGGGACCCTCGCTCCGTGCGGGTCACCCGTGTCCCGCCTAGGGCTGTGCATGGCCCGGGTGCGGTGCCAAGTGGGGCCGGCAGCATGCGTGGGGTAGTGTGGGGACAACCGTGGCACAGCCCCGGAGCGTGGCACGGTGCCGGTGTGCGGTCCCAGAGGGTGGCACAGCGCAGGACACAGCACCGTGCACAGGGAAAACCCTTCCTCCGTGTCCCCCCGTGATCCAGCCCGGCTCCACCACTCAGGAGTGCTCGTCATTCCCACTCCGGCCGCGCACAGCACGGTGCCACCGGGAGCAGGGACATCCTCTGCACCCCCCAGATCACCCCGGTGACCCCCAGGCCATGTGTGACCACAGTCCTGGCCTGCCCCGTTCCCGATAAGAGCTCCCATTCCTGATAAGGGCTCCCGATCCCTGGAGGGGCCCCAGCCGGCTGTGCACACTCAGCACTTTCCAGCAGGGCTATTTAAAGCCAGCCAAGAGCCCAGTGGCCCTTTCTTTCCCTCTCCTGGCACGTCCAGCCCGTCCAGCTGGACTTTTCTCCTGCAGCCATGAGCTCCGGAGCGGCGGCGGGGCCGATCTTCACCGAGGGCGAGGACTGCAGGGCGGCCTGGAGGGAAGCCACGGCGGGCTACGATGAGCCCGATGCCCACCTGGAAATCATGGGGAAGCCGGTGATGGAGCGCTGGGAGACTCCCTACATGCACTCGCTGGCCACCGTGGCCGCCTCGAAGGGTAATGGGGCAGCAGAGCCATGGTGACATTTGCGTGCTTGTGTCAGGGTGACATAGTCTTGAAAGGGGATGGGCACGTGGGGAGGGGACGCAGCCACCTCTCATCCAGGCCCTGCTGGTTTTGGGGCTGTTTTCCCAGCAGAGGGAGGGTTGGACATTGTTTATTCCCACTGGGATGAGCTGGGGGGGATGGGTGGGGGCAAAGGGCTGCTGCGTGGGGGGCAGCAGGTGACAGGGACACAGGGGACAGTGGGTGACAGGGACACAGGGCTGCTCCTGGCTTCTCCCCTCAGTGCTGGCAGCACCACCCAAACCTGCACAGAAAAAGCTTTTCTTGGGGGAAGAATGGGTCAGAATTTGGAGCTGGGGGGTTTCGAGGCAGAGAAAACCCAGAGCTGTGAGCGCTGGGTTCCATCTGCAGGCGGCCGCGTGCTCGAGGTGGGGTTTGGGATGGCCATCGCGGCCTCCAAGGTGCAGGAATTCGACATCGACGAGCATTGGATCATCGAGTGCAACGAGGGCGTTTTCCGGCGCCTGGAGCAGTGGGCCAAGGCACAGCCACACAAGGTCGGGGTCAGAGTGGGATGAGCCAGAGTTGGGGGGTGCCTGTGACCCCCCCAGCTCACCCCCCTGCCCCCTTCAGGTGGTGCCCCTGAAGGGGCTGTGGGAGGACGTGGTGCCAACGCTGCTGGATGGGCACTTCAGCGGTGAGACAGCAACAGCGGCACGGGGAGGGGCTGGGCTGGGGTCCCCACGGCAGACTCGGGGTGCAGTGAAGCCCAGGGCATCCCAGGATATCCCTGAACCATGGAAAGGAGGAGCAATTTCACCAGGGTGTGGGTGGAGCCCGCATCCTCCCATGGGGCTGGGGACAGGGCACTGCTGTGTCCCTGGGGTCCTTGTCCTGGGCGTGGATCCTTGTCCTGGGGGTGAATCCTTGTCCTGGGGGTGGATCCTTGTCCTGGGGAACAGATCCTTGTCTTAGGGGTGAATCCTTGTCCTCAGGAACAGATCCTTGTCCTGGGGATGAATTCTTGTCCTGAGGGTGGTGGATCCTTACCTTGGGGACCACCATATTGCTGCCTTCCAGGGGTCAGAGACAAGGGGGCAAATTGAAATAGGAAAATAACACCATCAGGCCACGAAGGGGGATTTTCCCGGGACACACGAGCCCCTCAGGGTCTCTCCCAGCTAACACATGGCCCCCGGTGTTCCCGGGCAGGGATCCTGTATGACACCTACCCGCTGTCGGAGGACACCTGGCACACGCATCAGTTCAACTTCATCAAGGTAACGCCGCGGGGAGCAGCTCTGCGGGGAGCAGCTCTGCGGGGAGCAGCTCTGCGGGGAGGAGCTGGGGCTCACAGCGGGGCTTGGGGCCGCTGCTGAGCCGGGGGAGCTGAGGCGGCTCCGCGGATTCCCGGGGCAGGGCCACGCGTTCCGCCTGCTGCGGCCCGGAGGGGTCCTCACCTACTGCAACCTGACCTCGTGGGGGGAGCTGCTCAAGACCAGCTACAGCGACATCGAGAAGATGTTTGAGGTGAGTTGTTCCCCGTGCCCAAAGCTGTGCCCGGGATGAGCCAGAGCACTCCGTGGCACTCCTCCCTGGTGCTGGGGATGGGCAGGGAACGCCGGAGGGGAGCTCGGAGGGTTTTTCTCCTGGCTGCCGGGGCTGTCCTGCAGTGTTTCCTCTCACATCCAGACAGCCGAACCCACGGCTGCTCCTCTCTCCTCTCCTCTCCTCTCCTCTCCTCTCCTCTCCTCTCCTCTCCTCTCCTCTCCTCTCCTCTCCTCTCCTCTCCTCTCCCCTCCTGCAGGAGACGCAGGTGGAGCCGCTGGTGCAGGCAGGGTTCAAGCGGGAGAACATCAGCACGAGGGTGATGGAGCTGCAGCCGCCCAGTGAGTGCCGCTACTACTCCCACCCCAGGATGATCACCCCCACCATCCTCAAACACTGAGGGGCCAGCCCTGGGGAGCAGGGGGTCCAGTGGGTGCTGAGGAGGAGGAGAAAAGCTCAGATCTCCTTTGATGCCCCTGAGAGATCGGAGTTGATTCATCCGGAGATGGGTGGAGGCCTGGGATGGAAGTGCTGGATTCCAGGGGAACAAAGGGACAGGAAACTCCCTGTCCCAGGAGCTCCCTGCCCTGGAAGGGTCTTGTGGGCTCTGTGGAAGAAGATCCCACCCTGCTCTGTCCCCTCAAGACTTGAAAGTCTCAATTAAGCTGGAATTTCAGACTGTGGTTCGGAGCCTTTGGCCAAAGAGGTTCCAGAACCAGCCATTTCTTCTAAAAACTGCATCATTTTGAGAAATCACAGGGTGGCTTCCCACAAGAGCCAAATAATCCAAACCAGGTGGGAGAAATGGGGCATTTTGAGGCATTTCAACTTCTCCTGAAGCAACTCCTCAGGGAAGTTTCCCAACATTGGCCAAAGCCCACGGCAGCAATTCGTGGCCCCAGCACTCTCTCAGCTCCATCAATGTTTCCTCTCTCCCCGGAAGGGATAAAGTCCATTAAAAGGAATGAAATACCCAAACTGCAGTTCCCGGGCTATTTATTTGTCTTTCCAAAGTTTATTTGTCCCTCAGACACGGCCATTCCTCATCCCAGACTCCTGGGATGCATCCAGGACAGGCTGCTTTATCCTGACCCTGCTGAGGGGCTCTACATTCAGTTTTATTAATCACATCCTGATTTTAAGCATCAATATTTTACTTGTTACAGAAACAGAATTCATTTCTGGCCCCTGTGCCCACAAATATTATGGATTTATTAGATCCTGTGTAGGAATTACCAGCCAGGGGCAGGTGGTGAGTAAGGGACGAGCTCAGGGATCAGCTGGACACGTGTTGGTCTCAAAACTTCCCAACAAATCTAAAAAAAACAAGTTCTGGCGCAGCCTTTCTGTCACGATATGACATCATTCACCTTCCCTGAGAGGCTGTTTGCACCAGAAACCAACTCAGCAGCGTTATCAAATTCAGCTCCTGCTTTTTCAGCCCTGTTTTGCAACACCTCAGATCAGAGGGGTTTATTAAAGACAGGAAAGCACCCGGACCAGGTAGAGTTTTATTGGAAGGCGTGTGAGGAGCTGGATTTGTGCGTAAATGTGAGCAGTGCCCGGGGCAGTGAGTGGGGACATAAATAAAGGCTATTTCCTGTACCAGATCTGCATCCTCTTCTCCCGCTTGATTTTCCTCTGCAGCTGCAGGATCCCGTACAGCAAAGCCTCAGCTGTGGGTGGGCAACCTGAGAGAGAGGAGAAGGAAAGAAGGGAGGGAGGGAGGGAGGGAGGGAGGGAGGGAGGGAGGTCTCAGGACTGGGACCTGCACGGAGCTGGAGCCAGCAGACGAGGTGACAACCCCAGGATTTATCCCAAAGCTGACTTCCCTCTGGCACAAGCAGGAGTGCAAAGAAACTAAACTGATGGTGTTCATCAAGAGGATCTTTATCAAACACAGCAATTCTTTGATTTCAGCCCAGGTGCATCCAAACTCACCTCCCACCCCACTGACGGCACAACCCTCCCCACCCCACAACCCCTGGAGCTGCTGCAGCTTCCCCACTGCTCTGAGACAGGAAAACCTTTCAAACCTACACCCAAATGGAGAGAATTTCCCCCTCCCTGGCACAGCTGCCCCTTGTACCTGGCACGTAAATGTCCACGGGCACGATGCGGTCACAGCCCCTCACCACGGAGTAGGAGTAGTGGTAGTAGCCCCCACCATTGGCACAGCTAGAGGGACAGGGACAGGGACAATGTCAGCCCAGGAAGGTGAGCAGGAGGCCAAGGGAAGGTGGCCCAGGGCACTGCCAGGCTCGGAGCCACCAGCTGAGAGCTCACAGGGAGGTGAGAGCTCACTTGCAGGGGACACTGCCCGTTTTTAGCTGAATCCAACCCAAATGAACTGTTCCCATCACCCTCACAAAGCAGATTTCACTGTCCTCCCTCTCTGCTGCAAAACCTTCTATTTTGCCTCAGAGCTTTCCCAGAATTTGTCCTGTTCCAGCCTGGACAGACTGCCCTCAGCTCCAGTGGGGGGACAAGGAAGTTGTGAGACTCACGGAATCATTCAGGTTGGAAAAGGCCTCTGAGACCACAGAGTCTAACTGAGACCCCCAGGGAGGAGAGTCCAACCCAGTCCCCTCATGGAGCAGATTCCAACTGAGACCCCCACAGAGCAGATTTCATCTGAGACCCCCATGGAGCAGATTCCAACCCAGTCCCCCCAGGGAGCAGATTCCACGCTGCACAGCAGAAACATTCTGACAGCCAAAAGCAAACCCTGGGATTCTGGATATACACAAGTCCCAGGACTCTGGCAGCAGCAAACCCCCTGGATCTGTCCCTGGGAGGACTCACACACATCATTCCCAGGAGGAGCCTTTCTGCTCTGCTCTACAAGGCCTCATTAAGAACCTGGAAACACAAACGAGCAAAGATTTCCCCTCTCTCCCTCCCTCTCCCCGATTCCCCCCACGGCACCGGGGATGTCTCGGCACTCACCTCCCCATGGACACCACGTAGCGAGGCTCTGGCATCTGGTCATAGACCTGCAGAACAGGAATATTTGGGATGATTCCCACCTCTCCCCACTGTGCCAGAGGTCCCTGTGCCCCCTGGTACCTTGCGCAGTGCCGGGGCCATTTTGTTGGTCAGGGTCCCAGCCACGATCATGACGTCGGCCTGGCGGGGGCTGGCCCGGAACACGACCCCGAAGCGATCCATGTCGTAGCGAGGAGCTGCCATGTGCATCATCTCCACAGCACAGCAGGCCAGCCCGAAGGTCATGGGCCACAGGGAGCTCTGTGGGGACACAGGGGACAGGCAGGAGCTCAGGGACAGCACGGGTGAAGTTCAAAAACTCGAGTGAAAACCCACGGCTACGGAGGGGTGGGGACAGGGAGAGCTGGGTGCAGCCTGGATGTGCCTAGAGCTGCTCCCCTGTGCCTCTGATGCTGCTAAAGCCACCTCAGAGTCACACAGGGACACGGGAGAAGGGACAGATGAGGGTCTGGGGAAGGGACAGCTCAGGGCCCTACAGGAACAGCAGTGATCAAAGAAGGAAGAGCTCAGAGCCCTGGAGAAGGGACAGCTCAGAGCCCTAGAGAAGGAACAGCTCAGGGACAGTGAAAAAGGGTCACCTCAGGGCCCCACAGGGACAGTGGTGGCCAGAGAAGGGACAGCTCAGAGCCCTGGAGAAGGGACAGCAGAGAAGGGACAACTCAGGGACAGCAGAAAAGGGTCACCTCAGGGCCCCACAGGGACAGTGGTGGCCAGAGAAGGACCAACCCAGCTAAGGCAAAGCACAGCACACCCAGGGCACTGTCACTTGTGTCACCTTCCCCACAGGCAGAGCAGCTGCTCGGGGCAGGGACAACTCCAGCAAGTGCCTTTTGCTGGTGAGCAGAGGCAGTTCCAGACCCCACACATGCTCTCAGCCTCCCTCCTGCTCTGTCACTGGACCCCAAATGTCACCCTCTGGCCACAGAACTCGGCCAGGGGAGCTCTGAGCCTATTTTTATCCCAAGCCGGAGGTGCCTCTGGTCTGTCACCCTCTGTCCCTCGATGCCAGGGGAGCACAGTGGTGCTGCACTCACCCGCCGTGCCCAGTTGACCAGGTCATCGAGCTTGGCGATGACGTACTCGCCGCGGCTGCTGGGGACGTAGGATTTCCTCTGGACAACAGCAGAGCTCTTCTGCACCTGGAGAGAGCTGGAAGGAACAGCACGGAGCAATCACTCTCCAGTTACCTCCCTGCAGGGCTGGGATTCCCTGAGGAACGACAACCCCACCCCTCTCTTTGTAGCAGATTCTCCCCCGGTGTGGGATCTGTGGGTTTGGAGCTCGGGCAGAGCCCCTTGCCCACACCCCAGCTACAGAGATCCCCTGGCTGCCTCTCCCTGGGGCTCACAGAGCTGCCAGTTCTCCCTGGATTTCAGCAGGGAAGCAAGGAGAGGCCTGACGGGAGGGGCTGCTGGGACCCAAGGCGCTGTCCCTGTCCCCTGTCCCCAGGGCAGGAGCTGTTACCTGTCAGCATGATCAGCCACCGGAGTCTGATGGAGCAGCCGAGCGGGAACAGGACTCACAGCGCCGGGCCTGGGGGAGAAAGGCCCTGCATGAGGTGACAGGGGGACACCAGAGCCCTCCCAGGAGCCACAAACCCCACTCCACTGACGCCAAGATGATTTTTTGCTGTTTCTTTCATACCCCTCTCACATACCCTTTTATAGTTTGGTGTGTTCTCAGTGCTTTTAGCCCACACACTGTGACTTCCCAAGGCTGATAACTCAGCTCAGCCCTCACGGCACCGTTAAACCAGGAGAGCAAACATCCTGGGAGCCCCAGACACCAAGGGCCTCTCCAAAACGTATTTTTCTAAGCTAAAAGAAGCCCATCCAAGGAAAAAGTTCCTCAAAACAAGAAGTTCACTCGAGCCTCTCACTGAAAACTCTTTGATAAATATGTTAATTTTGCAAGGCCTATAATTGTGTGGATTTCAGTGTGAGGTGTGCATGCATTTTCAAGGCATTCCACCTGGACCAAGTGCTGCACCCAAAGATCCTGAAATACCGAAGTAAAAACCCCTTTTCCCCATAAACCGCGGTTTGGTTTTCATTTTAAGACCAGAGAAAGGCAACACAAAAATCCTACGGGGAAGGAGATCCCACTGACTCCCCCGGCCCCCCCAGCCCCGGAGCTCACCGCCAGCTCAGCACACCGTGCGCGGGGAGCCGGAGACCTGCAAGAGAGGACGGGAGAGCTCAGCTCGGCTGGGAACGGCCCGGTGTCCCCTCAGGGCTCCCTCCCGGTCAGTCACTCCGCGGAGGGCAGAGGGCTTGTCCCGGTCCCCTAACCGGCCCCTGTCCCTGTCTGGTCTCTGTCCCCGTCCCTCTCTCCATCCGTCCCCGTTCCCAGCCCCGTTCCCAGCCCGGTTCCCGGCCCCGTTCCCGGCCCCGCTCACGGCCCAGCGCCGCCATCTCTCCGCAGCCCTTCACGCAACCTCTGGGCACGGTGCACCCGTTAAAGGGCCCGGCGCGGCACCGCCTCAGCGCTCCGGCGGGAAACGCGGCCCGAGCGAGGGGTTCCGGAGGCACCCGCCGGCCCCGCGGCAAAACGGTGCCCGGCGGGCGGAGCCCTCACGGGGACATCCCGGAACCGCCGCGGGATCCCGGCGGGGAAGGGCCCGTCCCGGGGCTGCGGAACCGCGGTGGCGCAGGAAAACGAGGAATCGGCCGTCCCTGGGTGGGCTCGAACCACCAACCTTTCGGTTAACAGCCGAACGCGCTAACCGATTGCGCCACAGAGACCGCGCTGTCGCTGCTTGTTCCTCCTCCCCCCCTCGTGCCTGTCCCGTGTCCTGTACCCGTGTCCCTTGTCCAGTCCCCGTGTGCCGCAATTCCTGTGTCCTGTGCCCGTGTCCCATGTCCCATTCCCGTGTCCCGCCTGTGCTGTGTCCTGTACCCGTGTCCCTTGTCCCGTCCTCGTGTCCCTCCTGTCCTGTGCCCGTGCCCCATGTCCCGTCCTCGTGTCCCGCACCCGTGTCCCACAACCAAATCCCGTCCCCGGGTCCCTCCTGTCCTGTGCCCGTGCCCCATGTCCCGTAACCAAATCCCGTCCCCGTGTCCCGCCTGTCCTGTGTCCGTGTCCCATGTCCCGTCCTCGTGTCCCGCCTGTCTTGTGCCCTCTGCCCGTGTCCCATGTCCTGTCCCCGTGTCCCGCACCCGTGTCCCACAACCAAATCCCGTCCCCGTGTCCCGCCTGTCCTGTGTCCGTGTCCTATGTCCCCCTCCGCGCCCCCTTGTCCCCCCCGTGTCCCCCCCCGTGTCCCCCGCCCAGCGCGGTACCACCGGCGGTGACGGGCGGGGGGGGGCGGAGCGTGCTCGTGCAGCCGAAATAGCTCAGTTGGGAGAGCGTTAGACTGAAGATCTAAAGGTCCCTGGTTCGATCCCGGGTTTCGGCAGAAGCTTCTTTTCTTGCCGGGACTCCGGTTGCAAAAACGCTGTTTTCACCCCAAAACAGCCCCCGGGGCTTCAGAAATCGTCATCCCCTCCCCAAACTCTGCATCTGATCGTTTTAATAATCCTGGGAACACACGTGCACAGGCAGGGAGGGGTGAAGCACTGTGGGATGTAACACTGGATTAATGATAAATATTATCAAAGAGATTAAATAAATATAAATTATGAATTAATAACAAATGAGTTCATGATCTAACACAGAGCATTGACGAGGCAGCAGAGGGAACGTAGATTAATTAACACTGGACAATCACAAGCAGAGTGGGTGCATCAGGCCCTTTTAAATAAAGCACAAGAACAGAAAGCAGTGAGTTCATTTTCCAGTGATTAATAACATGAAACTGAGACAGGATATTACAGCTTTATCTGATGTAAAAAAACAAACTTCACCTGCTGTAAAACCGGGGTGGAAGCACCTGCCTGAGCACAACCCACGACAGCTTGAAATAATTAAACAAAAGCAGCAAATCTTTGATTCAGATTCACATCATCCCACTTTATTGAGTCCACGTGATTTGTACATGGTGAGGCTGAGCCTGCTGTCCAGTACCAGTGAGTCACTGGTGGGGCAGCACTGAAAGGGGATGGTACAAGGTCAGGATTATCCCTGGAAGTGTCCAAGTCCAGGCTGGATGGGGCTTGGAGCAACCTGGGATAGTGGAAGGTGTCCCTGCCCCTGGATGGGGCTTGAAGGTCCCTCCCAACCCAAAACCATTCCAGGATTCCACAACCACAGTGAAGGCGAGGTGAGGCAGTTCTGCTTCTGTGCACTGGTGTGGAGCAGGATCTTAGCAGCACTTGAGGAATTTTGATTGAGAAGGGAACACAGGATTAACATAAAGAGGGGGACATTGATCCCCCATCTCCAAATTACCTCATAGCACCAGGACGAGGGGCAGGAAGTCCCTCCACAACCTCTCACCTCCAAAGGGAAAGTGCCACTCACGGCTCTGAGTTTAAGTCCATCATTAATTTTTTATGCTACTCCATAAAACTCATTATCCCTCCTCACAAGTTTTAATAAAACCCTCACTTCCTGGCCTGTCCCTGTAATTGAGGTACTTGAGATAACGGGAATAAGGATTCCGTGGTGAAACTCATTAGAGAGCACAGAGCAATTAGAAGTGTAATTAAAATATATTCAGATAATTACTACAGCCAGGATAGACATCTGGATCCCAATTTAGAACTTCTTCATTTCGAAATCATCCTGGGTTTTACTGGACAAGCAAGGAGATCACATTTCATTATCGCAGCGAAACCCTCATCAGGGGGTTTTATGTATCATTTATCATTATTCATCATTCATTAGTTCTTGGTGACACTGCTTCCAGGTGCCACAGCTCCAGCACGGGTGGGCAGGGAGCTGGGCAGGATTAAATTGGGAATTTAGATGAGAAAAAGACAATTAAAAGCCTCCCTAAATTTGCAGCCTCAAAAGAGGCAACAAACCAGCACTGCACTGGTTCACTGCTATAGGAAAAGGGAATATTTTTGTTTAAGCAAACCTGGATTCCCTCCCCACGGAATTTTACCTGTCACAACAACAAAAGCCCAAAGCTTTGTGATCCAGGTCACAGCTCTGGGCACTGATCTGATTCCCCAGGCTTGGATTTATGCGCAGCAGGAAGCGTGAACCCCCTGGTTCTATCAGGAGCAGCCAGGCCACTGGGCACCACAAACCAGGACAAGAGCCCTTCCCGAGCTGGGTATTTGGCTCAAAGAACCCCTATGGAAGTCGGTGGAGCAGCAGGAAGCTCTGCCCAGCACTGGGGGGGCTCTGCCAGCCCCCTCAGCAGGGCACCGATGGATGAGGATCCCTCGGATCCGATGGATCGCAGGCAGCTGAACACGGGAAGCAGCAAGGGCTGAGACCCAGCTGGGTCTGGGGACAGGATATTTGGGAATATAGACACAGACTTTACAAAGAATGCCACGTTTTATACAAATCACCACTGGCTATTTACACGCAGCCCCAGGGCAGCCCCAGCCACTCCTCAGCTCTCCGCAGGCTCTGGCTCCGTCTTGAGCTTTTTCCTTCCCAGGACTTGCTCATCAAATAACTCTCTCTCTCTATGGAAAGAAAAATACAGATGTTTTTAAATAATTTTTACAAAAGATATGATTGTCCAGGTTAGATTTTCCAGACTAATTAAAGTCTGCAGTTTGGAGTGGCTCAGCTGGGACATTTTCCATGTTTTGTCCCTCTCGGGAGGAGGACACTGAGCTCTCCTGCCCTCACCTCAAACCTCTTCTGTATCCAACAGTAAAGGAGTAAAAAAACCTTGGAAAATACTGAAAACAAATCTACCTCTTGCTCACAGGTGGCCCTTTAATGTACTTCTCTTCTGCTTTCTCATAATCGATGTCATCTACAGCAGCAATGGCACAGATGATGGCCTAGAAAAGCAGTGAATAATTAAAGATAATAATCAATAAAAAAGCCTAAAATCACAGCCAGGGGTTTGAAACTGCCTCAGCTGAGCATGTGTTGAGAAAAGGGTTCCTCAATCACTTGGAAAACTTGGATGAAACCGCTCATTGTGTGCCTGAAATTCTTAA
The DNA here is from genome assembly GCA_035047045.1 of Vireo griseus. Lineage (NCBI taxonomy): Eukaryota > Metazoa > Chordata > Aves > Passeriformes > Vireonidae > Vireo > Vireo griseus. Next base: position 1,914,041 of record JAWWMJ010000111.1, read on the forward strand.
ATAAATAACATGAACTTGTTCTGTATCATCCCCGGGGGAGTGTTTTTATCCTCAGATTAAAATATTCTTCACAGTAATTTTGTTTCTACATGAGTTAATGTTCTCCTGGGAAAATTCCTGGGACAAATATAAGGTATCTACAACAACTGTAAAAACAGCCAACACACCACCCCCCACCTCGACACACACAAAGGACCAAGAAAACCCTGAGAAGTTGCCAAATTAAAATAAAAACCCCCAAACAAAGCTTTGAAGCGTTTCAGAAGCAATTAAAATACATCAGAAAATGATCGGCCAGCCTTTAAAAACAACAAACTACCTAAAGCTTCTCCCTTCTGTGCTTAAAAATCAGCATTTGAGTGACTCAGGCTGTGGGCAGGGGGTGAATATTGGTGGCTGGCTCAGTTCTGGGAACTCTCCCCACGTCATCCCACAGGAACCACGTCATAAATAACGATAATTTGTGTTATTTATCACTTCACACTTCATCCCCCTCCTTCTTTCAGGCTCCCTCACCTCGGGTAAAAGCACATCCGAGATGAACCTGATGCCATCCCCCAGGATCTGGTGCAGGTTCTTGGTGTCCATCTCCCTGTACACCTCCTTCAGGTACCCAACCACCAGGTCCAGCTGCTCCTCATCCTCCAAGTAAGTCTCCACACAGGTCATGTAGTGGCTGGAATTCAGGAATTTCTTCAGCCAGCGGGATTGCTTCCCGCTTTTCAAGATCCCCAAGAGATGTTCTTCGGCCCCTTTTGTCTTCACTATGAACTCCACCAGCTTCTTGTTCTCCCTGTCCCTGGCAGCTCTGGTCCTGTCCGGGAGGAGCTTCCTCGGGGGCTTCTGGGGGGAAGTGTCTGAGGAAGATTCTCCAGCCCCTTCCTCCTCTGTGTTTGGGAATGCCATCTGCACCACGCTCTGGTATCCCTCTTTCCTGACTGGGTAGCCTGCAAGAGAGACCACAGGCATTTTTATTTAAAACTACAAAGAGTTTTCATAGCCATATCGATAGGAAAGAAGGAATTTTATTGGTGAGAGAAGTTTTTCTTCCTTCCCTACCGAAGAGGTAAAAAAAAAACCCAAACCAATCAACAAAAATCATCATTTGCCTTAAAAAGAAAATAAAAATATTAGGGGGTTGACATGGATTCTGCAACATGAGGAACCAGTCAAAGCTCCAGCTGTTCTCTGAATTCATGATCTGATTGTCCTGAACCATCGGTATTTATTTAATTTAATACATTAAACCCTTAATTGCAATAATGGGATGTTGTAAATTTAACAGCAGCCCTTCTCTGGGTCTGGTGCCAAAGTCACTTGTGTGTAAACGTTGGAGCTATGTTTACCCAGCCAAGAGAACAATTCCAAAAGGGAACAGAGTCACTTACTGATATCAGCAGCAAAATACTCCAGGAAGGACCCGGTGAAAGAATGACAACCTAAAAACCCAAAACAGGGTCAGTGATCAGTTCCATTCAGGCCAGGAATCAAAGCTTGAGGTTCCTTTTTCCTGAGGGATCTCAGGATGAGATCCCAGATCCCTGGATCCCTGGAGGTGTCCAAGGCCAGGCTGGAGCACCCTGGGACAGCGGGAGGTGTCCCCACCCAGGACAGGGTGGGACTGGATGGGTTTTAAGGTCCTTCCCACCCAAACCTTCCTGGGATTTGGTGATTCCATGGTCACCTGCCCCTCCTTACCCACTCGGATCCGATAGTCCAGGATCAGCTGGAGGCACCACTCAATCTCCCTGGAATAGTTCTCCTTGGCTCGTTCCTACAAAACAAGGAGGATTTTTCTGTCCCAAATCCGGCAGTTCTGGAAGATTTCCAGCCCAGGACACCAAGCAGGGCACAGAAATGGTCTGTGACAACAAACTCAGATTTTCCTCACAGTAAAACAACTCCTGCTATGGCTGCAGGATGTGTATCTCACAGGGATGAGAGTGGCTTTGAGGGGGTCAAGCCCCACATTCCTCCCCTGGCCATTTATATCCTGGATTTCCCAGGGTGTTTTCCCAACCCCTGCAGTTCCAGCTCTCTGGGATACTCACTATGAGCTCCTGCTTCTCCTCGCAGTCAAAGTGCTTCAGGCTCTTCAGAGACACTGAGAAACTTTTAAAGGAGCACAGTCAGAGGTGCCACTCAACTGCCCCATTCCCCTGTTTATTTACTGCAGTTCTGCTTCTCCCCAAAAATCCCATTTCCCAAGGAATTAAGGAGCACAAATTGTACCAGTTTTTGCCTCCAGAGTAAGTTTGAAGTATGAAATCTTCAAACAGATGAGGAATACCTGGTTTGGAGCAGAGCTAAAGGCTCAGTGTTTCCAGAGAGTTTGGGCAGCACAAGGGAAACCTTGGCTGCACTCCAGGGATTTTTTTTTTTTAATTTTTTGGTTTTGTTTTCCATTCCTCAGGAGCTGCCTCAACCTGCAGCATGACAAAGCACCTGCAACCCTCACCTGACCCAGCCCCTCCCTCCCAGAACAACCTGGAGAGGACTGACCCCACCCTGCAGCAGAAATGGGTGCAGGACACGGAATAACAGAGACTGAGGGGTCGGGATGGGATGAAAATCCACATTTACCCTTTTTTCTTCTCATTTGTGGTGCCATCTATGAAGAGCACACAGGCCCTCCGGTGCTTCCTCTTCACTGCCTTCACCTGGAGGGAGGATAAAGCTTCAAAAATCCTGATCCTGATAAAGCAGGGATTTTTTTTTTTCCTGTGGATATCACCCAGTACAACCCACACCTATATCTGTCCTATTGTTACAACTTTCTTTTGTTACACAAATATGAAAAATTCAAGTGGAAGGAGCAACCAGGTACCCCAAGGGAGCATTCTGAGTGCACAAAGAGCCTCCCATTCCTTCTGCAAACTGAGAACAAAGTCCTGCTCCATGAAAAAAGAATTGGGATGATCCCCTGCTCCAGTACAAACAGCTCTGAGTTTACCACATTTCATGTGCTTTTATCACAAATTTACTTCTATAAATTTTGAAATGCTTCTCCTGGAAGGTCTTTAACGTTTCCAGGAAGGGCAAAAGTCACTCCAGAACTGGGAATTGCTCCTTATCAGCAGGATATGAGGAGGCAGGAGCTGCTCTTACCACTGCTGGCCAGTACGGATAGCGCCGCAGCTTGCACCACACCAACATCCCTTCCTCGAAGAATTTGGGTTCTGGCATGAAAAAGAAGGGAACTTTTCCTTTAAAACAATAAAACCAGACAGATGCTGCCCCTCCCTTCTCCTCCCCCAGGAGAAACTCCAGGAGTTTCTCTTCAGTGCTTTTCCGGTGACCCCAAAACGCAGCACAGGGAGCTCTGAACCGAAACCCGGCAATTTCAATCCCAGGCCCTTGCCCAGTTTCAGGGATTTGCATTTCATTCTGCAGCAAAAACCCTGATGGACCCAGGAAATGCATTTTATCCCAAGTCTGGACACAGCTGAATCTGGAATCCCCATGGATTGTCAGGAAACTGGAGCTCAGAGAGAGGGAAGAGCCTCAGCCATGTGCTGATGTCTCACCTCGGTGGGACAGAATGCTGGGGAAATTCTCCTCCTCTTCATCCATCAGAGGTGAGAGCGGAGGGAGGCTCTCTGAGGAAACTCTCCTTGAAGACATCCCAGAGGGTTCCAGCCCTGCCAACAGCAGCAAGATCCAGGGATTAGGACAGGATCAGGTTCAGGGCAGGTGAGACACACCTGAGTGTGACCCCAGAGGGGACACAGGGTCTGTCACACCTAAGAGTGACCCCAGAGAGGACACAGGGTCTGTCACACCTAAGAGTGACCCCAGAGGGGACATGGGATCTGTCACACCTGAGTGTGACCCCACAGGTGACACAGGGTCTGTCACACCTAAGAGTGACCCCAGAGGGGACATGGGATCTGTCACACCTGAGAGTGACCCCACAAGGGACACAGGGTCTGACACACCTGAGTGTGACCCAGAGGGGACACAGGGTCTGACACACCTAAGTGTGACCCCAGAGGGGACATGGGATCTGTCACACCTGAGAGTGACCCCACAAGGGACACAGGGTCTGACACACCCGAGCGTGACCCCAAGAGGGTCTATCCCATCTGCACACTCCTAGTTAGGGAATCCTAATTCCTCGAGCATGTGGATAAAAGAGGAAAAAGGGGAAGGAATGGAGGGTTGGTTTAAAGACCCTGCACCTGCTCATTTAAAAATATAATTTAATCTCGACTCATCAGAGAGCAGCATGGGAAAACAAGTGTGAGCTCAAGGGGCAGGAACACAGCTTTCCATGGAAAACCTAAGCAATTCCAGACAACCTGGACACCACCCGAGCCCCTCCCCAGCACTGAAGGGATCAGCATTTTTGCTTCTCCAGAACAGAAACCAAAAGGAATTAAATCAGCAATTCAAGAGCCACTTCCCCCAAAAGCAAAGCAACATTCCAAGATGAGTAACACCCACATGGGATGAAGGTTTCCCTTCCCCAAGGGATTTGCCCACCTTCATCCTCCTCAGAGTCAGGGGCTTTACTCCCAGCCAGGTGTGAGGGATCCTGATTTTCCTCCTGAGGCTGAGGGAAGTCCCCAGAAGGTCCAGGTGAGGATCCAGGGTGGTTCCTGCATTTCCTGTCTATGCCTGAGGCCACACTTGCCCCATCCAGGTGTTTTCCACCCTCTGCCTCTCTCCTTCCATCCAACTGCTTTGCCAGGCTTTCACTCTCATTGCTGATGCTTTTCTCCAACTCATCCGAGGCACTTTCATGGGAAGAATCCAGGAATGTTCTCCCAGGCTGAGTTCCTGCCTTCCTGGGAGCTTCCACCGTGTCAGATTTAGAGGAGACCGGCGAAGATCCTTCCTCAGGAACCATCTCTGCTGGATCCTGGGGGGAATCATCCCTACATCCTCTCTTCCTTCCCTGCTGACTTCTTCCCACCTTTGGCTTACAGGAGACTCCATTTCCTGGTTTGGGCTGGATTTTCCTCTGTCTGGGTGAGGATTTTGGCTCTGGCTTTTTGCAGCTGTGGCCGTCAGGGGCTGGTGCCACACACGAGTCCCTGGCACCGCACCTGGAAGGGTTTGTTCCACCCCCTCGTGCTCTGGCAGGGCTTGCTGCACTTCCATGTGCTTTGGGAGGGTTTCTCCCACCTCCACGTGCTTTTCCACTCCCCTCTGGAGCCACAGAACCTCCCTGGCTCCGAGCTTTGGGACCATCCTTGAGCCCACAGTTATTCTGGGGTTTTCTTTTCCTCTTGGCAGCCTCAGGTTCCGAATTTTTAAAGCGAGAGCGCAACGAGGAGCTGCGGGAAGGGGTGGGTGGGGCAGATTTCACACTGTTCTCCCGGGAAAATCTGGGATTTGGTCCTTCTGCAGGTGGCACTTCACTGCCTGATTCGGTTTGATGCAGAATATCCAAGGCAATTTTAAGGGAACAGCGATATTGCAGCTCCTCCACTGCCTCACTCATGTTTTGCTTTTGCTCTGTTGAAGAAGAACATTCAAGAAACGAAATTATCCTCATTATTCCATCATACACAAAATGCATTATTAAAGAAATAAGGTTACTTGTAGTGTTTATTTTAAAGTGCATTTTTTAAACACTTAAATCACCATTTTTTTTAACACTTAAATGATTCCCAAGGCAAAGGGTAGAGACACGCAGAGACCAAGCTGGAAGTGCCTCATTTTGAGGAAAAACACATTTCTTCACCATCCCTCCAACAAACCACCCCGGGGAAGAGGAAAATGATCCTTTTTTAACCAGATTTCCAACTTTATGGAAAAGGGGGAAAGAAAATAAGTGAAATACAGGAAGTTTTATCCCCCAGGCTGAGTTTCTGTGGGGATTTTACCCTCAGAAAAGACACAAAGCAGCACATTTGGGGCTGAGTTTCTGTAGGTATTTTACACCCAGGAAAGACACAAAGCAGCACATTTGGGGCTGAGTTTCTGTAGGTATTTTACACCCAGGAAAGACACAAAGCAGCGCATTTGGGCCCCTCCCTCCTCACCCAGGGTGGAGGCGATGGCCTTGATGCGCTCCTCGGTCAGGGGAACGGCGTTTGCAGAGCTCACGCTGACCCTGGAACACAAAAAAGGGGACTGGAACCAGCACCCAAAACACTCCCAGCACCACAACTGTCAGCCAGCAAAAGACCCCAAATATTCCATCCCCCAACCTGTCCTTGTTAGGGTTAAACACCTAAACCTTCTGCAAATCCTGGATCCCAACTCACAGGCACCTTCAGTAAAAGGATTCCTTTCTTTCCTGTTTACTTTTTAACCTCTAAGAATACAAACAAGTGACAGGAGCAAGAATACTCAACTGCTTCCCCAAGCCAAGGATTTCAGCTTTAAATCCCATCCTTTTCGCGGTGGCAACGGGACTGCTCCCAGCAGCTCCAGGTTTGCACAAAACCTACATTAAAAGTGAGAAATCTTCATTTAAAATCCTTGACCGGCAGCAAAATGTTTTTGTAAGAGAAGCTTGACAGTGCCTGGGAGCAACCTTAGGATCATGGAATGATAAAATCCCAGGATGGATTGGGTGCGAAGGGACCTTAAAGATCATCTCATCCCACGCCCTGCCATGGGCAGGGACACCTTCCACTGTCCCAGGGTGCTCCAAGCCCCATCCAACCTGGCCTTGGACACTGCCAGGGATGGGGCAGCCACAGCTTCTCTGGGAAATCCAGTCCCTCAAAGGAAGGAATTTCTCCTCAATATCCCATCCAACTCAAGTGGGAAGTTATTCCCCCTTGTCCCACCACTCCAAACCCTCTCCATTTCTCCTGCTGGCTCCTCCAGCATCTCCACAGATCAGCTCGGACAAGTTCAGACACATTTGCTGGGACCTCTCCCTTCCCTCCTTCTCCGTTTCAGCCCTTTCCAAGCAACAGCTGCAAACATTTCCTCATTCCTCGTTACCTTGGCTGGCCACAAACGCCTCTTCCACTTGCAGAGAACAAACTCTTGGTCGGTCATGGCTGAGCTTCACGTGGAAAAGGGCAAATTCCAGGGTGTTCTGAGGGAAAAAAAAATAAAAAGGGAATAAATGAGTCACCCACCGTGGTCCATTTTGGTTTTTATTTTTTAAAGGAAATGCAGGATTTAATCAAATTCCAGTTATTATTGTTTTACCTTTGGGATCACTGCACTGATATCACCCTGCAGCATTCTCCAAAATTATACCTTAAATTCCATTTTTCTGCAGAAACTGTGGCTGCCCCATCCCTGGCAGTGTCCAGGGCAAGGCTGGACGGGGCTTGAAACAACCTGGGATAGTGGAAGGTGTCCCTGGGGATGGAGCTGGATGGACTTTAAGGTCCTTTCAACCCAAATCATCCCAGGATTCAAGAATTCCACAATTCCAGGAGCACACGCGAGTCTCACTGAGTGTGTTGGGTGAGGAAAACACTCCCAGGAATTAAACAATGTAGCCACGGGCCTGCCCCACCTGCAGCTTCCTGCGAGCCAACCCTGAAAACAAGGAACTACGCCCTAAAAATAACGCGCCGGATAGACTTTTTTACACGTAATTTGATCCCCAAATTTTTCACACACGATTTGCAACAGAATTCGAGCGGAGCGGCCTCAGAGCCAGCCCTCGGGGGGGCTTTCCTCAAGGGCTTAAAAAAAAAAAAAAAAAAAAAAAGACATATTACAGACAAGACCTTCCTGTACTTACGAGGTCCGGGATCTGGCTGGGATCGCCGGGGCTCCGGGATCGCGGCCCTGCGGCGGCGGAGGGAGGGACGAGGGCCGTTAGGGCCGCCCGGAACGGCGGGGCCGGTGCGGGACCCCCGTGAGGCGGCGCGGGGACAGCGGGAACCGCCCGGCCCCCAACACCCACGTGAGGGGAGGGACGGGACGCCCAAACCCCCCCTACCCACACCGTGAGGGGAAGGACGAGACCCAAATCCCCGTCCTCAACCCACCCACACCGTGAGGGGAAGGACGGGACGCCCAAATCCCCCCTACCCACACCGTGAGGGGAGGGACGGGACGCCCAAATCCCCCCCTACCCACACCGTGAGAGGACGGGACCCTCCCCAAACCTTCGCTGAGGGGACTGACCCCCACCCCCCTCAATCCCACGCTCGGTGAGGGACGGGGGCCCCCCAAACCCGAGCCGGTGAGGTCCCAGATCCCACCCCCCCCACCCCACCGAGATCCCCCTCCGTGAGGGATGGGACACCCAAACCCCCCTCCGTGAGGGATGGTACTGCCCAAGCGCACCGGTTAGGGCTGGAACGGGACCCCTGAAAACCCTCCCCTCACAGGGGACGCCACTCCAAAGCCTTCCTGCTAAGGGAAGGGACGGGCCGCTCGCTTCGCTCGGTCCGAGGACGAACGGGACTCCCAAACCCAACCGCCCTCCCTGACCCCGCTTTGACGGGGGTTGGGGGGGAAAACGGGGGAGGGGGCACCGTTACCGTGCGCGCTCCCGACAACGCCGCCCCCCCGCGCGCGCCGCCGCCGCCCTCCACATGAGGGTCCGCGCATGCGCCGCGCCTGCACCGCCCCCACCGGCCAATCAGCGAGCGCCGCCTGGCGCCCCGCCCTCCCCACCGCCGCCAAAAAAACACGCGACTCGGCCAATCGGAGAGCCCACTGTGAGTTTAGCCACGCCCACCCCGCCTTCTATTGGAGGGATTGGCGGAAGCCACGCCCACTCTGGAGGGGGACGGCGTGGCAACGGGATGAGTGACGTCATTGCCGCGAGCAGTGACGTCATTTAATAATTTGGGTTGGACGGAGCTTAAAGCCCATCCAGTGCCACCCCTGCCGTGGGCAGTGTAATAGATATATATATATATATAAGTGATTCATGTCAAATAAAATAAAAGAATAAAATAAACTGTGTGTTAGTTAGAAATATTACCCTAATATTGTGTAAGACTTGGTAAAGCAGAGAGAGAGAGACAAAGTAAAGCATGGAATAAGGGAGCCCAGCTGGAACTTTAGCTGATGACGGCAGAATTGAGAAACTTTGTGGTTAGAGCTATTGGTGAAAATAGAAGCTTAACATATAGAGTAAGGAATTTGGATTATCAGAAAATGCTTGCTTAAGGTGTATGTGTGCGTATGTGTGGAAAAAGAGGAACCAGCGAAGACAAGGAGAGGCCAAGTCTCCTAAGGACCACCAGATGATGACCCAAGGTCTGGCGTGTCAGTGAGAATCAAACCTGCACAGGCGCACTAGAACGTGTCAAGTCAGCCAAAATAAGATCCATAAAAACCAAGCCGGAATTGTATTTGATGCGTGTGTTGGTTGGAGCGGTGACTCCCCACCCACCCAGCCTTGGACTGATCACCCAATGCTGTTTGCTCACGTCTTTTATCGCGAACACATAATAAAACTTTGATTGAAAGCTATTTCGGCTGACTTAGCCTGAAATAATTTATATCAGGCAGGGACAGCTGTCAGGGCCCGGGGGGCTCCAGGCACCTGTGGGCACCACTCAGCCACACTCCCTGCAGGGTCAATCCAAGGTAGTGCCAATCCTGATTTTTGGACTGGGATTCCCAGAGAAACCGAGGCTGCCCCACCCTGCAAGCATCCAAGGCCATGTTGGATGCAGCTTGGAGCAACCTGGGACGCACAGGGAGGTGTCCCTGGTCATGGCAGGTGTTGGGACATGATGATCCTTAAATTCCCTTCCCACCCAAACCATTCCGTGCTCATTTTCAGCCCTGGCGTTCCGAGGAAAACAGCGAAAACGGAGCCCACGCTCTGGGATTTGATGCTTTATTCGCTGTCTCTACTTGGTTTATAAACACCTGGCTATCAGAACTGTCACCGCTACACCGAAGTAGTTACTCAAACACACTCTGCAAACAGCGACAACCGAAACGCACCCCCAGGAGAGCATTTTTTCCCTATCTTTTAAGCACGGATACCTGTGGAATAACACTTTATTAACATTAGAAACAATCTCCCGTTCCAGCTTTGCTTGCAGCCCCCTCCCTCGAGATGCTTCGTGTCGCCGATTTGCCAACTGTAGCTCCCATTTTTCCCGTCGGGATTGGGAATAAAACTGTTCCCCAGCCTTTCCCAGCACCCCATCCCTGCCTCACTGGGCTCTTCTAGGGGTGCCCAGGCTGGTCCTGCAAGGGGCTTTGATCTGCATTTCACGTCAAAGGTAGAAAATAGTCTTTAAAACCCAGGTTAGGAAAGGATGAGGCGGAGTTCAGGTCCTGCCAGGGACATGACATTGGGGTTGGGAGGACGCACCGAGGACGGGATGGGCTCCAGAGCCAAGTACCCTGCAAGGTTCGGCCCTCAGGATTGAAAAAAAAACCAAAACAAAAAGGAGAGGGAAAAAACTGTCCCTCCTGTGAAAAATGCAAAGAAAAAGGGATAATTTCCCCTGTGCTGCAGCATCCCGTGGGATCAGCGGCTTCATCTCCCCCAGGGACAGCTGCTGCCGCACAAAAGAGCGACTCGGTTTAAAAAACTGCAGCTCTGCTCAAAGCCGGGATATTTTTCCGATTAAAACCCCTCTGGAACACCCAATTTCTCTGCTATCTTTGGCTCCTCAAACCGCACTGAGCTCTGGGGTGGGTCAGCCCTGACACGGGAGCTGTTTTCATTTCTCCTTGTGCTGGAGATAAACCCAAAATCCTCGTGTCACGTTTTCCTCCCCCTGCTCTGGCCTCAGCCTCCTGACCCTGCTCTGTCACCCTCAGGTCTGGCACTGCTGCATCACTTTTGGCAAAACACCCGATTTTGGGGTTTATTTTTGCCCTTTCTATCCCAGCTGCTCAATTCTGCACCCCCATCCGGGGGGGAAATGAACCTCCTGGACAAATTTATTCTCCTCCAGGCGGGATTTTTACCCAGAACACACCGTTCTAAGCCGAAAATGTGGGGTGTGCAGGTCGTGGTCACTGCCTCGGGGCCCAAACCTGGCAGGATCCCACCAGCTCTCCCTAATTCCTACATGGAATATGGCTTTTCCTGTCTGCTCACTTGCTCTATATTAAACTCTGTAAATGTTTATCCTGTTTCCTGCCTTAAGAAGAAAAAAGAAAAAAAGAAAAAGTTTCTTTTCAAGAAGTTTGCCTGCTGATTTGGTTAAAAAAAAAATAAAAAAGGTGTAAACTCATTGTCCTCCCTCAAGGAACAGCAGTGACGTGGCAGAGGCTTGCAGGGTACAAAGAGCTGTGTTGTTCTTACTCAAGAATTGCGTAAATTCCTGTGTTAAAATTGCGTAAATCCTCACCTGGAATGCCAAGGGGAGGCCGGACCAGCATTCCCAGTCCGTGACCACCCTACCACCGCCACCAGGGACCCACAGCAAGGCTGAAGGTGGAGAATACACCCAAAAAACCACAATCCGGGGCTCGGCTACTGCCTGGGAATGACAAGAGAACTGCTGGCATGGGCTGTTCTCTGGAGAGGATCCAACATCTGGGCTCAAAGGCTCCTAAACCTCGCCTAACACAGCGGCAACCCCGCCTAGCACAGCAGCAGCCCCACAGCTGGGCCGGTGACAGCGCTGGAGGTGTCGCATCTACGGCAGCACCACCCAAAAAACATAAAAACTCCAAGACTATTTACAGGAGCCCCTTAAAGACAAAAACTCACTGCCTTCGCGGGGGGAAAAAAGTGGGAGAAATCCTTAATTCTGCTGTTCGCTCCCTCATTTCTCAGAATCTTTCCAAGCCCAAACTGCTGGAGAACGGGAAGGCAACGTCACCGCCGCGTCCCCTCGGCGGCAGGGCGGGGACAGACACAGGGACAGCGACCGGGGAGGGTGACAGGACACGACACGAGGATGTTCCAGAGCCCAGACCGCGGGCTCGGGGCTCTCCGGGACTCTCCCCCCCGGTAGCGGCCAAGGCTTGGCGGTGTCGCTGCTCTGGGCCTGTTTAACCTTCACAGCCGGAGCCTGGCACGGCCACCGGAGCCACGGCCACCGGGGCCACGGCCACTGGGGCCACAGCCACCGGGGCCACGGTGGGGTGGTCGCTCTGGAACACGGCGAGCTCGGTGGTGGCCTCAGGGCCGCCGGTCGCCGCGGGTTGGGGCAGGCCCCGGGGTCCCCCCTGGCCGCGGCCGCCGCGGGAGCAGTCGTGGTGGCCGTGGTTGCCCAAGCGGCTGGAGGCCACCACAGCTTTCATGGCAGCCTGAGGGGGTGAAGGCAGAGGTGGGAGAATTAGGGAATTGTGGAAGGCTCCTGACAGGCTAACCCAGCCCAGGGCACCCCAACAAATCCCAGTCTGTCCTTGGGAGTGGTGTCCAAACCCTCCTGGAGCTCTGGAGGCCTCGAGGGGAGCGGGGAACCATTCCCTGGGGAAACTCAGTGCCTCACCACCACCCTTGGGAGGAAGAACCATTCCCTAAAATCCATCCCAAACCCCCCAGCACAGCTCCACACCTTTCCTTGGGAGCCCAGAGGGTGTTTTGGGGGAATTGTGCCCTTCGGAGCTGCTCTCTGGGCTCAGGGCAGCTCCTCCCAGAGCGTCCACCACGTCCCCAAGGTGACCCCAATGTTTCCCCCTCACCTTCAGCTTCCTCCTGGCGTTAAATTCCTGCAGTTTCTTCTGCGTGCTGTCCATGTGAGCGAATTTCGCAGCTTTCCCAGTGACCCAAGGGTGCTCCAGGGCCTGATAAACTGTCAGCCTCTTCCGGGGGTCCAGAACGATCAATTTTCTGACCTGAAAGCACCAAAACCACACCAAATTTTGTGATTTTGGGATAAAGTACAGCAAAATGAGAAAGAATTCTCATGAATATGTAATATCTATTTTATTAAATCGTAAAATCAATCATAAAAATAAGGAATAAATAAAAGAAATTAACGAAAGCAAGAGTACATAATAAATAAATAATGAGTAAATTCGTACACTAAATGAAATAATTAATAGAAATGTGTGATAAATAAATAAGTATAATTAAATAAATATATTTAATGAATAAATGAAAATAAAATAATGAAATACATTAAATCAATAACAAAAATATGTGATTAATAAATAAAAATAAACTAATACATGTAATAAATAAAAATAAAATCATAAAATAGATGCAATCAACAATGAAAATAGTGATAAATAAATGAATGAATTGGTAATAAATAAATAAAACAAACAAATAATGTAATAAATAGATAAAAATAAAATCACAAATAAATCAATAATGAAAATATGTGATAAATAAATGAAATCAAAGAAAATTATATATAAACTGATAAAATGAAATAATAAAATAAGCATTCAAAATGTTATAAATAAATAAAGTGATTAATAAATAGAGGGGTAAAAATGAAATCATAAAAGAAACTGTAACAATGCTCAACAAATAAATAAAATTGAATAAATTTATCGATAAAAATAAAGTAAGGTAACATAAAATAAAGTAAAAATTAAAAAGTAAAAATAAAGTAAAATAGAGTAAAATAAAAT
>JAWWMJ010000111.1:1936919-1958303 GCA_035047045.1 Vireo griseus
TGGGATGGGATGGGATGGGATGGGATGGGATGGGATGGGATGGGATGGGATGGGACGGGATGGGATGGGATGGGATGTGAGCTGGAGTGGGACTGGGGTGAGCTGGGCCCAGGAACAGAATCAGAATGGACACAGGATTAGAGAAGGAGATGGGACGGGGCCAGGGAAAGGATTGTGCTGGGACTGGGGACGGTGTTTGGATGGGGCCAGAGACAGGATGGGAGTGGGGATGGAATAGGTCCAGGAATGGGGTGGGAGTGAAGATAGGGCTGGGATTTGTCTGGGGAAAGGATAGGAATGAGGCTGGAATGGGGCCAGGAGCAGGATGGGAGTGGGAATAGGGCTGGGGTGCTGTTGTCCCTGTGTCTGGGGCCACCCACGCTGTCGGGGAGCCCCGTGGGGTGTTGTGTTCCCCACAGCAAACTCAGGAGGAAATCCCTCCTGAGCATCCGAGGTGAGAAAACGGCAGATTTTTATGTTTTTCTATTAAAAATCCGAAATCATGAGGGCATCCTGTGGGCCAGTGACCCTCCGGCAGGACTGAAGGGTAGACAGGCCCTGAGGATGCTGCAGAACCCCCCAAATCCCTCAACACAAACGGGAGACCCCCCCAAAAGGCCTCGCCACGAAGGTCTCGCCAGCCCGAAACATTCTCCTTGTCATGGGCTTCCCGAGTATTTATTAGAATATTTTATCATATCTGAGGGAGGCAAACTCAGCCCTGCTTGATCTCCTCCGGTTGCAACTCCCTTTTGAAAGGGATGTTCGTGCAGGGAGTGACCTGCTCCATGAATAAATTGACTCTGCCTCCGTCTCTCCCCCGTCCTGGAATGTTGTGGAGACAAGGGTGGGCTGGAGAAGCTGGTTTGCATAATTAATATTTATCACTCGATCCCGAACGAGCACAATCCCCCCGTTCATCCCCGAAGAGTGGGGGGCTGCGTTGGCAGCGGGGAGGCAGCTCCTTCTCTTTGGGAATCTCATCATCAGGCTCCTGGCGAGGAGTGGGACCGGGTGGGACCCCCCTCAAGGCACCCACAGACCCCCACGGCACCCACAGACCCCCACGAGTGGGCGTGGGATGGGGAACAGCACCAAACAGAGGGAAATGAGGATTTTGGGATGGGGCAGCCCTGGTCCCTCACACACCACAGCACCCCAAAAATCCCCGAGAGGGGCGAGGTGCTCTTTGCAGCACCGGGAAACATTCCCAAGGTGCAGATCCAGCGGCTGGCAGTGGGAATTGTCCCATCCTCCGCCCGTTTGGTGGGACGGTGGGGCTGGATCGGCGCCTCCAGCCTTTTGTCTGCGGGAGAGGAATTAATTATTTTGTTCTCTCATTACCCTGGACTAAAATCCATTTCAGAGCAGCATAAATTTAGGTGCCTGAAGTGGCTATTTTAACATCCCGGGAAACATTTCTCTCCCTCTCTCGCCCTTTCCCCGATCATTTCTGTCTCATTGGCAGCCATCGACGTTCCGGATGAAGCACAAGATGGAGGGACATTATCCAAACACGGCCAAAGGGCCCTTCCTGGATGGAAAATGGGATAGCGAGGCCGAGGAGGGCTCCCTCCACCCCCCAAAAATCCCCCCAAGCCCTCAACACCGGGCTGGGGGTCTCGGACAAATCCCAGAGCGCAGTCTGTGATCGGCCCCGCCAGGGACCGGCTGCCGCCGTGTGCTGCTCAATTGTTTGGAACATAAAATGGAAATTAATACATGGGGCGACCCCCCCCCCCCCCATCCCCCAGCATCCCCCCCCTTCCCCCCAGCGCCGCTCGCCTCGTTAATTGAACGGCGCGAAGCAAATGAGGTCAGAGCTCACTTGAGCCAGACAAGGACGCGGGAACACGCGCGGCTGCCGGCGAGGCAGGGCTGTACCTGCCCGTGTTTAGCATTCCTGCCGGGATCCGCTCATTAAAAACCTAAAAGGAGGCTTAAGCATCCCATTAGAGCCTCTCTGGATCCTTCCCTCGCCCACGCGGTTGTGGGGAGAGTGGGATCACAGCCGGGCTCTGAGTGGGGGGGTCTGTGGTTCCTGCCCCACTGCCGGTTCTTTGGGGGGCTTTGGGGATCTTCTGGGGGTGCCTCGAGATCCCACAGAGGGGGAGAGAGGCGGGAGGGAGAGGCTGGGATGCTGCTGGAGCATCCCAAACTCCGTGCCTGGGACAGGCTCTGGCTGCTGGGCAAGCCCGGGGTAACCCTGCCCCATCATCGCCTCTCTTCCCAAGGAGATCCCCTCAGCCGGGCTTTGGGAACAGCTCCCACACCGTGCCTCAGTTTCCCCAGCTCTGCTGGGGCCTTGGCTGTGGGTGCTGACCCTTCCCCACTCCCCAGGGATGCTCCTGGCTCCGTCTCCGGCACCGATTCCTGCTCTGGGCTCAGACCCTGCTGCTGTGGGAGCTCCACAGGTGCTGCTCCGGCCCTGCCTGGCCAAGGATCACCAGGATTCTGGGAAGAGGTAGCACATGAGGACCCCTGTGGGACCCCTCCCAATCTCCCCTCAGCCAGAGGAACCCAAAGGGCTCCGTGCCAGGGCTGTGGGCACCAATCCCATGGAATCCACAGCTGCTGTGGCACTGGATTCTGTCACCGCTCGAGGGGCCAGCTGGGGACCCCACTCCTCGTGTCCCACCCCAAACAAGACCCCCCCAAACTAGTGGGGGGCACTCAGAGCCACCCAGCCAGGAGCACCCACACTCGTAGGCCTAGCTCAGGTGGCACCTGAGAGTCAATTTGTGCCAACTTGTGCCACCTCCTCGGGGCTTCATCTTCCCTGGCCGCTCCATCCTCATCCTGGTGACCTCAAGGAGCCATCCCAGAGACCACCCAGCCTCCAGAGGAGGCTCAGGCATCCAGCATTCCCTCTTTCCCAGCGTCTCCCTGCGTCCTCCTCCGCTTCCTCCCTCTTCCCTTTCTCCCTCTCTTCCTTCTTCTTTTTTTTCTTGAGACAAGAAATGAGTTGTCTTCCCGCAGATGTGACTAAAAGCACTCTGGAAATGTCAGCCACTGCTGGAAAGGGACCCAGATAACATTTAGCTTTAGGTAAGAGAGTAGATTTTCTCTGCACTAATTCATATTTATAAGCTCTCGTGTTCCCGGGGAGAGCGCGGCGCTGATGGCACTCGCTGATTGCCAGCGCGCGGAGCAGGGAATTGTTTTCATATCCGAGATTAAAGAGTGGTTTCTGCTCCCAGTGGCACCTGTGTATTTACACTGGTCATTCTCAATTCATTCTTATAAGATTAAGACTGGAAATGGGAAATGGTTATACAGTGCCAAGCCCGGAGGGGTCGGGGGACGGGGTGGGGGACGGGGCAGAGCCTGGACACTGCTCTGGGAACAGCCGGGTCCGAGGAGGGGTCAGGGGCTCTGATCCCCTTGGGTGGGAAAGCTTTGTTCAGAGGGAAACTCCTCATCCAGATCCTATGGGATGGTCACTCTGCTTGACCCCAGCAGGGATGGACAGGGATGGACAGGGATGGACAGGGATGGACAGGGATGGACAGGGATGGACAGGGATGGACAGGGATGGATGGCCGGAGCGGCTCGGGCAGCAGGATGGACACAAGCTCACCACAGATTAGCTGAGAGCTTTATTTCTATTGAGATTAGAAATAAATTACTGAGATTAGGTAAAAGATTTATTTCTATTAAGACGAGGTGAAAGATTTATTTCTATTATGACTCGGCGAAAGATTTATTTCTACTATTGTTATTTTTCAGCACGTCCCGGGGTTTGTGTCAGCTGATTAAAAGCAAACAAGTAAAGCTCCTCTTCTCTGCGGCGGATCAAGGGTTTGGGAACTTTTAGAGGTTTATTTAGTTTTTCTCTGTTTTATTTAATTTTTTTTTTTTTTTTGCTAATCGTGTTTGCGACGTGGCTGAGCAGCTCCAGAGAGAGTCAGAGTGCAAATATGGGGGGAAAGGACAAAAAAAAACCAACCCTGGGTTGTGTCAGGGATTGAGGGGCTGGAATTAGGGGGAGGAAGGGGCAAAAATAAAAAGGGGGGAGGAGGCAGTGGGGGATGCAGGAGGGGTTCGGGGTGGAAAGGGAAAAAGGCGAAAGGAGAAACAAGACAATGGCAGAAGGCACCCCGGGGACTTCCTGAGAGGTTTTAGAAATTCAAAATACGCCTTAGAGCCTCAAAGCTGTGTCAGTCACAGCCCCGGCGCAGGGATCACTAAGGCTGCGGCCAAACAATACCAGATTGTGTGAGGAAGGTGGGAAAATCGGGGGTCTCAGCGGCTCCCGCTCACACCAGCGGTTCCGCCCGTCAAGCACGCGTTCCACATGAATCAATTCTGGACAGAGCCGCGGCATAATCCCCGCCAGCCTCGCTATGACAACTTGAAGGAGAATTCGGCGGCTGAGTGACAGCAGACGGAGAACTGACAAGGCAAAAGGCCGCAGGACTTTCCTGCCCTTTTTTCCCGTTTTTTTTCTTTTTTTTTTCTTTTTTTTTTTCTCCCCTTTCCATTCTCCCTTTCCCCCCTCCCCGCTCCTCCCTTCCCCATCCCAGTAACTTTTCCCGGGCGGCTCCTCGGGGTGCATACACATTCCCTGTGCTGCTGCTGCTGCTGTTGGGGGCAGAGGGGCTTCTCTCCCTCCCCGCAGCCCCTCTGCCCTTTCCCTGCTCCCAGGGACCCTTCCCACAGCTGGACACTCGGGGCTTCAGCCACCTCTGCCACCCAGGCGGTCACAGAGGGGACAGGGGTCTGTGGCCTCCAGCCAGGGCGTTGGTGACAGGGGACACGTGGCGCTGCAGCTTCAGCCCAGGGGTCCTGGTTTTACCACAGACCCCCAAAATTAGGGGGTCACAGGGGATGGAGGGCCAAGGGGAGCGTGGCAGCACTGAGGGGCTCCCCCAGCCCAGCCAGCAATGCTTTAATTACTCCAGGCTCGCTATGAGAGGGGCGTAAAGAGCCCTGTGGGTTTTCCACTTAATCCCGGGCTGGGGTCACCCACGTGGGAGTGTTTGGGGTCACCTTCGAGGGTCACCCACGTGGGAGTGTTTGGGGTCACCTTCGAGGGTCACCCACGTGGGAGTGTTTGGGGTCACCTTCGAGGGGCTCCTGATATATTTCCCCTCCACCCCAGGGGACACCAGCAGCACCTGCCACGTCCTGCTGGCAAAGCCACCAGTGGAGCCAGGGCTGGGCTGGGGGCCAGGGGGTGTTTGTGGGGAGGGGACCAGCACCCCTGAGCTGCTCCAAGCCAATATTTAAAGATCCCAGTGGTTAAAGCTGCTCTTCCATCCCTGCAGCTGAAGGAAGCACTAATCACCTCCCTGCTCCCCCCACTCCACCCCGCGCTCCCGCCTCGTTAGGTAAACGAGTGTATTATTAATAATCATATCAAGGATAAAAAGTGCTTTTGTCACCTTTGGATCCTGCTCTTTTCCGGGCTGCCCTGTTCCGGTTCCACATGCCTGCTCGGGGAGGCAGGAGGGAGAAAGGAAACTAATTAAAAATTGCCAGTGTCTTATGTCGGAACGTTTGGGTGCGTTGGGTGGTGAAAGACGAGAGGCTTGTTGCAAGAAAATCAATTTTACAGTTACAGGAGCAGAATAAATAGAGGTGGTGCGTTAAGGCAGGAGGATGAGCAGCCTCTGAGGGCTCCAGCCCCTCAGGGATACAGGATGAGCCACCCCGGGATGCTCCAGCTATCCCTGTGTCCCCACCCCATCCTATCCTGCCGCATCCCAGCTCCACCGCCCGGCAGAAGGTTTGGCTCAGAACCCGGTGAAAAACCACTCAAAAGAGCTCCTAAATTCAGGCTAGGAGCCACAGCCGGGGCAGATATTTGGGATTTTTTTCCAGGAAACACAGAACTGGGCCCCAAAAGCCACCCAGAGCGCGACTCTGAGGTGCAAATGGACCTGGGGGGTGGTCACCTCATCCCGACCCCGAGCAGCGCCGGCACGTCCCAGCTCCCGCTCGGAATCCATTCCCATCCCCGCCGCACGAGGCTCCATCTGTATTTTATTCCTCTCGCCTCTCCGCAGGCCTGTGGCTAAAATCTATTGGTTTCGTGCACGATTTCATTGTCTTTTTGGGGTCAGGGAAACGGCGAAGCAGCCAATTCCCCTTGGCGGGGGGGTTAAACGCTGCTCGCCCCGCGCAGCGATCCCGCGGGGGCCCCGATGCCTGGGAATGAGGGAGCAGCAGCCGGGGGTCCCCGACCAAAATGACTTTTATGCTAAACGGGACGAGGGGGAGGCGGGAGCCGGTGGGAGCGCGGCAGGAGCAGCGCAGGGGGTCCTGCTTTGGGATCTCTCTGCTGCTTCCGGAGCCATCGGCTGGGACCCCTCCTGCTCTGCTGGATGCAGCATCACCTTCCCAGCTCCTGAGTCCTCCTTCCAGCCCTGTATCCCCTTTTTCCCCCTTCCCGGCCTGGCTGGACTCAGTGTCCCTTTCCCAGCCTGATCCCAACCCCGTCGGGATTGTCTTTTCTCTGCTCGTCACACCAGGACATGCTGGTCCCTAATCCTCAAATCGTCCCTGGCCGGTTTTACATCCATCTCTAAGCTCCTCATAATAGATTTATTTTTAAAAAAATAAATAAATAAAATAAAAAAGAGAAGGAAATAAAAACCCCTCTGTGGGTTATTAGGGGATATTTTGGTTTTAATTGAAAAGTGCCCTGAGCAGAGGGGCCAGATCCGGATCCTCCCCGGTGGGATGGATGGGACCAGTTTATCCCAGATGTCACCAGCATCCCATTCCTGGGAAAAAGAGGAGGGAGAGACCCTGCGAGGGACTCCCTGGTGGGGTCAGGGAGTCCCCAGGTGGGGACAGAGGGTCCCCAGTGTGTTGTGATGTGTGTGCAGGGGCACAGCCGTGGATCCCTGGATCCCAGGGATGACGTTTGCCGGAGCTGCCGCTCGGCTCCCGAGATATCCCTGGAGTTTGCTGGGCTGGGATTTTCTGACCAGGAGCTGCCTCGAGCAGGCTCCGGCCTGAGAAAAGGGAGGTCTCTGGGTGAATCAGCATTTCTGAACTGTGCCAAGCATCCCAAATCCCCACTCTCCATTAGCACCTAATAAAAACGGAGCTAATTATGAATTAGCGCGGGATGGAAATGTTTTGGTTTCTGTTCCCCGGGAGCTGCTCAAACCCCTCGGCCAATTTGGAGCGAAGGATGGATGGGTTCCCTCGGTCCCAGGGCCAGCGAGGAGCTGCTGGGCCACCTGGGGGAACAGAGCTGGGGACACCCAGAACTGAGAGAACTCAGAGCTGGGAGCACCCAGAACCGAGGGCAGAGCCGGGGGCTCACAGAGCTGGGGACACCCAGAATTTGGGGAGCCACCAGGGCTCGACTGCACGAGGGATCCTCACAGGAGGGATCCCTGCACGAGGCATGCTGGGATCCACAGCATCCCCAGGACAAGCAGCTGCTGCTCACACGCCCCTGACCGGCTGTGAGGGGCACAGAGGCTGCCCCGGTGCCCAGAGCCCCTGCCCGGCGTGGTCCTTTTGGGCTCCAGAAGCTTCCTGGGCCACCAGGAGCAGCACCGTGCGGGCAGACCCAGGCTGGCACCCGGCTCAGCTCGGCCGGGCGAGGAGCTCGTTGTGGATTCACGGCACTCCCCGGCACAAATGGGTTTAAACTACCTTAAGTGTTTCAGCAGGGAACTGGCGCTGGCGGTGTAACACTGTATTACCACAGCATTAGGAGTGAAGTATTGATCCTAATCCCCTGGTTCAAAAATAGGATTATCAGAAGGGGAGGGGAGGGAAGGGGAGGGAGGGGGTGCGGGAGGATGCCCCGTCCCCCTCCCCAGCCCGCGGAGACCCAGGCCCTGCGGTGGAGGGAGAGGTCGAGGCACCACGGTGGCACCTGGGCGATCACAGCCATTATCCAGGTGTCCCTCGCCCCTGGAACGGCTCTGTCCCTCCGGATCCAGCTGCAGCCCCTCAGGAATTTGCCCACCCCGAGTTCTTTGGGAAGGGGCACAGGGTGAGGAGGAGCTGCCGCCTCTGGGTTCCTCCTCCCGCACACCTCCTCGGGCGGCAGTGACCGTGGCGAGAGCGGTTCCGTCTGATGTCTCCAGACGCACAATTCCCATTCCCCTGAAAAGCCGCGTCCCCCACTGATCGATTCTTGCTCCTTACGGATTGATTGATTGACCGATGGAGCGAACCCGCCCGGGGGCCTTCGAGAATTCCCCTTGTTGCTCCTCCCTTTGCTCCTTGACCCTCTGGAGCTCGGCCAGGGGGGAGCGGCCGCTGCCGTGGGGCACAGGGCGATGGGGGGAGGCTGAGACAAGTGGGGTTACAACAGGGTTACACCGAGGAGTGGGGTGGCACATGGAGCAGGTGACATCGGGGGGCCGAACCCCTCCCAGCCCCCGTGGTGCCCCCAGACCCTCGAAGCCCCAGGGCTGATGGGGCTGGCCAGTCAGGGATGGATTCCCTGGATTCCCTGGATTCCCTGGATTCCCTGGGGTGTGTCCCGCTTCCCGGGGCACTCAGAGGGATCGGTCTCGCTAGAATGAATGAGCGCAAACCACAGAGGCTGGGCAGGGATTTGGGCTCTTCTGTGCAGGAGGAAAGGGAGGGTCTGTGCAGCCCCCACCCCATCCTGACTCCTCTATCCCTGCCTCGCTTCTTTCCTGAGCCCCCAGCACCGGAGCCTGTCCCAGGGTGACCCCCCCGCCCCTCCCGGCCGTCCCCTCCCCGGCCATCGCCTCTCCCCGCCTGGCTGACTCTCCATACAGTTCCCATTTCACTCCTAATCTCCTCTCTTAGTTTTTAATCCCCTCTCTCCTCCCAGGCTGCCTTTCCCTGTCCTCCCTCGCCTCCTCTCCTTCCCTCTCCCTTCGCCTCCCCCTCCCCGCAAGACAAATTACCCTTAATGATATGCTGAAGGCCATGACACCCATGTTGTCTCTTTGTCATCCTTCGCGGTGCAGCGTGAAAAGATAATACAAACCGCGGCACTTATCTACAATTGAGCGCCAAGACAACCTGCTAATCCCTTAATAACGCGGCGCCGGCCCCACGGCTGCGCTCCCGCCGCTGAATGCCAAATCGGCCAAATCGCCGCCGCTGCCAGCGCCAGCGGCACGGCTCGGGGTCCCCCGGATCCCGGCGGGGACTTGGTGCCGCTGAACCGGGGGGAAAAACTCCGTACCTGGAGCCAAAAGATGTGGGGAGAGGGTGGGCGATTGGGGGCAGAGGGTGAAGGGATAATCGGTCGATTAGTGGGTGCAAAAGGTTGGGGAGATGGGGTCATTGAGTGGCAGAAGGTGAAGGGGGGAATCTTCAATAAATGGGTGTAAAAGGTTGGGGAGATGGGGGGAAATCCTTAATAAATGGAGGCAAAAGGATGCAGTGATTGGATCATTGAGTGGCAGAGGGTGGGGGGGAAATCACCGATCGGTGAGTGCGAAAGGTTGGGGAGATGGGGGAAAAGCGTCGATAAATGGGTGAAAAAGGATGGGGAGATGAGATCATCAAGTGGCAGAGGATGGGGGGATAATCGCCAATAAATGGGTGCGAAAGGCTGGGGAAATCCTCAATAAATGAACCCAAAAGGATGCGGTGATTGG
Organism: Vireo griseus; assembly: GCA_035047045.1. Taxonomy (NCBI): domain Eukaryota; kingdom Metazoa; phylum Chordata; class Aves; order Passeriformes; family Vireonidae; genus Vireo; species Vireo griseus. The sequence continues at coordinate 1,946,480 of JAWWMJ010000111.1, forward strand.
GCCATCGAGTGGCAGAGGATGGGGCAAAATAAATGGACCTAAAAGTTTGGGGAGGTGGGGAGAAAATCTCAATAAACGGACCCGAAAGGATGCACTGATGGGATCATGAAGTGGTGGAGGATGGGGGGGGAAACCTCCAATAAATGAACCCAAAGGATGCAGTGATGCGAGAGCCGAGTGGGAGCACGGGGTGGGCACCAGCTCCGAGGGGGAAGAGGCCGTGTCCCTGCAGGCCCCATCCCGATTCTGCTGGTGCCTGCGAAAATCCCATCCCAGGTGGCTGAGCCCTGTCCAGCTGCAACCTGCAGGACACACCAGGGCATCCCAGAGGGGTTTGTGCCCAGCGTCCACTCCCCAGGATCCCAAGAGTCGAGCTGAAATGTGGGCGCGACAAGAGCCCCAAGGGGAAAGGGGAGACATCCCTGGGGGGTCCCACCCTGACTCCGCTGGTGTCCCACCCCAGAGGTCCCATCCCAGCGCCGAGCACGGCACAGACTCCACCCGCGCCAACATCTGGGCACATCTGGACATCCCAGAGAAGTTACACTCAATGCCCACCCCAGAAATCCCACCGGAGAACGAACACCCTGCACCCAGCAGGTGACAGCAGCGATGGGGACACCGGGTGACACCGGGGGATGTCCGGCATCCCCCGCCCCACACTACCCTGACGGACAGGAATTGCCACTTAATTTCCGGCTCCCTTTCCCCCTTCCCACCCCCGCCGTGATTTACCTCTCCCCTGAGGAGCCCAAAAGCTGTAAACACACTTTTATTTGTCAGTCGTGTCCCCGCAGCCGCGCGGCTGTTGGGAAGGTAATAAATGATTCCGGTCCTCTTGGCTTGATGATGTCGGGATTAGGAGCCCTACATATTTTATGGAAACCTCTACATGATCTTCCTTGATAAATCATTTAAATAGGAGTGTCTTTTCTTGGTGTGGGATATAAAATATTTACTGGAGCGGGTGAAGGCTGTTCATCCGTGTTTACCCTCCTGCTTCCCAGCCCGGCGCTGGTGACAAACAGCTCAGCCCTTCGGCAGCTCAATGGCACCTCGGCTGTAACACCGGGACGGGCTCCTTGGAAAGGAGCTGGAGAATTTTGGGGATTTATGTCTTCCCCTGGCTGCGTTTTGTTGTGATTTTGGTACAGCGTCAGAGCATCCTCCCCGTAGCGCCCACCAGCCCCGTGCCAGGGCGTGTTTGCCACGCTGTGACCAGCTCCGACCCACAAAACCGGGGTCCCCACCGGGATGGGAAATCCCTCAAGGGGAATTTTGGGGATCGCTGTGCTGCCTCACTTGCATTTTGTCGCGAAAAGAAGTGATTTCGGTGCAGCATCCCAGAGCATCCTCCCAGCAGCACCCACCAGCCCCGTGCCACGGCGTGTTTGCCGTGCCATGACCAGCTCCCGCCGGCAAAACCGGGATCGCCGCAAGGATAGCAGCTCACCAAGGGGAATTTTTGGGACCAACACATTCCCTCGGCTGCATTTTTTTGCAAAAAAAAAAGTGATTTCGTTCCAGCACCCCAGAGCATCCTCCCTGCAGCACCCACCAACCCCTTGACAGGGGAATGTTTCCCACCGGCTCCAACCCGCATTCCCGGGGATCCCCGGCAGCTCCCACATTCCCGGGGCTGGATCCCCCCCTATCCCTGCCCACCTCATCCCCACCTCCAGCCCCGGCAGCCTCCGCAGCGTCCTGCTCCCCTCTCCATTAGCATTCATTGCAATTCTTTTCATTTGTTACCTGGCAGGGGAATGAAAACACGTTGTTCCCCGCAGCGGGGGGTTTCCTACGGCGAGCCCCAACTTTTCAATCATTCCTTGGCAGCGCCGTGGCGGAGCGCGGCCCCCCCGCCCCCCGGGCAGGAGCCGGCGCTATTAAAAGGCTCACCCAGGGGCATGTATTTTCCATAAGACGCCGTGTACATGCTGTGCAACATTCAGGAGGATCATGCTGGAGCAATTGGTCCGGATATAATGCCGGTTACCTTGCGAGAGAGGAGCTCCGAGGGGAATGGATGCTCGCTCCGTGCCTGGGGGAGAAATCGCTCCCCGGCAAAGCTCGGGGGCTGGGAGGTGGATGCTCGGCACCAGGTCCGTGTCTGCCGCCAGCCAGACCGGGCTTGGGACGGCGACAAAGGCGCGGGGAAGGTGGCCTGGGGGTGGGTGGGACGCAGTGACCTCCCGAGGTGCCCTCACCCCTCGCATCCGTGGGATACTGGGGAGAAATCCTTCCCTGCGAGGGTGGCGAGGCGCTGGGATGGGTTGTTCAGAGAAGCTGTGGTTGCTCCATCCCTGGAAGTGTCCCAGGCCAGGCTGGACAAGGTTTGGAGCACCCCGGGATAGTGGAAGATGTCTCTGCCCATGGCAGGGGGTGGAATGAGATGGGCTCTGAGGTCCCTTCTCACCCAAACCATTCTGGGATTTGCTGATTCGATGATTCCCAGGAATCCTCCACGCACGGGGGGCTGCAGCAGCCCCCTCCCACCCCTCCACCACCCGCCCTCCGCGCCCCCTCCTCTCCCCAGGGTGGTGGTGGGGGGAGAGGGGGGGAGGAATTAACAGCTGAACAAAACTAAATGTCCAGTGGCCTGAAAAGTTCCATTTCCTGCGCGCGGGGCCCCGCGGAGGGCGCGGAGCCAGCGGCCGGGGCTGAGCACAATTACACACCCGGCTGGGCCGGCTCCTGCAAATCGATGGCCACAGAGGGCTGGGGGTCTGTCACCTGCCTCCCCTGCCACCCCCCTGCCAGGGCCAGGCACGGCCCCGCGTCCCGATCCGCCCGGAGGCAGCGGCGGTGCCGGCTGGGAACCGCTGCTCTCTCCTCGCCTCCCCGCTCTCCTCTCCCGCGCCGTTTCCATAAATCATCCCCCGCTCTGGGATTCTCCAGGTGCTCCGCAGCTGGCAGCTTGTTACAGGAGCGCTCCCGCTCGTATCGCTTGTACCTATCAGGAGATAAGGATGGGAGCAGAAGGGATGGCCGGGGCGGGAGGTGACAGCCGGAGCGGACGCAGGGACAGGAGGGGACATCCCGCATCCCCCCTGCCAGCAGGATCCGGGGCAGGAGCTCCCACCGGAGCTGCTGCAGGGACGCGACGGAGCCCGGGAGGCGCCGGTGAGGCCGCGGTGAGCACAGGGGGCCGTGGGGTGTCGCGGTCCCGTGCGTGGGACGGGACAGGGGGACACAGGGGTGAAGCCCCCCCAGCCCTGCTGCAGCTGCGTCAGAGCTCGAAGGGCACCGGTGGCCACTGTGCCAGCCTCGGTGGCCACTGTGGCGATCTCAGTGGCCACTGTGCCAGCTCCATCCAGGCTGTGGCACGCACGCCATGGGAGACCCAGGGGACAGCCTGGCCACTGGGAATTCGTTTCAGTGGAGCAAATTGTAGCTGGATGCAGGGGAAAGGGTAATTTTTAGCGCAGGATGTTCCCAGCTGCCTGCTCTGCCTCGAGCAGCCCCAGGGAGGGCTCGGCCTCCCGGTGAACACTTCCCTTCGCACACGGTGGCCACGGTTGCCCCGAGCCGCGGTGGAACAAGCACCTCTGCGGCACAAACTGGGAAAATCCCTCTGGAAAGCCCAGTGGGGACGGGACCTGCCTGGCTGAACGTCTCCGGAGTGAGGACTCGGGAGGGAACGGGATCTACCCGAGCCTCCCCCTGCGCTCTCCACCGCCGGAATGCCTCCCCAGGTGGGATATTCCACGGGCCAGCACCCGCTGCCTCCAGGGGATTAAATGAAAAACAAAAAACGATTAATGCCGAAATGCTGAAAGGGAGTGAGGAGCAGCAGGAGCTGAGACCCCGCAACGATGAACTCCAGGATCCCCACAGGGGCTCGGGATCCTTGGGAGTCCTGGTGCCTTTGCTCTGGAGCAGGTGGGAAGCAGGGCGGCACCTCCCAGCCGGACTCCATGGAATTGGCCCCAATTATCAGCTGGAATGACCAAGCTCCGCTCATATCCCGATACCGGCGGGATGGGGATCCCGCAGCCCAGCAGGATCCAGCACAGGGAGCATCCAGGCCCTGCCCAGCTCTCCATCACCACCACTCCTCACATCAAACCTCGATGCCTCTGCACGAGCGACGGGCTCTAAATGATCCCATTCAGGCCCTAAAGCCCCACGACTCCATTAATTAATTACCAACGACCATCCGTCTCAGCCTCGCGCCTGCCCGTTCGCTATTTTTACCTCCCTATTTCCAACCCCCGGCGTTAAAAAAATCATGAGCCGGGTCTCAGAAAACCTCCCGAGCCGGTCTAAAAATTCACTTTTTTTGGTCAATCCCTGCCGGGCCCTCTCGCTGGTGGTTCCCTCTGACGGAGCCTGTCACCGGCAGGGTTGGCACAGGGACAGAGGTGGCACCCACGTCCCCGGCGGTGGGTGGCATCGCTCCCGCTCCTGGCACACATATGGCCCTTATTAAAAAGCAAAATTAAGTCTTTCACCCTCTGGTGGCAAAACTTCAGAGCTCGGATCAGCTGTGGGAGCCTCAATTAATTACCAGCGGGTTGTTCCTATTGCTGCTAATTATGCTGGAATAGGCATAAAACGCCGGGAAGGAGAGCAGGCCGCTCCGAAAAAGTTTAGGATTTAAGGGGGAAAAAAAAGAGCAGAGGCAGAGGATGCTCGTGATGCCACCTCAGAGCAGCCTGTCCTGGCCTTGGTGGCCTGCCAGGATTGTCACCTACTGGGTTCTTGTTCCTGGGGAAACTGAGGCAGCGGCAGGTGAGGAGCCAGGGCTGCGGGAGCTGCCAGCCCCGAGCGCCCACCCGCCAGGCAGCCTCGCCTCCTATAATTAAGTACTATCAACAATTGCATATTAATTAATTTAATATCCATTATTATTAATTAACAGGGTAATTAAATCCTTCCCGTAATTAACACACCACCCAGCAGTGAGGTCTGGCTGCAGAGCCCTGGTGTGCCAAGGGAAAGGGGCTGCACAAAAGGGGAGTGAGGACAGAATCCCCCTCTGGAACCAGAGCCCTCCGGGGTGGGGAACAATCCCAGAGACCCCTCTGGGGGCACACGGAGCCGCAGGGAGAGGGAGAAGCGATTCCTCAAAGCAGGGGCCTCACACGACATTTATTTGTGTTTTATTATAAAAAAATACAGAATCCAAATGGGGGGCGAGAGAGATCCGGTTACCATCAGCACGACGTCGAGGACGAAAGCGGAAATGTCGAAGGACGGAGCGAGAGGAGCGACGGGGACCCAGCACGGGGGATTTGGGGGGGGACACAGCACCGAGGGCAGGGGGGGCTGCTCCAGGGGACCCCACCCCAGCCCTCCCCCACCGCCGGCCCCGCTGCCGCCTCCGTCCTTCCACTCTCCCGCAGTCGCTGTACACAATATAGATATTTATATATATAATCTATATATATATAAAACACAGACCGAAGGCCAGGCGGGTGCGGCCGGCTCCGCGTCGGAGCCCGGTGGGTGCCCCCCTCCCCCGCGTCCCCCCACCCCCACCCCCCCATAAACACAATGCTTTTGTCACCTTCGGGAACCACGACCTGGTCTGGACACACGGGACAGGGACGGCAGGGAATGCGATTTTTTTTTTTTTTTTTTTAACTTATGGGGTTTTTTTCCATTTTTTTCCATCATTTTCTTTTTTTTTTTTTGTCTTTTTTTTGTTTTTTTTTTTTTTTGATGGTCGAGATGAGCTTATTGCGAGATTCCAGCTTCCTAGTCTAAAAAATAAAAAATAAAAAATAAAAATAAGATAAACCCTTCCATAAAATCCATTCTCAACAATACATAAAAAAAACCGCTCACAGTATAGCGCTGTATGTACAGGGACGGAGCCCCCCCGGCCCCTGCCGTGGGAAGGCCAGGATCCTCTTGGAATTGGGGGAAGGGGGGGTCTCCAGCCAGGTCTGAGCCCATCTCCGGCACCCCCTGGGACCACCGACCCCCCCCCCTTGGGAACAGGAGAGGTTCTGCGGGATGGGCACAGGACCCCCTCCCCCCAAGGTGGGACAGCCCCAGATTTAAGGCGAGGAGGGGTCAGACCCCCGGGGCTGTGGGGTGACCCCTCCCTGGGGACCTGCCACCCCTGGGGTCAGGGCCAACCTCAGATCGAGGGGACTTTGGGAGGGGAGGGTTTCACTCATTAATGCAAAGGAAAAAGGGAAAAATCCCCAAGCCCAGCTCCGGAATGTCGGGGGACAACTGAGTGAACATGGGGAGCACCAGGATGGTCCCACCTGCCCCCCATGGGGTGTCCTGTACCCCCCCAAGGCACCGGGGGGGGACACAGAGCAGGGCGAAGGAGGAAAATCCATGGCACATGCTCCTCCCGCCCCGGCGCCATCCCAACGCCCTCGGAGCGATGCCCACGGCTGGGCGAGCCCGGCCCGCCGGCTCCCAGCGCCCGGCGGTGCTCCCCGTGCCAGCCGGACATTCCTGGCGGTGCTCCCTGTGCCAGCCGGACATTCCCGGCGCTCCCAGTGCCGGCCATTGGCGGTGCCAGCCCTTCCCGGTGCTCCCAGTGCCAGGTCATCTTCAGTGCCAGCCGTTCCCAGTGCTCTCTGTGCCGGTGGTCACTCTCGGTGCTCTCCACGCCAGCCATTCCTGCTGCTCCCCATGCCGGTGGTCACTCTCAGTGCTCTCCACGCTGGCCATTCCTGTTGCTCTCCATGCCGGTGGTCACTCTCGGGGCTCTCCATGCTCTCCAGCACCGGCCATTCCTGCTGCTCCCCAAGCCGGCCATTCCTGCTGCTCTCCACACCAGCCATTCCTGCTGCTCCCCACGCCGGTGGTCACTCTCGGTGCTCTCCACATCGACCATTCCTGCTGCTCCCCATGCCAGCCATTCCTGCTGCTCTCCATGCCGGCCATTCCCGCTGCTCTCCATGCCAGCCATTCCTGCTGCTCTCCCAGTGCTGGCCATCCTCGGTGCTCCCAGTGTCACCCACACATCCCAGTGCTCTCCCGGCCATTCCCAGTGCTCCCTGTCTCAGCTGACCATTCCCGGTGTCCCCACGCCAGCTGTCCCCGTGCTCTCCTCGGCTATGTCCAGTTTCCTTTGTGCCATCCATTGTCCCATGGGCACGGCGGTGACATCCGTGGCGTGAGTGGAGGGGACAGGGTGACCCCCCCGGGGCACTCAGAGGGGGCTGTGTCCATCCAGGCCCCCCGTGCCAGGGGGTGGCCGGGGGTGGCGGGTCCGGCTCCGTGACGTCCTGCGGCCGGGCTGGGAAGGAGTCCGTGCCCACGGAGCCATCGCTGTGCCCGGTGGTCCCGGTGCCGTCGGTGGCTCTGCCCGCGGTGGGGACAACAGGGGCTCAGCGGGAGGGCCGAGCCCAGCCCGTGCGGGTCAGTCTGGCACTGGGGAGGCAGGGTGACCCGACGGGAACAACCCAACAAATAAAAATAAAAATCTTTTTTCTTTAAAAAAAAACCCAAACCAAACAAAAAAAACAACAAAAAAAACCCAAAAACAAAAATCAAAGAAAAAACCCAGACGGACGAGGACTCTGTATTTGGTCTAGAAATGTAAAAAGCGATGCCCCACTGGGACAGCCGGAGCCGCAGGGCAGGGATGGAAGTCGGGATCCATCCCCTGGGACAGCCTGGCACCGCTCCCGGCGGGACAGCCGTGCCACGGCGGGGACTCGAGGCGGCGGCAGGATCCTCGCTGGCAGCACCAGCCCTCCCTGGGCACCATCCAGGCGATTCGGGGCGGGCGGGATCCGTCCCCGGGCAGCTCCCGCCCCGCGGAGCCGCTCCCGGCGCGTCGGTGTCGGTGCTACGAGACCAGGAGCGTCCAGACGACCGGAACCACCGCCAGCGCCGCCGGCGGCACCCTGAGGCTGCAGCAGGAGTTGTTGCTGGTGAAAATGGGCTCCGGGGATTCGTAGAGGGAATCGTCTGTGGGAAAGGAAGGAAGAGAGGGAGGGGTGAGCCGGTGGGGTGGCAGCGATCCGGGCTGGAGCCGGAGTTGTGGTTTTTTTTCCTCCCCCCTTTATCTCTCTCTCTGGACATCTGGGTGATGCTCGGCACCCCCGGGATTGGGATCTGGCAGCATTCACGTTGGACCCCTCCCCAAATCCTAGTTTGCCCAAAATTTTGGGGACCCGCTCCCCAAACCCCAGCTTGCCCAAAAGCGCTGCTGCCACCCGTGGGACCTGACATGGGGACACCCAAGCGTGGCTCCGGCCACGGCCGTGGGCAGTGTGGGAACGCCAAGGCTGCTCCTCCCCAGGGTGGGCGAGGGCACTCCGGGCCCTGCCCTTCCAGTGGGATTAGGGAGCACTGTATCCCAGGGTAGGTGACATCATCCAGGGGGATCAGCCACCAGGGACATCCCTCGCCTGCAGCCCCTGGGAGGCACGGGGGGCACACGGGACCCCCCACGGGCACACCCCAGGCTCAGCTCGCTCCAGTTTGTCACTGGATTATGGATTTTTATGGAGCTGGAGGCAGGAAAAGCAGAGCCTGGTCCTGCTGGGGGATGCTCCAACGCTCCACCCACCCGATCCTCCTGTCTCCCCCAAAATTCCGGAGGGTCCCCCACGTCAGGATGAGGTTTCCAGACTCATCCCAGGGCCAAACCCAGTCAAGGGGTGTCCCCTCAGGGACCTCCCACCACCCCCCAGGCCCAGCCCCTCTCCCCCTTCCCTTCCCCTCCACAAGACGGAACAAAATCCCAATATTATTAAAACACTAAAAAATAATATCGGGAGAGATTTCTTTCCCCCCTCGCCCTGAACGGAACATGATGAGTTTTTACAGATGGTTCCGTTATGTTGGGTTTTATTTTAAAGCCACCAAAGGAAGGGAGGTGAGAGCCATCGGTTATCCGGTGACATTCCGCTGTCCCCAGGGAGAGCCGCTGCCATTTGCTAATTACACGTTAACAGGAGAAGAAAATTATTAATTTGTTTTTTTAAATGGCTGATTTATGCGAGTCGGAAAAGTAGCCACTGAGCAGGGATGATTATTGTTATTTATTTTTTTAATTTTTTCTTCCCCCTTTATCTATCTGTCTGGACAGTGCTAAGGAGCCCTGTCCCCATCCCTGTCACCACCAAGGGACACCACCCGTCCTCAGCTCATGGGGCAGGACCCGGGGACCCCCCCAGGGACCCCCCAAACCTCTCACTCACTTGTTGGCCGAACATAAACCTTCAGCTTCAGGCAGGGCCTGTCCACCGTGTTCGGGGGGGACGCGGCTGCGGGAGCAAAAGGGACAAAGGGGGTGAGTTGTGGGGACAAAACGAGGGTCAAGGCACCGAATAAAAATAATAAACATAGGGAGAAAAGGAAGAATCGCAGCAATTATAGGGGTGATAGGTCCTCTCAGGAGGAGAAAATGGGATTTTTTTAATATATATATATATAAAGAGATTTAATTTTCTCTTTTTTAATAAAGCAGGGTGGTTTTTTTTTCAGCCTTCCCTTTTCCATTTTGGCGCTGTGCCCCGTGGGGGGAAGGAGAAGGTGCTGAGGTGAGCAGGACTGTGAGCATCTTAACTCCATCTCAGCTCCATCCCAGCTCCATCTCAGCTCCAACTCAGCTCTATCCCAACTCCATCTCAGCTCCATCCCAGCTCCATCCCAGCTCCATCTCAGCTCCAACCCAGCTCCAATTCCAACTCCAACTCAGCTCCAATCCCAACTCCATCCCAGTTCCAATCCCAGCTCAAATCCTAGCTCCATCCTAGCTTCAATCCCAACTCCAACTCAGCTCCATCCCAGCTCCATCCCAACTCCCTCCTAACTCCATCCCAACTCCATCCCAGCTCCATCCCAACTCCATCCCAACTCCATCCCAGCTCCATCCCAGCTCCCTCCCAGCTCCAACCCCAGCTCCTCCAGGACTGCTGCTGACCCTCCATGGGGATGTTTTTTTCCCCTGCCCTCCCATTTTCTTTTCCTTTTTGGTGCTGCACCCCACAGGGGTGGGAAGGAGAAAACGCCGAGCTGAGCGGCACCAGGGGCACCCCACAGCATCCCATCCCATGCCATTCCATGCCATGCCATGCCATGCCATGCCATCCCATCCCATCCCATCCCATGCCATCCCATCCCATCCCATCCCATCCCATCCCATCCCATCCCATCCCATGCCATCCCATCCCATCCCATCCCATCCCATCCCATCCCATCCCATCCCAGCTCCCTCCCCGGGGCCAGCGCGTGCCCTTGACCCGCTCCAGAGGCACGAGCGTGTCCCGGTGCCGGCGGGTTAATGGATTCCAATCCGTGGGCTCGAGGAGGAGGTAATTTCTTTTCTTTCATGTCTGCTAAATACGGTTCCTCAAAGAGGCATAATTTCTAATGTTCCGCATGACGGGAATTCTAACCGGGTTAGCAATGATCAGCTTCCCATTTACTCCTGTGTAATCTCTCCCTAACGACATTAAAAAATAAAAAAAAAATAAATAAAATAAAATAAAAACGGGGAGGGGAGGGAGGCTTGGTTGGGGGGAAGAGAGAGAGAGAGAGAGAGAGAGAGTTGTGGCCGCAGTTATTGCGCCGGTGACATTTTACGGGGGGGAGCAGAGTGAGAGGGGGGAAATGGTAATTTAATACAGATAAAAGGAACAAATTAAGTGGGCTGAAAACAGCTGCTTTAGGAAAAAGAGGAGGAATGATAAGGCGGAGGAGCGTGGCCGTGGCTCCGGCGGGGACGGCGGGGTTGGGGTCACGCTGCCTCATTTGGGTTTGGGTTTGGGTTTTATCCCAGCACCTGCTCCCAGAACCGCCGGATTCTTTTTCCAGCAGGCTCCTCTCCCTCTCCTGCCCCTGTGGAAGCTCTGGAGGTGGAAATTCCCTCCCAAGGGACCCTTGTCCTGCAGCCAGTGCTGGAGTTTCCTCCAGAGCAGGCCGGGCAGTTCAGGGGTCAGGTGTGGGTGAGAAAGGGAGCACGGATTCGGGAGAGCACAGGCATACAGGGGAATGCATGGGAGAGCATGGGAATTGCATGGGAGAGCACAGGAGTACATGGGAGCACAGAAATACACAGAGAGCACGGGAATAGATAGGACAGCATAGGAATTACATGTGAGAGCATAGAATAGATGGGAGAGCACGGGAATTACATGTGAGAGCATGGGAACTACATGTGAGAGCATGGAATAGATGGGAGATCATGGGAATTACATGTGAGAGCATGGGAATTACATGTGAGAGCACAGAATAGATGGGAGAGCACAGGAATTACATGTGAGAGCACAGAATAGATGGGAGAGCACAGGAATTACATGTGAGAGCATGGAATAGATGGGAGAGCACGGGAATTACATGTGAGAGCATGGGAATACACAGGAGAGAACAGGAATACACATGAAAACATGGGAATACATGTGAGAGCATGGGAATTACATGTGAGAGCATGGAATAGATGGGAGAGCACAGGAATTACATGTGAGAGCATGGGAATACACAGGAGAGAATGGGAATACACATGAAAACATGGGAATACATGTGAGAGCATGGGAATTACATGTGAGAGCATGGGAATTACATGTGAGAGCACAGAATAGATGGGAGAGCATGGGAATTACATGTGAGAGCATGGAACTGCATGTGAAATCATGTGAATTACATGTGAGAGCACGGAATAGATGGGAGAGCATGGGAATTACACGTGAGAGCATGGAACTACGTGTGAAAGCATGGGAATTACACGGGAGGGCACGGAATAGATGGGAGAGCCCAGGAATTGCATGTGAGACCACAGGAGTATTTTTGAGAGCCCAGGAATAAACGGGAGATGACGGGAACGCTGCCTGGGGCTGGGGCCATTCCCAGCACCATTCCCAGCCCCATTCCCAGCCCCATTCCCAGTGCCATTCCC
>JAWWMJ010000111.1:2008435-2019820 GCA_035047045.1 Vireo griseus
CACCCTATTTTAGTCTAAAACCATCACCCTTGTCCAATCGCAACAGGTCCTACAACACATCCCCAGGAACTGGGCTCCATGATCCCTGTGGATCCCTCCCCCCACGGGATATTCAATGATTGCATGATCAGTGATGAATCAAGCCCAAAGCCTCATCCTCCCCCCTGCCCTCCCCACCGCTGACATCTCCATCACCTTCCTCCTCTTCCTCCCACCCTGCCCGGCAATAATTGGCTCCAGGTCCAAGCTCTCCCCCTCCCTCCTCCCAGTTTTCACTCCCCGCCGCTAAGAGCAGCTGTAGCTGTGGCTCAGCCTCTGGAGCTGCGAGTTCTTTGACACCAATAACCTCTGTCTTTGTGCTCCGGGGCTCGGCGGCCGCTGCCGCTCCCTCCCAGGCTGGCACAGCCCGCTCCCCCCGGCCTTGAGCAGCCCAACTTCAGAGGCTCCTTGGAGCTCAGCCCCCGGAGCTGGGCCCCGGGGGAGCGGGTGCGGGGGACCCCCAGCTCCGGTTCCTATGGCGACCGAGGATGCCGATGTTGCAGCCCGAGGCGGTACCTTTGGTACTTACGGATCAAACCGCAGGGCAAGCGGTGCCGGGGAGGGGACACCGAGTGCAGGGAAGGCAATGACTTGAATTAAGAGCAGGAGAGCCGGCGGCTCCCCTCAGAGCGGGGCTGGAGGAGGCCAAACTTCTCCTGGGTGGGTTGAAACTTGAAATCTTTCCTTTTTCCCCCCCCTACTCCCGTCCTTAGCCTCTCTCAAGCTTTGGGAAGCACACACCCAGCGAGGACAGCAGGCTGGGATCACCGGTGTGAGCTGCAGAGCACCCACCCGATGGATGCTGGCCCCATCGTGCTCACCAGGGACTGAGCCAGACATCAGGATAATCCTGACAGGTTCCAAGTATCTGCCCCTCAGTGTCCCCTCCAGTGGCCCAGGGATCACCTTCATCCCCCTCTGTGTGCCCACTGGTGCAGGACAGAGCCCAGGAAGGACAGGGAGAGGGCAGGTGAAGCCCAGCTCCTGCCTGGAGGAGGAGCAGAAGCTGGGGGGACCCTCAGCATCCAGCTGCCTTCACAACAGCAAGGACCAGGAATGCGAAAGGGAAAAGGTGACTTCTCCCTGGTTTTGTCTCTCCTGGCAGCCTCTTTTCTTCTCTTTTCCATCACCCTCCTTCCTCGCTGCTCTTTCCGCTCCGGAGCGTTCCGTGCTTTGCTGGGGCATTAAGAGGCAGCAGCTCAAACTGTTTAGTGAAGCATTAAAGGGGCAGAAAAACACTCACATCACGGGAGCTGAGAGCCCTGGAGCATGCTCGTGAAAAAAGCACCTCCCAGTTCTGGGAAATAAGACATATTTCTGTGCTTGCAGCACCAGACAAAACCCATCTCCCTGCTCTTGCCAGCCCCGTCATTAGCCCGGCCATCCAACATTCCACTGCTCCTAAAGTCAATCCCTCCCCATTCCCATCCAGGTCACTCGGGAGCAGCTGGGCCACCACCCGCACAAGCCACCATCTGCCACCATCCAGTCACTCACCAGCCCCCAGGATACCTCAGACAGGCCCCAACATGGGTTTCACATGGTTTAGACACGTTAAAACCGTCACAGCTCAAGCACATGAAAAGGAACCAATTCTTCACTCCCTCCTTCCAAAATCCAGCAGAAACCTGCAAACATCCTGAGGCTAAAAAGGGATTTTCCCCCTCTTAAGGTGTTCAAAACCCAATGGGCACAAGTAGAACTCAGGTGTTCTCTCTGTCCCATCCCAAGCTCTGAATGCAGTGCCAGAGGTGGGAAAAATCAGGAAAAATCTGGAAATCAGAAACCTGACTGCTCCATGGAGGGAAAAGGACTGCTCCACGCTCTCAGCTGGCTGAGAGTTTTCCCCTCTTCCTTTAACCTTCCAACCATGAGCAAACTGGATTCTCTGGGAGGGGCTGCTGTCCTTGTCCCAACATCAGGAGGTGGGAGCAATGCCTGTGCCCCATCACCCACCCCTGCTCCCTCTGGGAAGGCTGAGGAACATCGTGAAGCATCACAGCAGGAACGAGAGGATTTGGGGCTCCCTCTGAGAGATCCCCATCCCTTCCCAAGCTCAGGAATCAATCCTGGAGCTCCCACTCCCTCACCTGCTAGGGCCCAGGGTGTCCCAAGTGTCCCCAAAGAGGGCATCCCCCAATTCCAAGGATTCCAGACAAGAAACAGGATAAGCTGGAGACCTGCCCCAGGGAAGCATCATTCCCTGTGAATACTCGGAGCAAGAGGAACCACGAGTGTGCCCCGGCCAAGGCACAGGACCTGGGTGTGCTGCTTGGTGCTCCCAGCTCAGATAGGATTCAGTACAGGTCCTGCTCGAGCCACAGCTCCGAGAGAGCTGGACCAGCTCTCCCATTTCAGCAGGAAAAGAAACGACTGGTGCCGCTCCCAGATCCATTTCCCCCTTCCCTTCTTGCCGTGGATTTGCATCTCTCCTTTGGGCAGCTCGTTTCCAGCACTGAAAGGGCTCTGTTGGGGTCTCCTCCCTCCAAGGGCTCCGTTCAGGTCCCTCCTCCAAGGGCTCCGTGCGGGTCCCCCCCTCCTTCCTCAGCAATTGTTATGTTAAAATCCCCAGGACATGTTTCTGCAAAGAATTAAAGGAGGGTGAGGAGGGGATTGTTTTCGTCAGTGTCTCACCGAGTCTCTGACCTTGAGCGTGAATAAAAACAAGAAAAAAGGAACTTTATGCAAATCTCCCGCACTCGGCACAAGGGGGAAAATAATAACGGCAAATGGAGATTAGGAATGCAAATCGACTTAATGAAGAGGCAGGGGCTGGGCAGGAGCTTGTTTTGCTCTTGTACTGACGACTCACCCCGTCTGGTCCTGCTGCACCCCAGGTCTGATCGTTACAAATTGTATCGGGGTGGGGAAAGAGAAGCACGGGAAAGGTTTAATTCCCTAATTATGGCATTATTCGTCTCCCCTGCCTACGGCTTCTCCTTCCAAGAGGCTTGTCACACCTCCCTTGAGTCAACTCCCAGCCATTCACGACCCAAAACAGGCCCATTATCCTGCAGATCCCACCGTGCCAGAGCCAGATCTCAGGCTCAGGTCCCCAGTCCCACATTATGGGGGTGCAGCTGCTTCCAGGGGCCCGAGGGGATGTTGTGTCCCTGCTCCCTGGGTCACCCCAGACCGGTCTGGCCCTGTGGGACCCCCATGATCTCCACCAGCCCCTTCACAAGGCTCAGCTTCACCGCTTGGATTATTCTTCTTTCCCATTCTCTCACCAGCCTTCTGGGAATGGCTCCCACATCCCCATGGAGTGGCTGTGGAACAAAGTCCTGGTCCTGGCAGGGATCTCCAACACACTCCCAGAGTGAAGGTGTGACCAGCCACAGCCCGGACACAGGGTCCCAAGGAGCAGCAGGAGGCCAGTGGCACCTTTTGAGGGGGAATTGTTCACACACAGGGAAGCTGGGATGGAAATGGCTGAGGGTGGCCATCACCGAGGCTGTGGAATGTAACTGCCTTTTCCCACTCAGAACACACCTTAGAATCACAGACTCCTGGAATATCCTCAGTTGGAAGGGAAGGACCCACAAAGAATCTGGGTCCAACTCCCAGACCTTCACAGAATAATCCCAAAATCTTACCTTTGCAGGGCATGACGCTCCTGGGCCAAACTCTGCTTTATAAAAACCCTGAGCTCAGAGCCACCTCCACCCTGAGCAGTCACTGCTGTGCTGGAAGGTGCTGAACACCCAGATCCACCTGGGAAGGTGATCCCACAGCTGCCGCTGGGTCTCTCACTGCTGGATCACACACCTCTGCAAGTTTGGAATGGTTTTCCTTTCTTCTACAAAAGAACAATCAAGGTCAGTTCTATTTAAATGAGTCTTGCACTGGCCTGAAGATTTAAATCAGGCCCCAAACCCATTCCAAATTACGCTGGGCTCACAAGGCATCGCCTGGGCTGGCTGAAACCCAGGCAGGATTAATTCCTGAGGCGTCACAGCCTCCAGCATCCCACTCCCCCTGGCCCTACTCCTCTCAGCGACCAGAACAGAGCCCACAGACCCCGGGGCTGCCCTCAGGACACGCTTAAACCTCGGCCTACAGGTGCTGAGAAATTCCTGGAGTGTTTAAAACCGAGTGAGGCCCCGAGGGCAGCGACCTTGCCAAGGCCTGGAAACCATCCCTGGGCTCCGGGTCGCACTTCTCCGCCAACGCCAGGGCTGGTGATGCTTCCACCCCACAAACACCCCCCTTCCCTCCCTCCAAACAACATCCACGGGAGAGTTTGGCTGGGAACGCGGCGCTTTAATCTCCTGGAAGCCTTTGACAACCTGTCTCGTCCTGGCTTTTAGCTGCGTGAGAGCTGCTCGTTAATGGAGCATTAACCTTGGAGAGCTGCTGCAATTACTCCAACACTAATTCTGACAGTTTTTGGTGTATCTGTTTGTTCTTTTGACAGGCAAAAGGAATTTCTTTTTAAAAGCTGTTTGATACATTTGAGACCTTCTGTCCACATTTCCCTTTTTTTTTTCTTTTTTTTTTTTTTATCTGCTGGAGATGGGAGGGTGGGGAGAACGTGCAGAGGGGGAGACGCCGCCTGCCCACGACACCTCGTTCAGGCACCAGCCGGGATATATTCCCCCCTCCCAACCCCTTCCCACCCCTGCTTTAAGTCACAGAAGCGTTTGGTCTCTCCTGACCTCATTAGGGTAATTAGGAAACCTTTTGAAGCTGGGAGAATGGCTCTGAGCAGTGGGAAAGGAGGAGAGCGAAGAGGCTCTGAAGGAGCACGAGGATGGAGAAAGGGGGAGAAAAACATCTTCAGCGGCGAGGAGGTGACCTGCAGCTCTGCTCCCCTGGAAAGCTCCTTAAATTGCCTCTTTTAAGAGGATGGAAATCCAAGTCCTGGTTATCCCATAAGACCTGGGCAGCCAGGGAGCAGAGAAGGAAAAGGGTGGTGGGGCAGGCGCGGGCTGAGCCGAGGATTCCACTTCCATCTCTGATCCATCTACCGCTTCCCCGGGTGCCCTTTGGCAAATCAGCTCTTGCTGTGCCTTAATCCTTCCTTCATTTGAAAAAAACCATTCCCTGCATGTTATTTTCTAGGTGGGAAACGCAGGCTTTGGAGGGAAAGGGCTCCCTCTGACTGCGCAGCTCCCGGGAGAACCAGGCTGCTCCCGGGGACTTCTGCTCCTGGCAATCATCCATCCTGGCAGTGGTGCCAACCAACACCTCCATGTGAAGTCTGATAAAGCCACAGCCAGCCTCAGACAGAGGGAGAAGGTGATTTCGGTTTGAACTCAGCTGCTTTCCAAACCCACCCGAGCCACCGGGTAACTCCTGGGCAACAGGAGTGGGAACCTTCCTAAGAACACCCGGCCCTCTCTTCCTCTAATAAATGTGGGAAGCATTTTCCCTGCACTCATCCGAAGCCCAAACGATGACTGTGGCGAAGCTAAAGTTATCACAGGGATAAAACCTCCAGTTCTAAAGGAAAAACGCGCTATCGCAGCCCTTTGCTACCGATCACAAAGGGCACAAACCCGATGCCTCTCTGTGTTCTGCAGAAAGAGGAGTTTGATGTGAGAGAAAAGCGGATTAAAATAACACTGGCAAGAAAAAGGATCAAAATACACCAATATACCCCGGCACGAGCGAGTCTGAGCCGCCGCATCCGAGGTCCCGCTGTGCCTCCGGCGCACACGGAGATGGAAACGCTGCCACGACCCTGCTGGGCTGCTTTGAGGGTCCCCTTTGTAAGATGGGGCTCCCCAAGCCATCCCTCCATCCCTCCAGGAGGACATCCTGTCAGGAGCTGCTCCTCTGGGGTGTCCTCGGAAGCAGAGCTGGACCAGCCCTGTGCTGCCAGCCTGGGTTTCAGCAACGTCATGGAATGGTTTGGATGGGAAGGGACCTAAAAAATCATCCAGTGCCACCTCCTGCCCTGGGCAGGGACACCTCCCACTATCCCAGGTTGCTCCAATCCCCTTCCAACCTAGCCTCGAGCACTTCCAGGGATGGGGCAGCCACAACTTCTCTGGGCGATCTGTACCAGGGCCTCCCCACCCTCACAAGGAAGAATTTCCTCCTTTTATCCAGTCTAAATCAGCCTTTTTCGGTTTAAAACCATCATTCCTTGTCCTATTGCAACAGGCCCTGCCACAAATCACCCAGGATTGGACTTGATCGTCCGGGGGATGTCCTGAATAAGCACCTGGGGGCTGCAGGTAGAGCAGCCCCCTCCCAAGCCTCAATCCCTTCAGCTGCTGCTCACGGCGTTAATGCCCATCAGTTTTTCCCTGGCAGGAACAGCCTTTCCAGCAGTTCTGCAGGAGCGGGGGTGGCTGGGCTCAGCTCAGGCTGAACAATGAAATAATTGGGATTATTTTTAAGTACACGAGGTTTTATTATTTTAAAGAGCGAGAGTAATTAACCACGGGAACGTAACAGCAGCGTAGCGGGGCAGAGTGAACGCTCCATGGAGGGGCTGGAGCCTCTCCAGGGAAACCTTCTGCCTTCACCTCACACGGAGCAGGACTAACCTCCTGATGCTCTGCCTGAGAGCCTGGAATGGGCTCTCCTGGCTGCAAACCTGCAAAATCCCCACACCCCCATTTCCAAGCTCCGGTTATGTGGTGGATGGAAGCGTTTTGAGGATGCCCAGGTGGTGCCAACAGCAATTCCTGGCGATTCCAGCGTGGCAGGAGAGAATCGCAGTGGCACTAGGAGATGCTTCCAGTCTGGGAGAGGGGGTGAGGAGGCTGTCCTCACACCAGTTCAGGGCCATTTCAGTTCCATTTCCCAGCACTGGATGTGACATTATGAACCTCTTCACACCCAGGAGCCACAGTGACTGGGAACAGAATCCCAAGACGGTCTGGATGGGAAGGGAACTCCCAACCATCTCCTCCCACCCTCTGGTGAGCTGCTCTAGCCCATTCCCCACGTGCCACGTTAATTAAAGCAGCTGGTAATTGTCTGCAAACACCTCTCCGGGGGCAGGGGCTCTCCAAGCCCTGCTGAAGCAGGATCTGTTCAGATCCACAGCAATCCCACAGCCCATGGAAGCACTTCCAGCAAATCACACCTAAAATCCCCTTTTTCTGGTGATTCCAGCCCAGAGGAGCACGGAAGTTCCATCCCCCCAACAGGTATCCCTGGACAGGAGCTTCAGCTCGTGACTTTGATCCAGCATCACGAGAAGCAAACATGGGATTGTAACATCCAAGACATTGTCTCCAATTTAATTTTTGGGCTGTTCCCCTCCCCCCGCTGCATTCACACATTCAGGAGCACAGAGCCCCTTTCATGTTTACTCATCCTTAGATTGCAAAAACTGCCGTGTGAATTCCTTCTCCAATTAGCTCTGGTACTCAAAAATAAAATATTGTTCCGTTGCCAGCACAGTTCTGATCATTCCTGTCCTTTATACTTTTATTCCCCAGAGTCACTTGAAAAGCGGACGCTCCTTCCTCCTCCCCTGCAAAGCCCCCTTGGAAAATTTTTAAAACAAAAAACAACCAGCGATTCTAAAGGAAAGGCTTTGGTGGCTGAAGTGCCACTTCCATTCACCTTTCCATGATGGAAGGGAAAAAAAAATAAAGATCAGAAGGAGGATTTAGACAAAAAGCCAACTAAGTAAAGGTAATTTCTGATACAGGAGAATCTGCTCGTTGTGTGGAGGTGCTTTGTTGAGTGGAACAGAAGAGACATCAGAGGCTCTGCAGCGGGTTTTCAAACATTCCCAGCTTCTTTCCCAATGTGCCACCCGATTCCACACCAACCCAGAGACACATTTTGGGAGTGCCAGTGTCCGTGGAATGAAGGTGAGGAAGATCACCCAGCCCCTGCCCACAAGGAGCCCCACAGAGGGACAGGGGCAAAGGAGAATTGTGAGTGCAGCTGAAAACGTTTACAGGGAAATTCCAAGAGCCACCCAGTGAGTGTATGAGGAATAAATGGGACAAAACTCACGGCTTTCTTTTCCTGACCATGTTCATCTCCTCACCCAAGCTCATCCAGGGCTTGGCCCCAATGTGTGTTCATGGGGACAATCCCCGACCTAGCGACCTGTGGAGATAACCCCGGGATAGTTTGGACTGGAAGGACCTTAAAGCTCATCCAGTTCCACTCCCTACCACAGGTAGAGACACCTTCCGCTAGGCCAAGTTGTTCCAAACCCCATCCAACCTGGCCTTAGTTAATGCCACCTCTTAAAACCAAGGTTCATTTGGTACTGGAGGAATCCAGCGACAAAGAACTCTGAAATCCATGAATGGAGCATCCTTTACCCATTCCATATTTTTCTCTTTTCCCTCCTTGAGGGGCTGGAGGGACTTGCACCATCTCTTCTGCCATACATTGACCAGAAAAATCACATACAGACTGCTGTCACACGCTAAAAAAAACCATAAAAAACCCCAAGTTTAGACATCAACCCTCATTAAAACCAGGGGACAGAGAGCAGGAGAAGAGCTCTGCGTGCTGGTGGTGCTCCCTCCCCGGGCTGTGCCGCAGAGGTGATTTCGCACTCCACGGAGCGCGGCGCGAGGAGCAGCAGCAGCAAACAGGCTCTGGAATCAAAAGAGCTCCCCGGCACTCCACCGGCCCCGCAGCTCCCATTCCAGGCAAGGAAATTTGCATCCAAAGCATCAAGAGCACTTTACCTCGAGTTTAAAATAAATTCCGAGCAGATCCATGCCGCCAGCTTGTGTTTGTGACTGGAATCCCAGCCAGCGCCAGCCGGAGCCTGTCCCCAGTGAGAGCTCGGGAAGAGGGGATGGCACAGAGCAGGGAACGGGGATGGGGGGAGGACAGCACAGCTGCAGCTGGCCTAGCACCACAGGCCATGACAATTAGTGCTAATTGGGGTAACAGCCCCCTGAGCCTGAAAAGGAACAAGCACTTGGTTCACATCCCGTGGCAGCTCCGAGCACCGCACACAGACGGAGCCTGAAAGCATGGAATCGTGGAATTTTTCAGGTTGGAAAAGACCCCCGAGATTGGAAAGTCCAACCATTCCTCCAGCACTGCCAAGGCCATCGTTAAACCACATCTCCACATGCCACATCCAGGGGGCTTTTGGAACACTTTCAGGGATGGTGACTCCATTGCTGCCCTGGGCAGCCTGTGCCAAGCTGGATCCCTTCCCTTTGGGAAAGGAATTTTCCCTCATATCCAATCAAACTGGACAGGGTGATGCTGTCCTGCCTGTGCTGCTGCACGAGGAATGCTCTCTGTTAGCTCATTAGCACTGCAGTTAATTTGGCCCAGGAAAGCTGTGGTGGTGTCTCCAGGGTGCTGCTGTGCCAGGGCAGGGTGTTCACGTCTGTGCCAGAGCCGGTGGCTTCACTCCATCAAACCAGGGCATCCCAAAACCTCGTCAGGCCCAGAATCATAAAAACCTTTCCCAAACAAGTACTGCCAGGGCCAGGTAAAACCCAGCTGAGGTGGAGCCGTGTCAAGACCCTCCCCTGCTCCTGAGAGAGAAACTCCCCTGAGCGAGACCCTCCTCAACCCAACAGCTCCCCAGGAGCCACCCCAAAACCTGCTGCTCCCCCACCCCGACGCCAAGATAGACACAGCCCTCAAAGGGTGCTTCCAGCTCATCCCAGACAGCTGCTGGAGGAAGATTTGCCTTTCAAGGCGCCAGGATTTATTTGCAGCTTCCCCAGGTGCCGGCAGTGCCCTGGCAGCCGCAAGCCTGGTCTGTGAGTGCCACCTACAGGGATCCCCTGTGCCCCAGCTCCCGGTGTGCCCCGACCCCGCTGCCCCCCCAGAACCCCACCAGCAACGAGGGTAAATCGTGGAGCAAACCAAACCCTTCTCCCTCCTCAGCTGCTCCAGGATGGGAGCAGACAGGACAAAGGGACACGGGCAGGGTGGCAGAGGGGGACAGCAGGAACGTGGCTTCTGTTTTCTCAGTGCCACTGATCCACGCAACCGGAATGAGAAGGATGAGGAGCAGATGTGAGAGTCGGGGAACGCCCTTGGTTTCTTGTGGAACAAATTCCTTGCAGGGAGGAGCTGGGACATTCCCATTTCAGCCTGGAGGAGAGTCAGGGGAGACTCCTGAGGGGCAGCTCCGATCTCTGCTCTCTGGGACCAGGGGCAGAACCCAAGGGAATGGCTGGAACTGTGTCAGGGGAGGTTTAGGCTGGGTATCAGGGAAAGGTTCTTCCCCTCGAGGGTGCTGGCACTGCCCAGGCTCCCCAGGGAATGGTCCCAGCCCCAAGGCTGCCAGAGCTCCGGGAGCTTTTGGACAGCACTGCCAGGGATGCCCAGGGTGGGATTGTTGGGGTGTCTGGGCAGGGCCAGGAGTTGGACTCGATGATCTTTGTGGGTTTTTTCCAACACACTGTTTCCTTGGAACAGCCTCTCCTTCCTCGCTCCCAAAGCAAAATGGAATTTGGTTCTGCTGCTGTGAGAGGCCAGAATTGGCCTCACAGAGACCTCATTTGGCCTCCTGTACAAGAAAAGGGATTAATGTGAGACCAGGGAGAAAGGGGGAGACTTCAGAAAACTGAAACCAACCCAGAGATGATTGGAGAATCATGGAGTCATGGAATGGTTTGGAAGGGATCTTAAAGCTCACTTTATTCCACCCTCAGCCTTGGGCAGGGACACCTTCCATAGACCAGCTTGCTCCAAGCTCAATCCAGCCTGGCCTTGGACACTTCCAGATGGGACTTAAGGTGTCCAGCAAGGAGCACATGGAAGGACAGTGCCACTGTCCTGCGAGCAGGAGCAGGGCAAGGGGAAAATCCAAAGGACTCCATAAATCCATGAGCCCACCACAGCAGCCTCATCCCACGAGTTCAGCAGCCCCTGCACACAGCAGGGAGGGACGGGCAGGCTGGAATGCTTCATTCCAGTGGTTCTAGGTACAAGGGAGGGGATGCTGCAATGACAGGAAAACCATGGATCAATACAGGGCTGGTGGCTGTTCAAAGACAGATCAGTTGTAGGAGGGTGAAACACGAGCTGCTCCTTGGAGAGTTGAGATAACAACGAGCTCTAGTGCTGTTTATTGACTCCAGGGCTCCCACCACAGGCCCCTCTCCCAGCACTCCAGATCCCATCCCAGGCGCAGAACACAACTGGCAGAGCTGATCTCACCCTGCTCCCATGGATCCCAATAACCCTGCAGACGGCCCAGTCGGTTTGGTCAGCTCGGTATCAGCAGCAGAGCATCCCCTAAAACCTCCAAAATGACAGAGGGATTGTGTCAGCTTTGGAATTTGGCTTTGGTTTAATTCAGAGCAGGCTGTTGCAGCCACTTGTAACACACACAGGTAGTGACTGTCACAGGTCGTGCTCCACTGGCTCCTTTTGGAGCTGGGATGAGCAGGAATCCTGCAGACCAACAGGCACAGGGAGCCTCCCACC
>JAWWMJ010000111.1:2032662-2059063 GCA_035047045.1 Vireo griseus
CTTCCTTCCTTCCTTCCTTCCTTCCTTCCTTCCTTCCTTCCTTCCCTCCTTCCCTCCTTCCCTCCTTCCCTCCTTCCTTCCTAGCATTCCCAGTCAGAGCCAGGCTGCACAGAAGAAAACCATGGGAGTACAGAAATCACCACTCTTGGGTGACCGATTTCCAAACCAGGTACTGAGACAGAAGAAAAACAAACCATGGGGAGATGCAAAGAAATCTGCCTGCAATTGCTCTGTCCGAGCAGTGATCACCCATTCCCTGCTTCCCAGAGCGTGGAAATCAGGCTTTTCCTCCCTGATTTGTTGTGTTCCCTTTGGGATCTGCAGGAAAAGGGCAGTTTGCACATAGGTTATACAGTAATTACGAAACCCAGAGGCACCACATCAGTGGTTTTTCTGAGCTCACAGGACCAAAGGGACAGGATGCTGCCACCAAAGTGCTCAAAAGCACATAAAAAAACCCAATATTGATGGCAGACCAAGCCAATATTATTTTCCTACCGTGAAAAAATTCACTCACTTTCCTGGGCCTGGAGGAGCGAGGAGTCTCATCTCCTGTTACTGCAAATTGATTTTTGCCCTTCAAGAGAGGAAAAGATCCTGGCCCTGCAATCACAGGCACGGCATTTTGATTAAATTAGAGACCCATTAACGTGAGCGTTTCTGGTCCATGATGAGGGCAGATAAAATGACCTTGATGCACAGAGCCATTTTCCAGCCTGGGATGCGGCGAGAGGAGCAGCACCAGCCCAACACAAACCCTGCTGCAAACCTCGAGGGACAAACACCGAGATTCACTGGGATTTGACTCCACACAAGCCAGGCGGGTCGGGTGTTGTGAAAGTTAACACTGAGAACCTTTGCTGCTTCAGGGGAATTTGAGTCCTAGCAGGATGAAGGGCTGCTGGGAGCAGAGGAGCTCCTGTGACAGGGAATGGCGAGCACAGCCCTGCCTGGATGTGTCCCAAAAGTGTGATTTCTGTCTCCCTGGGGTTGATGATTTTGCTTTGACAGTGAGAGTCGCACAGTGATACATGGCAAGAGCTGAGCTGAATGCATACTCTGGCCCCAGTGCTGCTGCAGCCAGGAGGTTTTGGTGCTCCAGTTCATTCCTGACCCACAACATCACACATGGCATCACCCTTGGATTCAGTGATCCTTGTGGATATTCCTTGATCAGGCTGCACGCAGGGCCCGCAGCACCCCAGTGTCAGCACCCCAAGGGGCTCAGGGACATCTCCGCACATACCACGGGCTGGGCTCCAGCTGGAAGCAGCGCTGGGAGCAGCCAGGCAGGCAGCTCACCTGGCAGGTTGCACCAGTTGTTAGGGCAGTTAATTAAACACTGAAACAGCGCAGGATTCACGTCCTTAGAGCAAACCTCCTGCAGCAGAAGGGCCCTGGCCAGGGGTCCCAAACAACACCACATAGGAGACACAGAGTTCCCTTCTGTGTGAGTTCTAGACATGAGCACCCATGGGTGTTTTCCCTGGCTGAGCTCCAGTTTCAGTGACCTGGAGCTGGCTGTGAGCAGGGCTGTGGCTGCAGTGACCCAATATGGCAAAAGTGCTGGCACTTCCTTCAGGAGTGCAAATATCCGCTCTGGAGCGGAGCTCTGTGTGTGTACAGGTGCAGCCATGGGAAATCGTGAATCACCAGAGGCTGGGAGGACCTCAGGGATCACCTGGAGCTGATTCAAGCAATCCCCCCACACATGCCTGATGTTTTCATCACCCATTTTTTAAAGCTTCCGAGGGCAGAGGTTGTAGGACCAAACATCCTTTTAATGCGAATCTGATTTCCTGGAGGTGTTGCCTGTCCAGCAGCACAGCAGGGATAGTGCCACACAGAAATGCCACAGGGAAGCAGTGCTACAAGGAGTTGTGCTGCCCTCCTTCCTTCACCCCTTGCCATTCCCACATCAACATGAACTCTCTCCTGCCTCCAGCACATCCCGCAGCCAGGCAGCTCCTTCCACAGCTCCAGGGCCTTCTCTGGGGGTCCCCACCTTGCTATGGTGTCTGTAGGGACTTTCCCAGTCCCTGCACTCACAGCCCGTTTCCAGGGTGCACGGAGTTGCCAGAGCTGTGCAGCAGCCGAGCCCAAACCTGCTCGGCAGCCCCAGCACCTGCTGGGGAGCCAAGGGCAGCCCCCGCCCCGGGCACTGCTCTGATGAGGTTCCCAAATGCCAGAGCAGCTGCTGCCACGGGCCAGGGCTGGGGAGGGCAGTGCCTGTGGGGAGGACAGGGCAGTGGGTGCCACGTCTCGTGCTCTGGGGCTGTGCCTTAGCTGCGGCTGGGAGGGAACAGAGCCCTCCAGGCAGCCCCCCGCCCACTCCAGGCTCCGGCACCGAGTTCCTGCCCCTGAGCCTCGGCGAAGCCCCTGGGACCACTCTCCCTGCTCCCAGGCACAGGGGTGGGGGAGCTCTGCACGCCCCAGCACATCCTGCACGGCGCAAGAGACGCCTCCTCTGCCTTTGTTTTTGCTGGGATTGCAGGAAAAGAGGGAATGTGAGGCTGGACTGAAGCAGGGCTCATCCCTGGGCCTCCACCCCATCCATCACCAAACTTTTGGCTCCTTCCTGACTTCCCTGCAAGATCAGCTTATACCACGAGCAGGGAGGTGACACAGAGAAGGCACACGGAGTCTTCCCAGCACGGGAGCCCACTGTCCCCAGCACAGGACCCCGTGGTGTCCCTGGCATGGGAGCCCTCTCTGTTTCCAGCGTGTCTGGCCCATCGAAGCCTTGGACCCGGGAGCAAGAAGCAAAACACCAAACCAGGGCTGGATTAGGGAACTGGCAGTCCCAAAGCGCCCTAGGGAAAAGTATATTCCCTTCTCCCTTACTACAGTCCCCGAGGGAGTTGCTCATCCAGCTTTGCAGTTGGAAAGAAAAGCCCTGACGCAATCCCGGCGTTGCCATGGCGAGGAGCGCGGCCGCTGCTCTTCCCTGTGACCAGGATTTACCGGGTTCTAGGACAAAGCCACGGGGAGCGGGAGGGGGACAGGATCCGCGGGGATCAGATCCGTAGCGAGCGGGGGGAACAGATCCACAGAGAGCGGGAGGATTGGATCCACAAAGAGCAGAAGGATTGGATCCACAGGGAGCAACGGGATGGGATCCACAACAAAAAGGTGCAGGAGATCAGGGCCGGCACACGTTGCCCTGAGGTGACAGGGGGGTCACAGCAGTGTCGGGATACCCAGACTGGAGTTTTAGGAAATGAGCTGAGGTCAGGGGGGATTCGGGATCAGAGGTACCGGTGCACCTAGCTTGAGTTGGGGGTGGAATTCAGAGCTAGGAATGCTGGTGCACCCGAGTTGAGGTCAGGGGGGATTCGGGGTTGGGAATGCCGGTGCACCCCGGCTGAGGTGAGGAAGATGGTGAAAATAAGCATGCGGTAACCATGGCAACCATGTAACTGCCTTGGCGCTGAGCAGCAGCTTTATCAGGGCTGGTGCTTCCCAGCCAGATTATGGGGAAACCAAATCCTGTGTGTCAGACCGTCCTTACCTGCCCAAACACAGCCAAATTTAGAAACAACTGCAGCCAGTGGCTCTGGCAGTGGCCTCAGGGGCCACACTAAGGGGTTACTGTAAGATTTTTCCCCTTTTCCACTCCCAGCTCACCAGCACAGCATTCCAGC
This sequence comes from Vireo griseus, assembly GCA_035047045.1. NCBI lineage: Eukaryota > Metazoa > Chordata > Aves > Passeriformes > Vireonidae > Vireo > Vireo griseus. Next base: position 2,036,307 of record JAWWMJ010000111.1, read on the forward strand.
CACTGTCACACATCAGTGCTTTTCCAGCATAAACCCTTCATCTCCCAGCTCTGCCACACCAGAGAACCCAGCCATGCCACCGGCTGCATGGTTCAGGGCAGTAGCACTGGCCACTCGCTCCCACGGGAACCAAAACTGCCTGGAAAACCCAGGCAGGGGCTGCTCCAGCTACTTCCCCGTGGGTGGGCTCTCCCCCACATCTGCCAGGGTCCCCCTGCACAGAAGGAGGCTGCTCTGGTGTGGGAAAAGCAGCAGCACCAGCGACGTGCAGTTTCTCGCTCCCACCTTCCCTCCTGTCACCCTCTCGGCTGCATTAAGGACTAGGCTCAGTTATATAAGCACTCATTAATCATCATCTAAGAGTATTTGCAGCATCGAGTTCTTAAGGGCAGGAGATGCTACCCAAGGACAGAACAAACAGCCTCTGACCGCCTGACACCGAGTGACCTTGCGGGACAGAGGGCTGGGGACATGGGAAGTGTTTATCACAGTTTGCAGGGGAAAGGCTGCCAGGAATCAGGAACATCGTATCCCTCCCCAGCAAGGGGTAAAGTACACCCTAAGGGGGACCAGCCAAGGTGTTGAGGGAAACTGGAGCTTTTCCAAACCCTCTGGGCTCCTCCACACATTCCCTCAGGCACTGCCTCACACTGGGGTTTGCTGCCACGATTCGCGGTGGGGTCGGTGGTCTCACACCCCCCACAATCCCATGCAGGGCAGCCTTCGGTCCAGCTCCTCGCACAAAGGGTGCCGGGGCTCCCCAGAACCCCGGTGTCCCCCCTCGCTCCCTCTGCCCCTCAGCAATTCGCTGTGTGCTGCTGTTTCCTTGCAAGGGCACGTGAATCACCTTGAGCCCACAGCTCTCCCCGAGTGATTTTATTGCCATCGGCACGAGGGGCGGCCCGGCGGAGCGAGCCGGGATCTGCGGGAACAGCCGCGATTGCAGAAATCCCTGAACTGCAGCATCAACGTTTTTTCCTGCCCAGAAGGTTCCCGCGCCCTCGCATGAGCTCATCCTGCACCGTCCCCTTTCCGCGCCTCCCGTAACCCAACCTCTCCCAGCCCCGCGCCGCAGAGCAGGAATGAGACACGACAGCGGAGCAGATTCTTGGCTCCCTGGGTCACTCTTTCCCCGCGCTGCCTCTCGGGAAGCTCCAAGTCATGCGACTCCTCTTTTTTTTTTTTTTTTTTTCCCCTTAAGGTGGGGAAACGAGTCGGGAAAGTTCCCCCGCTCTCCCCCCTCGCGCTGATCCGAATGGAGGCAGGTAGAGGCAGCGTCTCTGCCTCCAGCAGCACCACACCTGCCCTGGGAGCCGGGCGTTCCACAGGGAAAGGCCGGATCCTGGCACTGCACAGGCTGGTGCCACCCAGCACAGCTGCCCTGAGACAGGGGAGCGACTCTTGGAGCAATGAGCTTTTTAGGGGAGCTTGGCAATGCCCCTGCCAGAGCAGCCAAAACCCCCAGCGCCCATCGGGGTGAGCTGAAGGGGAGCGGGGGCTGATCTCCCCGCTGCCACATCCCCGGGATGGCAGCACCACGTAGCACCGCACCGCTGGAAATCCTCCTCCCACAATCCCCAAAAGCGCTGGAAGCGGCAGCTGGCTGCTCCCAGCAGCCCGGAGCTGCCCCAGAAAGCTGAGCTCCCCCGGCATCGCTGCCGTGCCGGGAGGTGGACGTGACCTGCTTCCCAACGCAGCGGGATGGAGGATGGGACGGAGCTGCAGGATCCGTGCCAGCCCCACGCCCCCGAGAGCAGCGGGGGCCACCAAGAACTGACACCAGCCCCCCCTCGCAGGCTGAGCCCCTTCCCCATGGCTCTAAAAGCCCAGAAAATGCTTCATTCCTTCCAGGCTGCTGCACGACCCCATCGCAGCTGGGAGGGCGCAGGGTTGAGGGGGATTTCATCTTTAACAGCATCTTGGAGTCCCCTCCCCTGCTGCCTCCCACTGGCAGTCCCTCGCCCCAGCCCGGGGGGTTCTGGTGTGGGCCGGGGGCTGGCAGAGAGAGCTGCCATTGTTCGGCACCCAGGGGGTCCCTGCCGCGGCCCCCCAGCAGCGTCCCACGGGTGCCGGGGTGCCGAGCGCTGCCGTGGCCGTGGCAGCAGAGGGCAGCCACGCTACACGCACCGATCCTGCCCACGCGGCACCGCACGCGTGTGCCCGCACAGCCCACGCGTGTGCCACGGTCGCGCTGCGCTCGCCGGCAACCCCGTGTCACCCCGTGCCCTGGGGTCCTGTCCGTGTCCCCCCAGCTCCTCGCTGCAAACCGGGCCGATCCTTGTGCCCGGCAGCCCCTCAGCACCCCACGATCCCACCACAGGGCTGTGGGCACCAGCAGCATCAGGCTCTGCCCACGTCCACAGGGTTGAACACGTGTGGCCGCAGCAGACCTGGGCTCCCCACGTGGACCCCCGAGTGCAGTGGCCGTGGGTGGCCTGGCAGAGGGTGCAGGGCACAGCAGGAGCTGCCTGGGGACAGGCACTGCCTGCCCGAGCCCCCCAGCCTCACGCAGAGCTGCTCACAGGGCTCATCCCGGGGTCTGCAGCCACTCGGCTGTCCCGGAGGCAGTGGGTGGTCCCGAGGCTTCCCTGGCACAGAGCCCAGTTCTGGCCCCCACCCCGCGCTCCCCTCATGCACCAGAGCCACACACGCACACCAGACCTCCCGCAACCCCCCCAGCGGGGTCCCACTGCCTGCGCGGTGCAGTCACCAAACAACACTGGGTCTCCCAGCCCCCCACGCAGGACCGTGAACACACATGCACAGAACACACGTGTGCAGGAACTCACACACCAGGTACCTGCACCCCCACCTCAGTGCAGGTGTGTGTGGGGTCACCTGCATGCAGAGCCCCGCACGTGTGTGACCACAACCAAGGTTTGACGGTGCTGGCTGCTGACGGACCCAGCACTATGCAGGAAGGGTCAGAGGTGGTGGCAGCGCGAGGTACCCCCGTCCCCAAGCTGCCCCTGTCCCCAAGTGACCGACTGTGGCAGGGCAAAGCCCATGCTGCCAGTGCCTCGGTTTCCCTCCCGGCACTGCTGCAGGAAGAACCAGACGGTGCCGAGGGCCCTCTCTGCCAGCGCTGCCCCAGGGTGGGGTCCCTGAGCCCCCACAGCCCTGCACATGCACAGCACACGTCAGTTCACGCGTGTCTGCCTGCACACCCAGACACGCGTGCACACTCTGTGCCGGCACCGTGCACACACGCGTGCGACCACACACCTGGGAAATCCCACACGCGTGCGAGCACACACCTGAGAAGTCACACGTGTACAATATCCCACGCGTGGATCCAGCCGGCCCCTCCCCGCCCCGCCGTGGGCCTGGGCCCCTCGGCAGCCCCGCACCCGCTGCGCCCCATTGCAGCGTCGCCGTGGCAACGCTCCAGATTTATCAATGGAGACACTGCGGAAACGCTCCGGGGGAGGCGGGAGGGAGGGGTGTTCTGTGGGAGCTGGCGGGGGACAGACGGACAGACGGATGGCTGAGGGGGGGCTGGGGTGCAGGACGGGCTGTCGCACTTGCAGAGTGATGCACACGCGTGTGCGGGGGCTGCACTGTGCACACACGTGTGTGAGGGGAGCTGCAAACGAGGGCAGCTGAGTACTCTGGCTCTTCCCTGCATATCTTCCCCAAGGTTTTCCCAGCCCCTGGGCACAGCTCTGTGCCCTGTCTGGGTGCAGGGAGAGGGTCCTGAGGTGGGGCAGCCATTCCCTGCCTGCATCCCTGCCTGATCTCCCTGCTTGTGGCTGCTGACAGCAGCGAGGGACAGAGCCAGCAGCTCCCAGCTCCAAAGGGGGCCAGGGCCGATCCAGGAGGGGAGGACCTTGATCCCAGGGAAGTGGCCAACGTGTACCAGGGGTTGTCAGGGCTGCGGGGTTCCCCCTTCCTGGGGAAGTGCTGCTGGTTTCACACGTGGGCCGTGACTCAGACAGCCGACTCTATTCCTGTCCTGTCCCTGACTCAGCGTGTGGCTTCAGGCAGGACACGCTCACACCAGCCCCACGCACCCGCCATGGGGAAGAAGCAGCTCAGGGACTCCCAGAACAGCGATGTCCCCATCCAGTGTGAGGTCCTCACCCCGTCCCCCCACAGCGAGGCAGGAGCACCCAGAGCACCCGCACTGACCCCCAGCCCTGCGGCCTTTGGCCTTGCAGCCTCTCCCTCCTGTATGAGGCACCCGGATGCCGTGGGGATGGGCACAGCTGCCCACACCCTGCACCCAGCAGGGACCTTCCCTGCAGCTCTTCCAGGAAGGGCTGGAGAGGAGGAGATGGGGATGGGATGGCGGGTTCACACCAGCTCAGCACTTTCACAGCACTCGCCAGCCCCGGCACACCCGGCTCATCACATGCCTGCTCACACCCACCCCCCGCGCCCGCCCCGGGCCCCCGGCCAAACCCACAGCAGAAAGGGTGGAAAAAAAAAATCCAGTAAGCGACTGACCATTTTCCAGCCTCACCACAAAACATTCCTGACGTTCTGGGTGCGTGTGTGCACGAGGTCCCAGGTCACACGGTGCTGGCGGTGGTGGCCAAACCCCACTGAGGATCTGGGACATGATGGACCCAAGCTGGGGCACAGCATCACTCAGGCCACACATTGGCTCTGCCCTGGCTGCAGCAGGGCTTGGGGGAAGCACTTTTTGGGCTGAGAACAGACAGAACTGGCTCAGTGACAGGACCTCCAGGTCAGGGGCTGCAGGACCAGGACAAGCCAGAGCTGGGCAGTCAGCTGCCACCCCAGGGCTCACTCCTAGCCCAGTGGGCACACAGCCGGGCCGCAGGACGCCCGGGCAGGCCGGCCATGCCATGAGCCAGGCAGTTGCCTACAATTGGGTTTTTCTCTCGCTGGCCCAGGGAGAGGCCGCCCCAGCCCAGGTGAACCTGGACCTTGGAAATCCCCGGCTACCAGAGCCAGGTGCCCGCCCGGCCCTGGCCACTTGGCAGCTCCTGCAGCGAGGGCAAAATGCAGGTGTCTGGAGATCCTCAGAATCACCAGTGCCCATCAGCCCCTGCCCCAGACCCTCTGCTCCGTCCCGCTGGCTGCAGGGCAGGGGTGCCCTGTGCACCCGTGTGTGACACCGCACGTGGCAGCAGCTCCGTGACCGCTCCCGGTGCCGTGATCCCTGTGGGAGATCGATGACCGGGGTGCACCAGCAGCTCCCTGGTGCCGGGGCACGGAGGAAGCTGCCAGCGCAGCTTCACACGGACTCGCCTGTTTGTTTGTTTAACACATGAGTCATTCCCCGATCACGGTGTCCCCGATCAAGGCGTCCCCGTCGTCCCCGTGTGTCCCAGTCCACACCTGCTTGTGCTGACTCACCACTGGCCACGACCCCCCCCTCCCACTGCCACCCACCGGCCCCCAGCCCCACCGAGGGGGCTGCAGCCCCACAGGAACACATGGGGTCTGCTCAGGAAGGCAAACGCCGCCGTGCTCAGCAGCACCTGGGAGCTGGCGAGGGCCAGGGTTGAGAGGGTTTGGCTGAGGGCAGCAGCAGCAGCACCGTGCTGGGTCACGGGCAGTGACGTGAGGGCAGGAGGCCACAGGCAGCGTGGGCAGAGTGGGTCAGGGCGAGCTCGGCAGAGCCGGGGTGGCTGCACCAGTCATTGCGAAAGTGAATCTGGTGAGCGGGGCCTGGGAACAGGCGGGCGAGAAGGGGGCAGCTGCTGCACCTTGCTCTGACTCACAGAGGCTGCCCGTGCCGTGGCACTACACCTTGGGCACTGCGTGGCACCACCAGCACAGCACCCTGGCACTTCACAGTGCCACTGACCCTCAGTGCAGTGAGTGCCTGAGGCACTGCATGGCACTGCTGGCTCCTGGCACAGCACTCTGGGCATCGCATGGCACCACTGATCACCTCCCTCTGCAGCCACCCCTCCCTGCCCAGGTCCACAGTGCTTCCTGCATGATTCTGTACCATCCCAGACCCTTGCCCAGCACTGGGCTGACAGCCAGAGCAGCTGTGGAGCCCGGTGCCAGCGGTGGCTGAGCGCCAGGGACAGGTGGAGCTGCAGCCACAGCCCAGATCCACGGCAAACCCAGGGCAGGTGGAGCAGCCCTGGCCCTCCACGCAGAGGGGAGCAGCAAACCCCAGCAGGGCCTGAGCCCCCCCGGGCTGGAGCTCGGGGCAGCGCCTGGCACCGCTGCCCGGGGGTGGCACAGCCGGAGCCGCCCGAGACACCCGGGAAACGTGCCCGATCCGGAACCCCACGCCCAGCTGGGGCGGGAGCTGGGGCGTGCGCGGTGCCACCCCGAGCCCGGGGCATCCTCCTCCTGCACGCCCGAGGGCACCGGCTTCTCAGGGTCCCCGCTGTCCTCACGGCCCAGGGAAGGGACACGTGCCCCCAGCACGGCTCCGAGCAGACCCACGGGGACCCCCGGCACCCCCGTCCCGCCGGGCCGGCCGCAGGTCCCGCGGGCTCCACGTGGCCGCGATGGCCGGAGCGGCCGGGGGGTGGGGAGCGGCAGGAATCCAGGACTGAGTCACGGCTTCCTCTGCGAGCCCGTGAGTCATCCCGGCAGCGCCAGGCGCCCGGGCCCGGCGTGCGGAGCCCGCGACGCGCACACGGCTGCATGTGAGGGCAAGCCCCGCGTGTAGGGGGGCTCTGCACACCCGCCCGGGCGGTGGGCTCGGTGCAAACACTCACACTCGGTGCAAACACTCACACGGATGTGCCCGAAGGCACGAGAACCGACACGCGTGTGCACACGTGTGCTCTTGACTGCCCATGCCCTCCACACGCACAAATTCGGGAAAACCCCTCCGTACATGGCACACACGAGTGCAGCCGTGCGAGGATCCACACTCAGCCCCACGCTGACCAGGGGCACTGCCCTGAACACCGGCCCGCGGGCTGGAGCCCACCTTTGGGGCTGGGGCTCACCTGTGGGGCTGCAGCAGCAGCTTCTCCTGCACCTGTGGTTGTGGCTCCTCACTCCCGACGCCCTGGAGAGGAAGAAGAGGCTATGGGGAAAACTTTGTCCAGCTGCTGCTCGCCGTTGTGCCCCTGCTGCATGCCAGAGATTTCTGTCACCACCCACACAGCCGCCTGGGCGATAGGTGCCCACAGCACCACATCTGTCCTCCCCACACAGTTGGCTCTGAGGTGCACAAAAGGATGGCTGCAGGGGCTGCACAACCCCCCCACACATGCAGCCGTGGGTGCACACGTGTGACCTGCACCCACCCTCACATGCACGACTGGGACAGCCCCTCTGCCACCCGGTAATTCGCACCCACAGCTCCCCGCTGGCACTCACTGCACCCCACAGGAGGTTTCGGGGGGGGTTGCCACCACTCTAGGGGGGAAAAATTGCACTCTGCAGAGCCTGAGCTCAGTGCCACGACCACAGAGACAAGGGGTGGGGTGGGAGTGGGGGGGTGGGGAGGGAAGGTCAAGGTTATGCTGCGCCAAGCCCGGCCCACGGTGGAAACCGCCGGGGCCGGGCTCCTGCCCCAGCCCGGGGGAGCGAAGGGGGGGTCGCCCCCGCCGACGTGGCAGCCGCTGTCCGAACCTCGGTGGGGCTGAGCCGGCGGGAGCCCCCCCGCCCCCCGCCGCCTGCAGCCGTGCAAACGAGGGGACCCTCGGGCGCAGCCCCCCGGGCTCTTGTTGCCAGGATCCCCCCCCCCAAACGCACACTGCGGCTCACGGACCCCGGGGCGGTTCCCAGCCCCCCCAGCGCTCAGGCCGTGCCGTGGGAGCGGGAGGGGGGCGGTTGCCACGGTAACGGGGCTCCCCGCGCGCCGGGATGAATGGGCCGGGAGCGCGCGCGATCTATGAATGAACGAGCGGAGCCCGGAGCGCGGAAAGCCCGGGACGGAACACGGAGCGGAGCCTGAGGCCCAGCCCCGCCTCTCGGCCGGGACCTCCGGTCCCCGGGAAGCGCCCGCCCGCCCCGAGACCCCCCCGAGCTGCGGCCTGAGCTGTGCCGGAAACCGGGGCTGGAACTCGCGGGGTGCTCGGTGCCGTCCCGCTCCCTGCCAGTAGATCCAGGCCGGGCTTTGCCATGGCGGCGGGCAGGGGTCCGGCGGGCCGCGGGGAACACCCGGCCCGGACTCTGCGGGCGGAGGGGAACGGGGCAGGACCTGACCGTGCCCCCGGCCCGGGACAGCCCCAGACTTCGGCGCCCGGGTGGCCGGAGGGCTCCAAAGCTGGACTCCACCTCGTTCACCCCTGGCCTGGGCACCCCTAGGGCTGATCCCGGTCATGGATGGCCTCTCCTTTTGGGACTCCCGAGGGGTCCCAGCCCTAGGCTGTCCTTCCGGGCTCTGGGGTACCCAGGGCAGAGCGAGAGGGTCCCTGGGGGAGCCTGGTCTCCAGCCGCAGGGCCCCAGCCCTGCCCAGCCCCCCCTGACCCCTCACCTCCGCCCCTGTAAGCGGTTCCCAGAAAGCAGGATGGGAGGGGGGGCAGGATGGAGGCGGGGGGAGCAGGATGGGGGGAGCGGGGCGGGGGGGCACCGCCTCATCTTCCCAGCAGGGCCTGGGTCAGCCCTGGGTGTCACCGTCCCCCAGGACAGCCCGTTCCCAGCACAGGCCAGGGGCGGGGAGGGGGTGGGGAGGGGGCATTCCTGGGCTGCCTGGGGGCTGAGTCACCCCCGGCCACCGCGACCACGCGCACACGCGGAGACACGCCACGGCCACACACACGGCGTGTGCACGGCGCAGAACACCCAGGGACAGACGCGTGTGGCCGCGTACAAGTGACACGAGTGTGCGGATCCACGCAGCGCTGCCGCCGCCGCCGAGCGGGAACACGCAGCTGACATGTGTGGGAACACGCAGTGACACACGCAGCTCTGGACACGCAGAGACACGGCATCGACTCTCGGGGACCGTGTGCGCGCACACGCGTGTACACACACATGGATCCGGGGGCGGTGCAGGCACGTGCCCCTCGCAAACCTCCCCTCCAGCACTGCACAGCCGAGGGCTGAGCATCCTCCAGCTGTGACCAGCGCACGTGGGGACCTCCCCCAGCACCCCGTTCCTGTGCGATGGAGGCCAGGGGCTCGGGGAGGGGGGGTTGCCGGTAGCCGGTTGTGGGGGTGTGCGGCCGAGCGTCGCTGGGGCTGCGTCACCACCGCGCTGACGCACCGTCGCTACCTGTGGGTCCCGCTGCTATAAATAGCCCCGAGCACGCCCCATCTGCCGCTCGCACCGTGGCAGGGGGGACACCCCGCTCCGTGTCCTCCGCAACACCGGGGCCCAGGGGCCAGGTGGCTCCGTGCCAGCCCCGAAAATCTGAGCGCTGGCCGGGGGGGAGCGGGGGTAGCGCGGCGGTGGTGGCACTGTGCCACCTGGCAGGGCCTGGGCTGGCAGGGCCAGCGGGGACGTCACGAGAGCTCCTCGAGGTCCTCGTAAACACGGTGACGCACCGGCGCTGCCCTCTGGCCCCGTGTCCCCACCGGCCCCGTGTTTGCCCTGGCCCCACTGCCCGGGGCCGTGGTGTGGGGACGAGACCCCCAGGGCACAGGCTGTGGCGTTGAGGTCACACAGGGGTCATCCCTCAACCATGCCAGTGTCACCGTGGCCATTGAAGCGCCATCCCCTGTAGATGCCAGCTGGGGGCGGCTAAGCCGGTGCCCCCTCCCACAACACCTCAGCTGAGAGATGCCTTTGGGAGAGTTCTCCAAAAGGAGGGGAGAAGGGGGATTTGGGGTCCTTGTTGCTGTCAAGGGCAGGCAGCCAGGCTGGGACGCCCAGCGCGACCAGTGCCGGTTCCCAGCGCAGTTCCTGCTGCTGCTTCGTCCCCGCTGCGACCTCGGCCCCCGCGGGTGGGGGTCTGCGGGGATGGGCTGGCGCCGCGCCCCCGGCCCCGCCGCCCCCGTGATGTCAGCGCCCAGGCACGCCGGGCTTCACTGGCCGCGGCTGCCGGCCAGGCTGGGGGAGCCGGGGAGGCCCCGGGGTTGGCCGGGACAACGCGGGGACCCTCTGCCCCACGATGGGCTGGGAGGGAGCCGTGCCAGGGCGGGCTGCTGTGCACACAACGGCCACGCGTGTCCGGCTGTGCTCCACGCGTGTGAACGCGCACTGCACACCGGCCGTGTGTGCACTCCCAAAAGCCCAGCCCTGGGGTACTGCACCCCCTCGCAGCAGTCGGGGTGCTCAGACCTCCCCCGGCGACCCTCAGACACTCCCGGAGCCTGGGCACGCCGGGGCTGCCCCCATAGCGGGGCTGTGCTGCACACGTGTGGACGGTGGCTGCGAGCTCCGCGTGCACACGAGTGTGCAAGGGCCCGTGTGGGGCAGTGGGAAGCTGTGGGGAGCGCCGTGGGGCCGCGGCCGGCGGGCGGGGTGAGACATTCCTCACGGCGCTTGTTATTTTATCTGGTTCAAAGTCAGTTCCTGGAATGTTTTTAATTCCAGGATCCATCCCTGCGCCGGCAGCTCCCGGCCTCCCCCCGCGGCCGCCTCTGCACTCCGCACCGGGACTTGCCTGCCCACAACCCGGCCCTGCAGCAGCACCGGGGCCCGGTGTGGGGGCTTAGCCTTTCGGGGACCTCTGCACCCTCAGGGACACCCAGAGGCCACCCACTGGTGCCCCAACCTTGGCAGGTGCCCCAGAGCCGTGTGGTGGGGGGACCGTCTGCAGCCCCATGGGGGAGCCTGGGCTCGCCCCCACTCGGGACCCCGCTGCAGCAGACGCCGTGTTCCCAACTCGTGCCAGGGACACGCGGCAGCGCGTCGCCCACCCGGCGTCTGGCACCGCCGCGCCAGCCCCGTCTCTCGCCTGCAGCCAGCGCTGGGTGCAGCCGGAGGGATTCCAGGGGGCTGTGGGGCTCCGTGATGCACCCCACACCACGAGGGAGCTGGAGGCGGCCGCCGGGGTCCCGTGGCCGTGGGGATGCAGAGTGGGCACGCAAGGCACAGCCACCACCGCCCTCGGCCGTGGGGTTCATGGGCAACACAAGAGGTTCACACGTGTGTTCGCAGGCTGGGGGTGCGGGCGGGCGCTGCGGGGAGGTCGGGTGTGTTTGCGGGGTGCAGGGTGCAGCGGATGGGCGTGCAAGGGCTGGGCGTGCAAGGATTGACGTGCAACCCCACGCATGCCTGCGCCGGGGTGTGCCCGGCACCGCGGGGCCGCGGCGTGGCCGGCGCCGTGGGCGTGCGCGGGGCCCACGGGTGTGCCGGGAGCCCTGGGAGCCGCGGCAGCTGTGGGTGTTTCCTGGCGCACCCTCTGCGGCAAGGGCTGGGCAGAGGGACAAGGGGGGCACCCGGTCCGGCTGTCCCCACCCACCGGCCCTGGGTGCACGGACACAAAGCCCTGTGCACGGACACACCTGCCAGGTGACACCCACGCTGCCCCCACAGCAGGCACGACGCTGGTGCTGTGGATTGCTCCATACTGGGAGCACTGGGGTGAGCACAGCCTGGCAGCAGGGCAGGGTGCTGGTAGGGCTGGGGGCAGCGGAGAGAGGAGCCAGGATGGGGTGCACGGGGTGTGGACCACCCTCAACACCTCGGCTAGGCAGTGAGGGGGGCTCTGCCCAGCCTCGCTCACCGCCAGCGACCCCCGTGTTATCAGCAGCATCTGGGGGCCCTGGGCGCGGTGATGTCACCCTGTGGCGTGGCACGATGCGGCGCCCCGTGTCCCGGCTTGTCTCCTGCCGTGCCACAGACACCTCCTGCGGGCGCCTGGTCCGTCCTGTGCCACGAAGCCACCCCACGGCTCAGAGCCAGGCCTGTCCTAGCTCACACCCTGCAGCACCCCCTGCTCCCCCGGACCCCCAAACCTCTGAGCTGAGCCCATGGGGAGGCAGCAGCTGTTGGAACCTCCCAAGGATGGACGGGGGGTCCCCAGGGGAGCACCCGCAGCAGGACTGTTTGCGCGTCCGTTCCCACCCCGTGCGCGGCTGCTGGCGCCTGTCCCTGCGCGCACACGCGTGTGCGTGTCCCCCGCGTGCCCTCCCGGCAGCGATTGCCTTACAAGGCTGCCGTGTTGCTCCTGCCGCGGTCGGCGGCTCTTCCCGTTGCCAAATTTGGCACGGGCCGGGGGCTGCCGGGGGGGGGCCCCGAGGTCTGCTCTACCCGAAATGACGTCAAAGCGGGGCGCGGGGTGCCCGGTGCGGCGCAAGTCACCGCAGGAACCTGAGCTGCTTCCGCTCCCGCTCCGGCTTCCTCCGGCTGCTCCTGGGGGTTCAGGGTCCGGCCAAGCCTCCCCAGCCCCACTCTGGGGCCCCCCCCCGGGTGTTCCCCGTGGGAAGAACAGCTGGCCTCCCATTCTGTCTGTGAGGAGGTGCTGAGTGCCCCTTGGAGCTCTGGATTGTTCTCTGTCTCCAACCCCCCCGGGGTGCAGGGACAAGGCTGCGACATGGCAGAGGGGACACGGGCAGCCACTCCTGCCCCCTCCCCAAATAACAGCTCCACAGCTCAGCGCCCAGTCAGGATTCACCCCGCCCTAGGTGTGCCTGGAGGTGACAGTGTCACCGCGTCTGTGTCACAGCGCAGCTCCGGGGGTGTGCCAGCCCACAGTGTCCCCCCAGAGCCATCGTCACCCCAAACCCCCCAGCCACCAGCTTCCTCCCGGGACCCTGGGAGCTGCAGGGAGTGGTTGTAGGGGTGGGATGGTGCTGAGAGACGTCCCAAGGGCCACCCCCACCCCATCACCTTCCCCGGGGCAAGTACAAGTGGGGAAACCGAGGCAAGGCTGCGTTCACGGCCACCAACCTCCCCCCGCCCCGGCCCGCGGCCACCCCGCCGTGACGCAGGAGGAAGGGAGGGAGGGAGGGAGCTGGCAGGGAGCTGGCACTCACGGCCAGCCCGGCTGGTGCAACCGGCCCAGCTCCTCCGGGCAGTGGCCGGTGGGACGAGACTGGGAGCACCCAGCTGGATGAGCACCCACGGGTTGGGGTCTGGAACCCAGAGAGGGCTGGAAACACCTCAAGGAGACCCCCAGACCTGTTCCCCTTCCTTCTAGGCAGTTTCATCAGCCCTCCCTCGCTCCTTCCTCCTGCAGGTTTGCACCTGTGAGTGTTGAGGTGCACAGGTATGGGGTGCTCGTGGCTGTGCCACGTCCCCGTGACACCGATGGGGTGCTCAGCTTGTCCCCTGTCTCCCCCACATCCAACACCAGACACGGTTGCATCCAGACTGCCCAAATTTATTTCAAAAATAAAAAATAAAATATTAAAGACCGAAAAAAGCCTCGCTCTCCCCCCCACCCCCCCTTTCCCCAAAACACACACAAAAAAAAAAACGAAAAAAAAAAAAAAAGACTTTTACAGACAAAAAACACATCACGTGGGGGCTCTATTTGCACAGATCCTGACGGAAAAAAATCCAAGTCGGACAAGAAAAAGGATCCTACGGCCTATGAAGACTATGTCAGTATTGGCTCAGTCGGGTCATTAATGTCTATAAATACCAGCCCCGCGGCCGGGACCGAGTTTGGGGTTATTTATTCAGGGGTTTTTTTCCTCTTTTTTTTTTTCTTCTCTTTTTTTTTTTTAAGTTAAAAAAGAAAAAAAAAAAAAAATCCAACCACCCAAGCAGTGGGTGGGAAGGAGTCCAGCGACTCGGAAGTTGGGCTCGGCCGCGGAGGGAAGGCGCCTTGGCTTCTCCCTCCCCAAACAAAATTAACACCCCCCACCCCACAACACAAAGCCCCCCCCACCCCCGTCCCCCCTCCCCGGGCTGCGGCAGCGGGGCCCAGGCACACGTGTCCCCCCCAGGCCACCCAGGGGGGGCCCAGCCCCGCAGCCGAGCAATGCTACATATAGAAGGGAAGGAAAACAAACGGCCCCCAAATCGGGGGGGGCTCCAGCACCTCCGAGAGAGAGACTTCATCTCCTCCTGCCTGCACCGGGGCGGGGAGGGGGTGGCACAAAGTGGGGCCAGAGCCCACCCCCGCTGTGCCCCTCTTCACAGCAAAGCAGCAGCTTCGATACGCCCCAGGGACCCCCAGGTGCCGGGACCCCCCGGCCGGGGAGGCTGCAGGGAGGGGGCGGCTCCTGCTGCTCTCCCCCACATCGCCCCAAACCCAACCGAGCAGAGGGGGCGAGGGGCTCCCCCCGACACGCGGGTCGGCCCAAGGCTTCCGGTCGCAGGAGACGGCAAATCTCGAGGAGCCCGGCCCGCGACACCGGCACTGCCCCCCTGGCAGCGGGGACGGCGAGCGGGGATCCCCTCCCGGCACAGTCCCCCGGGGCCCCGGCTCTCTATGCTACGACAAACTCGGATTTCATCTCGGCCTTGACCTCCGGCTTCCAGACCGAGTCCTCGAAGTCCAGGTCCAGGCTGCCCTCGCTGGAGACGCTGCTGTTGCTGTTGGTGCGCCCGGCCTTGCGGTTGGGCACCCAGTGGTACGGAGCCCTGGCGTCCCTCCGCGCCTTCCGCCGCAGCCGCTTCTGCTGCAGCAGCAGCTGCAGCCGCTCCACCTTGCAGCGCGTCGCCCGGTTCTCTGTCTGCCGCAGCCGGTCCCCTGCGAGGGAAAAAGGGAAAGAGGGGTCACGGGGGGCTGCCAAGGAATGTCATGGGTGGGACACACCAGCCCCCGGGCAGCCCCGCGTGGCATGGGCACTTGGACATCCCTTGTCCCCTGAGATGGAGAAGGAGGGGTTGTGGTGGGGTTCACTTATCCACAGCCTGTCAGGTAGGCCCCCATGGCATGGGCACCTCCATAGCAGGTGCCCTGTAACAGGAAAAGGGTGAGGGAGTTACGGGAGGGTGGCCTGACCCATATCCTGGGGGTCACAGAGTCCTCCCATGGCACCACCTCCTCCATCCAGTGCCTTGGATCTCCCAAAAACAGGATGTCCACCACAGCACCAGACAGGCCCCCAGTCCTTTTTTGGGATGCAGAGTCCCAACCACAACACCTCCTCCAACCCCCTAGATGGATAGGGAGGGGTCCCAGGACAGAGCAGAGCTGGGGGCAGCCCTGGAAGACTCAGTCACATCACCAGGGGCTGGAGCTGGCAAGGAGCCACCCTCTGTGGGGACCTGGACCACCCTTGGCCAGGAGAGAAGGAAGAGCGAACCCTGAGAGGGATGAGCCAGCACTGGTGGTTTCACTTCTTTCCTCTAAGCAAATCACAGCAGGTCCGAGGCGGGCGCCTGCGGCACCTTCCAGCCTCGGGGCTCACAGGTGTGCACCCAAAAACGCCAGGGGAGCTGCTGCCACACCCTAGCCAGGCCCCTCAGCCAGGCCCACCATCACCCCCACTGTGGGGAGATGAGTTTGGAAAAGGGGACCCCGAGTCTGGGGGAGCCCAAAACCTCTGCCCACACAGCAGGGACAGGCCCTGAGCTCCCGGGTGAGCACAGACACCACAGCCACCTGCCACTCCCCCGCACCCCCACCCACACGGGGACGCTTTGTCCCCACAGCATTGGGCATAGATGGCAATGCAGGGTGGGTGGGAAGACCTCCCCAGGTCCCCAAGGGTGCTGATTGTCCCTACACATGCAGGTGCCCCTGACTGACACCTGTCAATCATCCAGTCCCCCTCTCTGCTCATCCCAGCCAGGGACCAGGGTTCCCCCCAAGAGGTGCTGACCCCGAACCACGACCCCTCCTCACTCGGGGGCAGCCGGACTCACCACTGGGCTTGCACATCCGGATCTGGCTTTGGCACTGGACAACAGGGTGCAGGGTGGGGGCGGTGGCCGCCGGCAGCGGCTCTGAGGTAGTTTTGGTGGCGAGGTCTGGGGAGGCAGGCGGCGAGGAGGAGGAGGAAGAGGAAGAGGAGGAAGAGGAGGAGGAGAACTGCGTCTGGCAGCGGAGCTGCGTCAGGGACTGGGGCATGCCCTGGTAGTGTCGCGTGGCGCTGAGGAGGTCGTTGAGGATCTGCAGGATGGTGCCGATGTCCCGCCGCGGCCGCCCGCTGCTGTCCTGGCAGTTGGGGTGCAAAGTGCCTGGAGGGGAGGGGAGAGGTGGGTGTGAGATGAGTGGCCCCCCCTGCCAGATTCACAGCCCCATCACCCCCCAGCATCCCCCCAGAGCCAGAGCCGCCGGGGAGCTCGGCAGCACGTACCGGAGAAGGTCCCTGAGAAGACCCCAGGCGCGTGGTTGACGAAGCTCTCGATGACCGCCCCGGGCTTGCGGGATCGGGCTGAGGGGGCTGGACTGCTGCCCGGGGAGCTGCTGCTGCGGGAACCACAGTCCACCTGCGAGGGGGAAAACGTGGGATCAGCCTCGGGGTAGGGGTCTGGTGGGGCACACAGCCCTGCTCCTGCCTCCCTGCAAAGACCCAGGTCAGGAGAGCCCAGATAGGGAGCAGGTGCAGCAGGCACCAGTCCTGGTTATCTTGGCATGCAAGGAACCACCCTGGGGGCCCCGACAGCCCCCCTGCCCTGCTGTGCTGTGTGAGGGGAAAAGGGAAGCAACAGCAGCAGTTCCTGCAACACCCATGGGGACAGGCAGGGTGTGAGGACAGGCAGGGTAAGAGCCTGGGTTACACCCTGTCCTTGAGCCCCTCCCTGGGACCTGGGGACATTCTGGAGACCAGACTGGACACAACCCATTTCCACACACGAGGGAACTGAGGGAGGGGCGGGCATTGCCACAGCCAGGCTGGGAAGGGCACGGCTTCACTCCCCTTTCCCAAAAAAAACAAAAAAGTCTCGGTGTCCTGGGACAGCCCCAAACTCACCTCTGAGCAGGAGGAGACCACGCTGCTGTTCACCGTCTGCGTGCTGGCCCCGTGCGACCGGAACATCCCAGCGGTGACGGGAGCGGCGTGAGGGGCGTTACAGTACATGGGGGGAGCTGGCGCGGCGGGCGCGGGGCTGGGGGCCGGGCTCTGCTGGCACGCGGGCACCACGGGGATGCGGGCGAAGCCTGAGCCGCCGGCACCGTGCAGCGTCCGGCAGTGGGGGCTGGCGCTGGCCCCCGCCTCGCCGCGGCTGGCGATGAGGTGCCGGTGCTGGAGCTGCCCGGTGCTCTGCTGAGCCGCCAGCTGCAGCTGCACGAACATCATGTGGTCACCCACGCGCAGGGCCAGGGTCAGCGGGGACCGGCCCGACAAGAAGTCGTTGACCTGGGGAGAGAGAGAGAGAGAAGGGACCCTCATCAGCCACGGCACGAGCGGGGGGTGCGGCGGTTGCCCCCCTGGTGCCAAGCTGGGGACAGCAGTTGCCCCCACGGGTTTCCCATGGGCCATAGGGATGGGTCACTGGGGCAGAGAGGGAGTGACCTCCTCCCGCAGCCCTTCCCAGGCCCTCGCCCATGCCAGGCTGGCAGACGAGCCCAGCTGCCGTCCCCGCACGACCCCAACCCGGTGCCAGCTCTGTCAGCTGACGGTGCCGGGGGGTATTTTTCTTCCTTCTGTCCTTCCTGCCCTTTATTCCCCACCACACTGAGTGGCCGTGCCCGCCTGGCTGCCCTCCCTAGTGCTGATCCTGGCGGGCAGGGACGGGCAGGGGCCGCAGCTGCGACTGCCCAGAGCCACACGCCCGGCCCGGGGCCAGCGCTGCTGCTCCGACCAGCCCAGTGCCAGCAGGAGGGGTGTCCCCCCCATGGCTTAGGGGGTGCCCCTGCGGGCACAGCGGGAAGAAGAGGGGGCAGGTGAGGACAGGCCGGGTCCCTGTGTACCCACCGCTGTGACTCAGGCAGTGCAGCCCACCTGCCCTCCTCCCCACTCCCCCCTCAGGGCAGCTGGGGGTGGGGGCCGGGCCCTGCCCAGCCCGGAGGCTCCAGCTCCGGCAGGTGATGGAGCAGCTGCAGCGCGGAGACAAGAGCCAGGGCCTGACCCTGCCCAGGCTGCAGCTGTGGGGGGCCCCCGATGCCCAACACCTGCCACCCCCCAGCTCACACCCCTCAGACCCCCCCGGGATGCATAAATCACTTGGCAGCTGTGCCAAGGAACACGGGAGCCCCCCAAGCACTGCCCATTCTCTAGGGGGTCTGGGGCAGCCATGAGCCCCCTGAGCCCCCCTTGCCCTGGTGTGTGCTGCAAGGGGGGCTGTGCCTCTCATCCCTGCCAGCCTAGAGGGGTTAATGGGGGTGATCCCCCCCCTTTCCAGGGCACGCACGGCCCTGTACCGGCTTTCCCAGCCTGTCACGTGCAGCTCCTGATATCACCCACCCACATCCCACGGCACCTTTGGGGTGCAGCCATCGAGGGGTCCCCCACTGGGTTCTCCCAGCACCCTCCCCATCCCCACTGCTGCTGCATCCCCAGGCTCGCCCCCCACCCTGGGCCCCGCCAGCCCCGGCCCCGCTCCCCCACGCCCCGCTGCCGCGGAGGCCGGTTCTGAGAAGCCGTGGGAAAAGCAGCTTTAAAAATACCAGCAGCAAAGCCCCGAGCGTGTCAGGCGGAGGCTGCAGAGGAAGGGGTGGGCGGCAAGGAGACGCTGCAGCTCTGGACACGGAGGTTACGGGGCGAGGGGGCGGGAGAGGACGGCGGGCGTGCACATGGGCGCGCGTGTGCACACGCGTGTGCGTGCACGGAGCACCTGGCCGCGGGAAAGCGTCACCCCAGCCCCCGGCCTTGCCTCAGTTTCCCTTCCCATAGCAGGCTGGATGGCTTCACGCCAGGCCGGTGGCCCCATCCCCAACTGCTTGGCCCCATCCCAGCTCTGGCCACCTCTGGACCCAGCATGGAGCCCTCCCCACCACGGCTGCTGGGCCATCCCAGCCCTGCTGCTGCTCTCAGAGCCACTTTAGGGGGTACATTTCACACAGGGACCCCCACGGTCCATGCACCATTCACCAACCCGTGGGAAGGGGACCCAACTGGGTCCTGCTCCCAACAAGGCTCCTGAGCGGGGTCTTTGACAGCCCCACAGTCCCACCCTAGACCCTGCCAGCCTCCTCCAGGCACAGGTGTGCCCGGGGGAGCCCCGCGCACCTCCCCGGGGCCCCCTGACGTCAGCTGGGCCCGCGGCCGCCTCCTGCTCCCTCTGACTCACCCCTGCCCTGCCTGACCCCTCGCCAGCGCCGGGAGAAACCAGAGCACCCCAACCCGGCCAGGCCTGCGCTGCCGGCACTGCCCAGCAGCACCGAGAACGTCCCCCCTCCCTCCATCCCCACGCACGGGGGTCCCACGGCCCCCCGCGGCACCCCCGGGGCTGAGCCGTGGCACGGAGCCGGCCCGGTCCCCGCGGCGCCCCAGCTCCGGGGCTCCCAGCACCCGCCCCCACGCCGCTGCCAACCTCCCCCCCCCGGCGAAACCAGCCCGCTCCAATGCAAACACGTCCCACCCAGCCGCCCGCTCGGCCGCCCACGCCGGGAGGACCCCGTCCCTCCCAGCCGGCTCCGCCGCCGGGGCCGGGACAGCCTCGCCCAGGGGGCTGGGGCCACTGAGCCCCCCAAAGTCCCCACACCCAGGGGTCCCCTAGGACCCTGCCAAGCCCTGGGGGGCTCGGCTGCACTGTACCGGGCTCAGGGCCCGCAGGGATGGGGCAAGTGTCTCCCAGCTGCTTCTCAGAAACGCCGATGACTCAGAGAACGCCGCATTCCCGCCTCGCTCCGACGCCTGGCCCCGCGTCACCCCGGCCCCCAGCCCCAGACACCCCCGGGCACCCAATTCCAGGCTGGCAGAGAGCCAGAGCTGCCCCCGGTGAGCCCCTGCCCCGCATGGGGAAGGCAGCATCCCCAAACAGGCACAAGGAAACCATCCTGGGAAATCCAGATGGCAAAGGCAAGGCCAGGGCAAGGATGAGGAGGGGGAGCAGGAAATGCCCCCCCCACCCCAGCCCCTACAGGGTCTCCAGCTGAGCCACCACATCCAGCCACCTGCGTCGGTGCCCAGGGGTTTGTCTGTGCCAAGGGGGGGCAGGGGGCCAGAGCCCCCCAGCCACGTTCCCGCAGCCCTGGCAGAGCAGGATGTGTCATCCCCCTCCTTTGCTCCCCCCGTCCTGGGCAGGGGGACTGGGGGAAGGAAGAGCCGAGGCAGTGGGACCGAGCGCCTGCCGTCCCTGGAAAGCGGGGGCAGCCATGCGGGGAGGAAGGAAGTGCAGGAGCATTTCCAGGAAGCCCCCGTGCCCGGCAGCCGCTTCCCCAAAGGCTGGGGAGGGGGTGGCAGCGCCCCGGCCCCCCCCCCGCCGCCCCCAGAGGAAGCGGCTCAGCTCTCCCTGTGCTCCGGAGGCTGCGTGACGCAGGCAGAGCCCAGCAAAGCATGAATGGGAGGAGTGGTTTCCTGCCCCCCCGCCGCCCCCCAGGTGCTGGCGGTTCCTCCTGCTCAGCCCTGGCTTCCTGAATCACCAACCGGAGGAACCTGCGGTGGGCAGGGAGGTGCGGAGCCGCTTCCCGCAGCCAGCGCCAGACCGTAGCCCACCCACCCTCCTCCGCCCGCCGTGCTTGGTCTGGGGGGAAAAGGGGGGGAGGCAGAGGGAGTTCTCTGAGCCCCACGGTCTCCTGGCTCCCCAGTCCATCCCACCTCGCTGCCCGCACCAGAGCAGAGCTGTGCAGCCCCGTCAGAAATATCTGCAGCCCTGAGACCAGGATGTGCACTGCGACCCCTGGGCCAGGCTGCCCTCTTCCCACAGCTCTGCACCCAGCTGGGATGGGCAGCACCCTGAAACCCTTCCACGGCACCCCAGCAGCCTCTGGCGCAGGGCTCCAGTCCAAGCTCACCCCCATGGGGTTAAAACAGCTTCCAAAAGTCAAGGTCACCCCGGGCAGCCAAGGGCACTGCGGGTCAGTCCCTGCAGGCAGGGCAGCCTGGCCCTTGCCACATCCTCACAGGAGGCACAGCAGTGCCCCTACCAGCCCCCTCTCTGAGCCTTGGCACCGCACGGGGCTCAGCCCCTTCCCAGAATTCAGCAAGGCAGGTTATAAAAACCCCCAAAAACCCAACCCTTAAAAAAAACGAAGCTGCAGCATCGGCCAGAAAAAGGAAGGAAAGAGTTTCACAGCAGTAACAGAGACGGAAAACAAAGGAGCAGGGCCTGCGCGGCTGGGGGTAAATTCCACCTTCGCGGCAGGAGCCGGCGGCTGCGCGCGCACCCACGGCTCACCCACGGCTCTCCCACCCTGGGAACGCTTCCGCCCCGCAGCTGAGACCCCCCCCGGCAGTGAGGACCCCCCGCCCACCCACCTCCCACCCTGCCAACAACTCCACAGCGATTCAACCACGACCCCGCCAACGCCGCCCACTCGGCCACCTCTGCACCCCTTCCTCGGCGCCCCAGCACAAGGCCACCGAGCAAGAGATAAGGAGAGGGCCAGAACACCCTGGCACGGCCAATCTGCACCCCCCAAGAACGGCTCCAAGGAAAGGGGAAAGAGCTCTTTGGGTGCTGGGGGGGTGGGGGGGCGAGCTGGGCTCTGCAGCCCCACCAGCCCCCGGTGTGGCCCTGCCAGCCTCCTTAACGCCCATCACAGCCGTGGGGCAGATGGGCAGCCCTGTCCTTGCACCCCGGGGTGGGCAGCTGGGGGGAGGGGGAGGCTACAGCCCCACACCCCCGGGCAGGGCCCTGAGCCGCCCGGCTCTGCCACCGACCTGCGGCGTGACCTTGAGTGAGTCACTTCACCTCCCCGGCTCCCGGCTTGTTTGGGCTGCGAGGCTGCGGCGTGGGACCTCCCTGAGCCCGGCGCTGCACGGGGTGACTGTGCCCGCCCCGGGCACCACCCTCAGCGCTCCCAGCCCTGCTGAAGGTGAAACCTCAGCGAGGCACCAACGCCAAAGCTTTTGGGAGGAGAAGCGAAGTGAGGCTGCAGCTGTCCTTCCCTCCCTCCCACCACCCCCCCCGCCTTTGTCTCCATCCTGCCCCGGCATTCAGCCCCTCACCTGAGTTTCAGTTAAGCTTTCCAGAGCTTGCATCACCGACTGTTCTGGCCTGGATGCCTGGGACTGGAAAAAAAAGGAGGAGGGGGGGGGATTAACGTTACAAATGCAGCGAAGGAGGGGGCGTCCGCAGCAGGAGGGAGGGATGACATGTCACTTCCACTATTTCTACACAAGCCCTGAGAAAGGAGTGAAATACTAAACCTGCTGCCGTGCCCAACCCAGCGCTGCCTCCTCAGTGAGAGCTGGGGCAGCAGAGCCGCGGGGCTGCCAGCACATCACATCCTCATCCTCATCCTTGCCCAGGGCTTTAATAATAGATAGGGACGAGTGGGAGGGATGGAAGGAGCAGCAGGAAAAAAGCCACTCACCATCAAGCCGGCCTCCACGGTGGGCACCAGTGTCAGCTTGCTGCCTTCCACGACCCCCAGGTCCTGCAGCTTGCCAGAGCTGAGGCGGCTGCAGGGGGAGATGCCAAAAGCAGGGTCAGTGCAGGTCGGGCAGCCCCCCCAGAGGGTACACAGGAGGGGGGGACACCAGCTGCAAGTCTGGCTGCTCCCAGGGGACCAACATCCACCCCAAGCACCCCTACTCCAAGAAATTCCAAGCTTTCACAGGCAGGAAGGGACCCTGGCACCCCACTGCTCAGCTGCCCCCCCAGGAGAATTCACGGTGTGGGGCACCCCTGCCCGGGGCACGGGGCAGTGCTGAGGGGGCCAGAGAGGAGCTGAGCTGAAGCAGGGGGGGAAGGTGAGAGCACGGGGTTCCTGGCACAGGAAACCTGCCCACCGGGGGGGCGGCTAGGGAGAAGTTGGGACCAGCGTAGGTGGGTGAGGCAACACTGGGAACGTGCTCCCCCCAACCCCGTGGGTGCCGGCAGATGGATGTGGTGTCCCCGTGTGTGTCTCCCCCCCCCCCCCCCTTCCTCCCTGATCCGGGAAAGACTCTCCAAGTTACTCCCGGCCCGGCCCCACGCGGGCCCCGCTCCACGCGGGGGGTGCGCAGCCCCTCGGCCCGGGCCCCCGGCAGACAAAGGCCCCCCCGCCGCCCCCGGCGCTGGGGGCTCAGGGGG
>JAWWMJ010000111.1:2060492-2076315 GCA_035047045.1 Vireo griseus
CCGCGGGGCCATAAAGCGGCGGCGGCAGCGCCGACCCCTCCCGGTGCCGGTCCGCTCTCGGCTCCGCCGCGCCATGGCCGTGGCCCGGCGCACGCTGTCCCTGGGGCTGGGACTGGCCGGAGTGGCCTGCGCCCTCCTCGGGGGCTGCCTGCTCTTCCTGGGGCCTCTCATCATCAGGCAGCAGGTCATCAAGGTCAGCGGGGCTCGGGGGGGGCGCGGGGGGTTCGGGGGTCCGGCCGAGCTCCGGCGGCTCCGGGTACCCGCCGGGGAGCCGATGGGGTTAGCGTGCGAGGCCCGGGCGCCGCGGAGGGGTGAACGCGGGACACGGGCAGGCGGCGGCCCCGGAGCGCCGCGGCGGGGGCGGTGAGCGGCCCCCGCACCGGAGGAGGCCGCGGCGGGAGGTGACTGCCCGCGGGGCCGGGCGGGAGCCAGAGCCCCCAGAGCCGAGTGACGCCGGGACACAGAGGCGGAAAGGGCGGGGGGGACACGCACAGTCCCCCGCGGCCGGTCACACCCGCCCGGTCACACGCACCCGCCCGGTCACCCTCCCGGTGACGCCGTTACAGCTAAGGGGAACTGTCCCGATGAGGGGTTGAGCCCCCTCCGCCCCCCAGCACGCTCTTGCCCCCCCCAGGTTCGCGGCTGGAACCGCGGCCCCAGCCCCGCCTGCCGCCGCCCGGGGGGTAGAACGGACACCCCGCAGCCCCGGGGCCCCGTCCCGGCACCCGCACCGGGGGGGGCTATGAGTCAGCAAAGCGCGGGCGCCCTCTGCCGGCCCCGGGGCGCCTCCTGCGTCCGGGGGGGCCCGCGGGGGCCGCACCGGCGGCGCGCCGGGGAGCCCTTACCGAGAACACCGGGTGGCCCGGCCACCGTGCGCCACCCGGGCCGCTGCTCGCCCACCGGGATGGGGAGACCCTGCCCGGGCAGCCCACCTCGGAACGCCGGGTCTTGGGGGTGAGGAGCCTCTCCCCGGGACGCGGCGAGAGCCGGGCGAGCGCACCGGGGTCCCGACAGCTGGAGCGAGGAGAACCGATCCAGCTCCCGTTCCCCCGAGGGCAGGCAAGGCTCCAAGTGACCGAGGACACGAAGGGTCCCTGAGGGTGAGCAGAGCTCCCGAGCAACCGAAGAGGGGCTCTGCCGTGCGCCCCCCAGGGAGCCCCGGGGAAGCGGAGCCACCCCTCCCGCTCCGGGGAAAGCAACCGAGAGAGCGCGGTCCCGGTCCGCGGATCCCCCCCCCCTCCCGCAGCCCGCCCCTGGCCCCCACCGGCACGGCGCGGCTCTACTCACCGAGCACGGCCCCGCGGATCCCGGCGCGGCGGGAGCTCAGCTGCCTCCGGTGGCAGAAAGAGCGAGAGAGACCCCAGAAACGTCCCGGGGGGAGGTGGTGGTCGGTGCGGTGTCACCTCCTGAGCGCTGCAGCCGGTCCGAGCGCAGCCCTGACGCGGAGCTGCCGGGGAGGTGCCCCAAGTTTTATCCCGCACCGCCCGGGGTGGAGCCTGGCGGGGGCAGGGACCGGGCAGAGACCGGTCTGGCCCCGGCAACGGCCCCGGCAACGGCCACGGCCCTGGCCCCGGCGGTACCCGCACCTGCTCCCGCGGGGGGTCCCGGTCCTTGCTCTCAGGGTCCCAGCTCCTGCCCCCTCGTTTCGGATCCCGTTCCCGGGATCCCGACTCGCAGTCCCCTAATCTCGGTATCAGCCCACCGGGGGCGTCTCAGCCCCTATTGGGGTCCCAGCTCTGCCGCCGCTCCAGGCAGGTCAGGGGCGAAGAGATCCTCACGGGCCGTGGGGAGGGGACAGATCGGACACGTCTCCCCCTCCGGGTGCCCCGTCACCGGGGTCAAAGTCAGTCCGTGGGCAGGGAACGGATGGGCTGAGCTCTCCTCGGGAGCCGAGCGTCAAAGCTGCTGCTGCTGCCCGTGGAGACTCAGTGATGTGTAATATCGAGACTCTCTGTGTTTTATAGCAAGGTTGGGCCATTCCTCCCCCAGGGATTCCCTCTGCCCAACCACCTCCCACTCGCCAGCAAGGACACAGACTTAGCCCCACAGGGTTTCTTAGAGCAAGGGAGAAACGAACTGGTGGGCACCAGTTCTGGGGGGCGATGTCCTGAGGGCCACAGGGCAGGAGCTGCTTCCTCCTGGGCCAGTGGCCGCCCCGTGCACGCAGGAAGGGTGCTGGGGAGATGCCCGTGACCTCAGGCGGCCTCTCCAGGTCTCTCCCTCGCAGACAATGCCCTGGCACACCGAGACACAAAGCAGCTGGAGGGGGGGATCTGGCAGCCGGTCTGCACTGGGGAGACCCGACCCGTGAGGCAGCAGTGCCGGGGCCCGGCGGGAGCCAAGGGGGGCTCTCTGAATCCCCAAAATGCTGCCCTGTGTCCCTCCCGCCCGGCCTCCCCTGGGGTGGGTGCAGATGGCTGGGTGGGAGCGAGGCCGCTCATGTGCAAGGCACAGAGCCGGGCTGGGAGGGAGCCTTTGTAGCGCAGCCCGCGGCCCCCCGCCCGCCCCAGCCCCCTCCAGGCTCTCGGGGGGGAGATGAGCTCAGGCGGCTCCGACTCCGGCTCCTGCCATTGTTGTCCCTGGGAGAGGGGCCGGGGCAGGGATGCGCCATTGTTCTCCCCGGGAGCTGCGGAGCCCCGGGCCTGCGAAGCCGCCCCTTGGGGGGCCACATCCCCAGCTGGCTGTGCGGGGTGAGGCCCTGGAGCAGCGAGGAGGAGAGGGGACAGCCAGGGCCGCTGGTCTGGCCCTGCCAAAGCTCAGGCTTGTGCGCCAGGAGGGGCCAGGGTGGGGGACAAGGTGTGACACCAGAGCCATTCCCGCAGGGAGCAGTGTCTGGCCGCCTGCTCCCAGCTCCCAGCCCCGATCTGTGGGGAGGGACAAGGGGGACATTGTGCCCGTGGCTGGGAGTGTGTCGCGCTTGGGTTCTTTGGCAGAGCAGCCATGCCCCAAGGGCAGGGCATCTCCCCGCATCCTGGCAGCCCTGAAGAGCCCCTTTCCCAGTCGCCACCCTCCTCACAAGGCTCCATCTCCTTCCTGGGAGGAAGCTCATCTCCTCCGGCAATCCCATGACTCCAGGAGCTGGTGCTTTAGGAAGTGTGTGCAGATTTCAGTATGGTTGAAGGTATCTGGAGCCTCCAGAGACACAAGCTGGGAGATCCCAGGATTCCCAGCAGCCTGGATTTTGTGTGTTTAGTTTATTGTGTTGCCCTGGGAATAAATCGTTAAAGATTACAGGCAGACTTGGGCATAATTGCTGCGCGGCATCCGAGGCTCCTGCGTCTCCAGAGGGAGCGTTCTCCAAACCCCGCACGGCTGAGCAGCTCGGGGAGAGACGATCCGACGAGCAAATACCTACACAAATCCCGCTGCAGGCCACACGCAGCTCCCGCAATCCGCTTAGCTAACCTGGGCCCTGGGATTAGCCCCCGCGGAGGCTCACGCACCCGGGAGGACGGCGTGGGGCGGAGGAGAGGGGCTTACCCGGGTCCCGCCGGGACACTTCCCACGGGGCCTGGCCGCCGGGCACGTCCCGGTGTCACGGCAGAGCCGGGGCAGGACCGTGGTGTTGGCTCCTCTGTCTCCCACGGTCCTGCCGGCCCCAGCTCCAGCAGGGAGCCCCGAATCTTTCGGAGGCTGGTTCTTGGAAGTCCTCTCCCTCGAAGGAAGGGAATTCCCAGCCCTCTTTCTTCGGGGAAATCCCCCACCAGCCCCGGGCAGCAGCTTTTCTCTTTTCTCTCTCTTTTATTTTTTTCTCCCCCCCCTCGCCCCCCCCCCCTTTGGACTGAATTCTTGGCTGATTCCACAACTTTGGCAAACGGGGGATTTTATCGCAAGTCTCTGCATTCCCCTCGCAGGCGCGGGGTCATGGGATTAGGGCAGAGCTGACGCCGGCTCCGGAGCGGGGAGAGGAGGGGAGAGGAGGGGAGAGGGGGAGTTTCTCCCTCTTGTGGCTTCAGAAGACGCCAGGCTGCAGCCTGGGGGGACCCAGGTGGGACAGGGATCCTTTCCCTCCCTCATCCTGGGGAGGGGAGCGATCCCGCGGCTTCCGAGGGACTCCCAGGCCCGCGGTGCCCAGCTGGGGCCTCGCACGGAGCCTCCGCAGCGAGTGGGAGCGTTCCCACGGGCGCGGGGCCAGCGGCCGGGATCATGCGGGGCACACCCCGGCAGGAGGGTGCAGCCGAAGCACGGCACCTCCACCCGCCCGCCCGGCCCACCAGGCACCGCCGCGGTGGGAGCGGTGCCGGGCTGGGGGTCCCGGCGCCCCCTCCCCGTGCCCCGAGCCCCGCGAGGCCGAGCGGCTCAGCCTTAGTCACGCTGGCAGCGGTGACTCAGTCGCCCGGCGCGCTCAGGTGAGCCACCGCTGCTGCTGCCGTAAGTAAGGAGCTGCTGATCCCACCCTCCTGACACCACGCTGGCACGGACCCCCGTGGGAGCCCCACACCTCCGAGCCCCCATCCCGTCAGGCCAGGGGTGGCCTCGTGGAGGGCGCGGATGTCCTTGGGCAGGACGGCGGTGCCTGTGCCGGTGACGCTGGTGGGGCTGTAAACACCCAGGCGTGTCCTTAGAAACACACAACCGGCTCTGTGTGTTCCCAGCTCTCGGGGACGTGTCCTGGTGGCCTTTGGCAGAGTGTCCGGGCGTCACAGCCTGGGGACACTCCAGCTGCCAGCCCGATGCAGCCGGAGCCAGCGGCCCTGCCTGGCCTCGCTTGCCATGCCCTGGCTCTGGGGCACCCCACATTCCCGGGGGCTCTGCCCACCACCCTGACCTGGGGAGTCCCAGGGAGGAAGTCACCCCTGGAGTGACTCAGGCAGCCCCCCTTGGGGGGCTGGGCACATGGTGGGCAGGGGGACCACAGCACAGCCTGGATGGCTCAGGCCAGACCCCAGGGTGAGTCAGCTCTTGCAGGGGGCTGGGGGGAGTCACCAGAGGCTCCCACCCACCTGGCCCTGGCCCCGGGAAGGATGGCGAATCCCTCTGGATTTAGCAGTGCCCAGGTGTGGAGCCATACTTGGCTGTGCTGGGCCGCAGCCCTGCTGCCACGGTGAGGCCAGGGCTATTCTGGGCTCCCTGAGCTCACGGGCCCCTTCGGGACGCTGAACTCCAGTCCCTGCTCCCATCCCAGTGGCTCCCAGCCCCCGGCCTCGCTGCCTCCCTGCCCGTGGCCCCCTCAGCTGGGGGCAAGCAGAGCTTTGAGCCCCAGCCCTGCTTCAGCCTGGGGTCGCGATGGGATGAGCAGGGGGAACCGTGGACCCCATCCCTGGCCACCTCCTGTCCTGCTCCATGTCCTGTGTCCCTCTGCCCCTGTGGCTTTGATGCCCCCCCGAGCCCCATCCTGCCCCCCAGACGTGTGCCAGCACTGGTGTGGCAGTTTGGCCAGTCATACAATTCCAGTCAGGAGAGACCCCGATGGTTCCATCAGTGCCATGGGCACACACTGCCAGCTTGTGCCCACCAAAGGGACCCTTCCCTGGGCATGGGGCAGAGACTGAGACCCTCCCAAATAAGGCAGGACTCAGCTCCTGTGCCTGGGGAGTCCTGGAAACACAGGGAGAAACTGTCAGGGTGAGAAGGGGCATCCAGGGCACAGACACACCCTGCCCGTGCCCCCTGTGCCCCCACATCCCTCCCTCAGCGCCAGCGGCTGTTTCCCAGACGCTGCCACATTTCTTGGTTTGCTTTAAATCCTGGCTCCAGGAGTCAGCCGACAGCTCAGCTGTTGTTGTTGGTGTTATTATTGTTGTTATTATCGTTATTATTATTATAAATGCTTAAGCAAGTTGCCAGCCTTGGGGAGGGGAAGGACTCAGGATTTCGGGAGCCTCCTTGGATACACACTGAACCTTGTTCCTGGAGTGACCCAGGCTTGTAAACCCGAGGGAAAGTAACTCCCTATTCCACCATATCCAATCCCATCCCATCCTATCCCACCCCATCCCATCGCACTCCAACCCTCTGACCTCACCGTGGGCTCAACCCCGTGAGGCGTCATCGCCAGTCCTGGGAATGCCTGCGCGCAGGGTGGCAGAACCATGTGGGATGGATCCCGAGCCCGTGCCCAGAGCCGGGGGTGATGCCTCCGGGGGAGCCCGGTGCCCGGTGAGGGAACAAAGGGGGAGTGGGGCGGGTGTCCCGCCGGGCCCCTCACACGCTGACACTCGGGTGCACACTCAGCGCCGCGGCATTCCCGCCCCGCGCCTGCCCCCGGCTCCCCTTGGAGCCGCCTGAGGAATGCGGGAGCCTCACCCGGGCGGGGAGTGCGGGCACCTCTCCACCCTCCATCGCCTTGAGGGGTCGGCAGGGGGGGGCTGGCAGCCCCCCAGTCCAGCACGGGATGGGGCAGACACAGCCCCGGTGTGGGCCCAGGGCTGTCCCTGTCCCTCTGCACGGCTGGCACCCCTTGACCCCCAATACCGGGAAGGAGGAACAGGATCCATGCAAGGCAGGATGTGCCCCAGGAAACCCCGACTCCGGCGGGATGAGGACGGGAGGAGGCACTTCCTCCTGCCCTTGTCCCTTCACACACAAGCGCAACGCCTTCACCCCAAAGGGGCACACGCGTGTGCACGGCCACACGTGCTCGCCCCACACACACCAGCACTCACTCCCGCAGGCTCGCTCGGCCCCGGTGGGTGCTGCACCCCCACCCACGCTCCCACACCCACGCTCCCACACCGCGGCCATGGGCGCAGGCACCCCCTCCCTTCCCGGCCCCCGCGCTCCCCCGCGGCCGCAGTTCCTGTTTACGGTGATGGAGCTGCCTGCCCGGCCCTCCCAGCACCGGGGGGGCCTACCGGGGGCATCGCTGGTGCTGCTGCCTCTCCCGTGCCTGGCACCGGTGCTGATGGGCTCCCGGCTGCCGGCGGTGCGGGATCACCCCACGGGTGCAAGGCCATCCTGGGAGTGGCAGCAGGAAATCCTGACGGGGAAAAGAGCTGGACCCTGTGTGGCGCTGGCATGGGCCGAGTGCCACCAAGCTGCTGTGTGTGGAGTGTGGGTGCCCCTGCCCGGCACTGCCGGACACTCCGGTGTTGGGATGTCCCAGCATGTCCGGACGCTCCGGCTGGAGCGGGGTCCCCTGCCCAGGTAGGGGGCTCAAGGCAGGTTCCGTGCCCGAGGTCCAGGTGTGTCACAAGGAGCCGAGGGAGGAATCCAGCCCTGGGCCGGACCCACTGTGCTGCATTCCCCAGCGCCGAGCCACGCTGTGAGGAGCCGCGCTCAGCTCATCCCAGCGCCCGACCTGTGGGGAAACTGAGGCACCGGCTGGGGAAGTGACTCACCTGCGCTGTGGCCTTTAAATGCACTGCTCTGATTAGATAATGGGCGGAAGGATCAGAGAGGGAGCCCAACAGCCCCTCATTAAACCTTGGGCTCCCCAAAGAGCCTTCAGCTCCATCGGAGCCCGTGGCCACCTGGGCCGGTGCTGGCCCGCGGGAGGCAGCCCTGCCCAGAACCCACCCACTCACATCCGCAGGCGGCTGCAGCACTTCACACCTGTCCCTGTCGGAGGGTTCCTACCCATAGGAGATGCTGCCCCTCCCACGCCCCCCCAGGAGCCTGCAGGAGCTGGGGGAAGGCATTTTGCAGCCCCCTGGCAGGACCCTGCACCTTTGGAATGCCCTACCTGTGACACGAGAGGCAGGGGCTGCAGCCGGCCGGGGTCGGGGCCACGACCCATCTGCCAAGACAGGATGTGGGGCCGGACGGGGGACGCTTCCTGGACGGGGAAGCGAGGAGGGGACGGCAGGGACGGGGACATCCCGCCGGCACAAGTAGGCTCACTGGCCCTCCAGCCCCCAGAGCTGCCGGGCACCCGGAGCTCGGCTCCTCCAGGCCCCCAGCGTGCCCCCAGCGCTCCGGGTGCTCCCGCCTGCTGCACCTGCCTGGCCCGGGGGGCCCTGCCTGCAGCGGCCTGTCCGCGGGCGGCCGGGACGCGAAGGAGCTGGTTGGGCCGGGCAGGTGCCGGGTGGGAGCGGGGTCCGCTCAGCCCACACAGGTGTGGCCGCGCCGGCTGCGGCAGCAAAGCTCCGCGCCCGGCTGGCCCCGTCTTGCTGGGTGGCAGGAGCCTCCCGCGCCGCTCGCAGCCCGGGGCGGGCGGGCACACCCCGTCATTACCCCACAGCAGCTGCCGGCGCTGCCCGGGCAGGGAGGGGACGGCAGGGCCGGCACGGCCAGGTGGGGACGGCGAGAAGCCATCGCCCACCCGCTCCTGGCCCTCGCCTGCCGCGGGGAGGGTGAGCGGGGGAGGTTTGTGCCCCCTCCCTGCGGGGGACCCTGCGGGAGCAGCCCCAAGCCCCACCGGTGTCCCCGACGCGTGGGGGAGGCAGCAGGGGTCAGGCCCAGCAGCTGCTCAGGACGTGCCCTGCGGGACCGCGGCGCACAATGACCCCATTGAGGTCCTGCGGGGCGGGGGGGGAGGGCACCCAAGGTGGTGGTGGCAGAAGTGACTCCAATGTCACGCCAGGCCTCAATCCTGCTATTTATACTCGGCGGAGCGCTGGCCTTTGAGGGAATGGGGATGGAAGCGCTGTCGTCCCCTCCCTGCCTCACGCCAGGGACATCCCGGAGGGCAGCGGTCCTGGCCTCCCTGGCTTTCCCTCCCCACCCCACACCCCAGCTCGGCGCCAGCCCCGCCAGGAAGAGCCCCAGCGCCGGGACCGGCTGCAGCCGCTTCCTCCCGGCCCCGCCAGGAACTGGGGAGCCCGCGGGGGCTCCAAGCCCCCGGCTGCAGCAGGGCAAAGGGAACCGAGATGCAGATGGAGCCCCATGGCTCACGGCGGGCTTGCACCGGGCACCTGGGTGCTGGATGCCAGGATCCAGCTGGGAACTCTTTGGGAACCTCCCAGCTTTACCAAGGGCGAAGTCCCGGCACATCAAAGGCGGGCGGGGGCAGCGGGAGCCGGGGCAGGAGCCTTTGGTCCCTGCCAGCGCCCGGCTCCACCACCCCACGGAGCTCCCACCGCCCTGCACCGGGGTCCCGTGCCGGCACACCTGGGTCCGGGGTCGTGCCCCCCTCCACGGCGTGGCACTCAGCCCATCGCTGTGGCAACCGCCACCAGCTCCGGGTGTATTTTCTGCACCAGGGCCACCGTGGGAACCTGGACGGGTGCCACCTCATTCCGCTGGGCTCTCTGGGCCGCCTTTGTAGCCGGCGTCGAGCCCAGCTGGCAGCCGCTTCCTCCCCGGGCTCCCCCTGCCCCGTGCGGGTCATGGCCCCGCCGGGAGGCGGTGGGAGGGGGCTTTGCTGGAACCCCCAGCACGGGGCCACGCACTCCCTCCGGCCCCCCCAAGGCTTTGGGCCACCTCCAGCAGAGCCGAGTGCGAGTGGCCGCCAAGGCCGCCCCGAGCGAGGGCTGTGCCCATGGCCACAGGGCACCGAGCCCCTGCCAAGGCACCTGGGACCCCCAGGGCATCGCGCCGCCCCCACCGCCCCCTGCCTGACTCCGGCAGCTCCCGGGGGGCTCCTCCACAGGGGTGGAATCGCCAAGCACAGCAACAAGGGTCTGAGATTCCCTTGTCCCGTTCCCACTCTCTCCAGCCTGCAAGTGGCTTTCCCCATCCGCGCCTCAGTTTCCCCACGAGAGAACGCGCCCCGGGCCAAGGTTTGCCGCGTGGCTGGCGCGGCGCTCCGGGGCTGCTGGCCCGGGAGCAGCATGACAAGCTCTGTCGTGCTGGCTGCAACACCCGCCCTCCTCAAACGCCCGCTGGCGCTCGTCCTTGTGCCCGGATTTTGGGGGTGAGGCCGCCGGGGTGACGCTCCCCACGGCTCCGCCGCCATCTGCAGGCAAAGCACACCCAGAACCGGCACCGAGAGGCCCCACCAGGACAGATCTCGGTGCCGGACCCCGAGCAAGGTCCCGCTCCTGCCCGCAGGGTTTTCCCTGAGCTATGCCAGGCTCCCTCCACGGGGCCACGTGCGTGGGAGGACATCGGAAAAGGAGCATTTTCCAGAGCTGGAAACCCAGAGGAAAAATGCTGCCGGCCGGAACGATTAACGCGGGCGGGTTAATCATTACAGCACCCCCCCCCCCTCATCCTAAGGAAGCTGTGAGGATTCGGCCTTCGAGCCGCCCAAGGGCAGCATGGCCCAAGGACACTCCGGGCTGTGCTGGCAGCGTGCGGAGCCTCCGCTGACCTTCCCACGCCGGGGCCAGCGGCAGCACCCACGGGCCTGGGGGTGGGAGGGGGTCAGGTCTGCACCCGGGCGCTGCAGAGCCTTGGGGACAGGCACAGAGCTGCCCGGCACCCCGGGGGTCCCCACAATCCAGGGAGCTGCTGCCACATCCTGCAACCCCTGGCAGCGTGAGGGGTGGGGGGCGGCCTCTGTACCCCCACCCCGATGCCGCAGGGTGGGCACTGATGGTGCGGGCAGCAGCTGGGACAGGCAGGAGCCCCAGCGCTCCGAGGTTTGGGCAGGGAAAGGGGAGGCTCTGCCAGATGAGTCAGCCCAGCGGGAGCGGGGCTTCCTGGGGCTGTGGTGGGGTTTGGGGTTGTTTTTCCTGCAGAGAGAGGAGAGCTGGAACCTTTAGCCTGCATTCGAGACTGGGTGGGACGGGGAAATGCCACGCGGCCAAACGCAGGGAGGGCCGCCAGCACCGGGAGATTTGGCCTGGCAGAGCCCGGCCCGTCTCGGAAATCATCCCCCGGAGAAGCGACGCCGCCGGCAGAATCCGTGATGCTTCACTTTCCGAGCGCTCCCGGCCCCGCTCCCCACCCTCCATCTGGCAGCAGAGGATGCGAGTCATGGGCGAGAGCCCTGGGTGGAAGGGGAGCGGGGGGGGGACAGCACCAGCCCTGCCCCCGCTCCCACCACGTTCCGGGCAG
The DNA here is from genome assembly GCA_035047045.1 of Vireo griseus. Lineage (NCBI taxonomy): Eukaryota > Metazoa > Chordata > Aves > Passeriformes > Vireonidae > Vireo > Vireo griseus. The sequence continues at coordinate 2,071,317 of JAWWMJ010000111.1, forward strand.
CCCTTCCCCTTTCACACCCACCACGCCCCAGCCCAAAGCCGGAGACAAACAGGTCCTGGGCTCCCGGGAATAACTCCAGCACTCTGTGCCCATGCTCCCAGCCCTGCGTGGCCCCAGCAGGGACCCAAAGGGAGGGGCACCTCGGCACCCACCACCCCAAAAAGAGGGAGAAACCACGGATGGAGGCTGGCGTGCCCCAAGGCGGGTGCCAGCACTTCAGGGAGAGGAAAAGTGCCACACCGGTGTCACAGTCCAGGCTGGTGGGTGGGGGGAGAGGAGGGAGAGTCACCTGCTGAATCACACAATGATCCACACCAGGGCTGCCCCCCACCTCCCTGCCTGCCCCCAAGCTGGGCTCATCCCTGCAGCACCTGCACAGCGAGCCGGGAGCAGGAAAGGGCTTTGCCTCTGGAGCAGCTGCACACCTCCAGCACCGAGTCAGACCATTTTCGTGGCATCCAGCGGGACATGACTGATGGCGGCTCCGGCGTGGGCAGTGGGAGCTGGGGGAGGAGGAGAACGTGGCTCTGCAGAGCCAGATAATGAGCAGGGAGGGGAAGGGCCGGAGGCAGACGCGAGGGGCTCAGAGCCGAGGCTGCAGTGGGGGGGTCCCTGCAGGGAGCAGGCTGGGCTGGGAGCGTGGAGGAGCGCACAGGCCCTGCACCCCCAAAGCGCAGCTCAGGGTGAGCAGGGCTATGATGCCGCCAGCCAGGCACCCACAATCCGTGCCCAGAGCAGCTTCTGTCCTGCCTCAGGACAAAGCTGTGTCCTTGCATCCGTGAGGCTCCATCCCCAGGGTGTCTGGGCATGGAAGGGTCCCTCGCTGCTCCCCCCAAACGCAGCCTACAAGTCCCAGCAGGCGTCAGGCCGCGGAGCACCCGGCCAAGGGCACCCTGTGAGGGGGGCAGGACTGGATCCCTCCTTGGCCCCCCCCAGGCTCCCCCGGCGCTGGCGGGAGGCAGTGGGAAGAGCTGGTGAGAGGACGCTGACGGAGACACTTTTTTCCCATCCTAAAAATAGCAGCTGGCCGTTTCCCCAGCTTCCCAGCCTCGCCAACGCTCTTCCATTAGATGAAAAACCCAAGGCAGCCACCTTCCGTCAGCACGGCTGCGTGTGCCGGGGGAGGCTCACGCAGCCGAAATAGCAGCCGGGGACAGAGAGGGGCAGCGGGAGAGGGAAGGGAACCGGCCGGCCCCAGTAATTCCCAAGATGTTTTAATTAGCACAGCTCTGACTCGGAAGCTTTGCTCATGCTCGGTGCAATGTCTGACCTTTCAGGAAAAAAAAAAAAAGGGAATGAGAGGGGAAGGGGAAAAGGCACTGGAGCAGCTCAGGAGCTGGAAGTCGGCTGATCTTCAAATAGGCTCCGCGTCAGGCACTCGGAGGCTTTTAATAAGCCACAGAGTGAGAAATTTAACACCACAGGCTCTATTTTTGATCACTTGTGAAGGGGGGGGAGAGAAAGACAGAGTGAGCGAGAGGAGGGGGAGGAGGTGGCGGTGAGAAGAGGAGGCAGCCAAGATTACATCCTGGGTGGCAGCGCCTAAAATAGCCGTGCCCCGCTCCGAGCGCGGAGCTGCGGGAGCCGCGCGGGGCCCGCGGGAGGCCGGAGCGGCGAGCACTGACCTCACAGGCAGCCAACGCGCCTTCCCGGGCTGGAACACTGCGGGGAAAAGGGGATTAGAGCGACGCAGAGGGAGGGACGGAAGCTCTGCAGAGCAGTGGAAACCCGAAATCCCTCTGGGAAGGCGTGGGAGGGTGGCACGGAGCGAGGGGCCCGGCAGCGGCTGGTGCAGCTGGACACACAGGACACGCATCCCGGATGCCTGGCACAGGCAGAGCCGTCCCCTTGCCCGAACATGCCCCTTCCCAGCCACACCATGGACCAGCGAGGCCTTCCTGCTCCCCCCAGGCTGTGAGGAGCCCCGAGGAGCCCCGGGTGGCCTCCTCAGACAGGGCTGCACCCAGCGAGGCCCGAGCTCAGCAGAGCGGCTCCAGCCATCCCCAGCACAAACGGAAGCAAGAAAGATTCCCACCACGCGCAGCATCTGCTTCCCTCTCCACACCAAGCCTGTCTCCAGGAGCAGGGGAAGGGGCAGAGCCCAGCAGCTGCTGTCCAGCTGTGAGAGGAGCCATGCTGAAACAGCCAGGCCGATGTGGATTCCTGCAGCACCGGAGCAGAGAGGCTGAGGCAGAACCGGTGCTGGGGCAGGGAGCTGGGACAGGACAGCTCTGGAACAGACCTGTGGCTCCTCCTGTGCTGATGAAATCCTGCTGTCCAGGTGGTTATTGGAGATGGACATGGCTGGAGCAAAGGGAGGGGGGTTATAAACCTGTCTGATGGGGTGAATCTCCCCTGGGAATGCCCAGCCAAACCCCTGGGAAGTGCTGGGGACCCCTTCCCAGGGTGAATCTGCTGTGGGGCAGGAGCTGGGAGCTGCTCCTGGCTCCAGCTGCAATTGCTGCCTGGGAAGAAGGCGATGTGCCACGAGAGGGGGTCACATTTCCTTTTAATTGATCAGAACCATTTCTCTGCCTCCATTTGTCCCGTTCCATCTGTACAGCCAGGAAGCAGAACAAGGACAGGCTGGGAGTTCTGCATCCACAGTGGGATTCCTGCGAAACACAAAGTGGGGTCAGGTTAGTGTGGGGTGGGGGCTCGGCTGGGCTGTGGATCCCAACCCCAGGGCTTGGCCCTGCTCCAGCTGCTCAGCTGCTGTGAGTAAACACAAGCCACCAGCTCTAAGGGACCAAAGAGCACCCAGACCAGAGATTAGGAGAGAGCAGGAGCTGCTGCCCTCCTGTGCTCCAGGCTGAGCCCGTTGGAGGCTGTCAGTGACTCAGAGCCCTGCACAGCACACGCTGCCACAGTTCCCGACTGCCAGCACGTGGGAAGAGAGAGGATGAGGCACAGTCTGAGCAGGGCAGAGCAAAAAGAGGCCAGAAGGTAAGAACCTGGCCTCACCTCCCCTGAGACTGAAGCTGTTTGTCTTCAGTGGGAGCACATGGGGCAGAGGTCACATATTGCCCTCCCTGTGGGGCCCACCATCCCTGCTCCACCCCCGAGTTGTCCCCAGGCATGGCTAGTCCCAGTGGGGACCTGGGGCATCAGTGAGGCCTCAGCAGTGACCACAGCTCCTGTCCCAGCACCATCCACCCACCCTTGTGAGGGCTGAACCCCAGTGTGACAGCTGGGCTGGACCCCACAGTGCCACAGCCCAGCCCAGCCTCGGGTCAGCTCTGGGCCAGGGACCCCCATGAGCCCCCCAGAGCTGAAGCCTGACCCTGGCAAGGGACAGCTGCGGTGTCACTACTCCCAAAAGCCAGACAGATCCCCTTGCCCAGCCCAGCAGGCCCTAGAGCAGGTCTGGATGCTCAGCCAGGCTGCAGGTGAGCCTCACCTGGATTTACTCCAGAGCCTTAACCAGGGCTTCATTAGCTTCTACCTTAATCTGAGCTTCTGCTTTAGCAGCTTCATCGGACGCTGCTGCCATCTCTGACACAGCTTTCTCCAGGTTGGATTTTGCAGTCTGGGCATGAGGGCACAAGGAATGTGTGTCATTGGGAGACACTGCAGGAGAGGAGACTGTCCTTCCCTCCCTCCCTCCCTCCCCTGCAGCCACTGGTCCTTCACATGCATGCCAAGGACCCAGTGACTTGGGAGCCCCACAGAGCTACAGACACAGCTGTGCTGGCCCCAGACACCTTATCAGCAGGGAAAAGCTGTTCTGGAGGTGGGGACAAGGTCAGTGTGTGTCCAAAGGGTGGGAAATAGTGTGGGGATTTATGACTGCAGAGCTCCCTCTCTCCAGAGAGTTCAGCAAGGAGGGGGCCCAAACTTTTGATCCCAAAAGGAGATGGGGGTGCAAACACAACCCTGGGTTCTGGGCACAGGAAGCTCCCAAGACAAGGACCCCAGGGCAGAGAAAGGGGTAGGGAGGGAGCCCAGGGCTGGCCACAGTCTCCGGATACTCACAGCCAGGTCCAGCATGTCCATGGTCACTGCCTCCTCTGCCAGCACCTGCACCGTGGAGTCGGCGTGGACAGTGACAGAGCCGCTGCTCACTGCGAGGCACAATGTGGGCTGGGTCAGCCAGGGCTGCCAGAGGGGCTCAGCCCTGTCATGCCCACCATCCCTCCCCAAAACAAACCCTTGGCCCCCTCCTGTCGCTTCCCAACATTCAGGGGCTCAGCTCCCATCCCACAGGAAGCTCCCAGGGGATGCTCCCACAGAGCCTGAGCAGAACCAAGACCTGACCCCAGCCCATTACTCCCAGAGCAGCTTCCAGCAGCCCCTGGCAAGCTGGGAAAGCAGCAATCCCTGGAGGTGCACCAGGCCACACCTGGATGTGCAGAGCCTTCCTTGTGACAGCGCCAAGAACACCATCCCCACGCACACCTCTCCTCCCCAGCTCCTCCTGCCTCGCTCACCGAAGTACTTGGTGGCCGTCCCATCCTCGGCGTGGACTGTGACAACGCCGGGCCGGAGCACCTGGAGCGTGGGGACGTGGGATGCCAGGATGCCAAAGGAGCCGGTCAGCGTGGGCACATCCACCTGCTTCACGTTGGCACCGTTGTAGAACACCTGGATGGAGAGGGCAAAAGGGCACAGTCACCAGGGATGGGGGGATGGAGAGCGGCGGCTCCGGAGAGCCCAGGGAAGTGCCCATCTGGAGGGAGCAGCCCAGCTCCTGGGCAGGTTTGGCACGCCGAGGTGTGCCCAGGACAGGCTGCACCTGCCCGGGGTGGGAGCGGAGCCGGGCTCCGGAGGAGAGGTCCTGGCAAAGGCAGCGGGGAAGCGTTCCCAGCTCCCAGGGGCACGGCGAGGAGGCGGCACATGGAGACGCGGAGCCGGGAGTGGGCGAGAGGCGCCGGCACAGCCGGGAACAGCCTGGGAAGCGCGTGGGGAGCCCTGAGCTGCCGTCCCCGCTCCGGCCCACGCTGCCGGGCTGTCCCTGTCGCCAGCGCCAGCCCGCGCCCTGCCCCGAGGCCAGCCCCGG
>JAWWMJ010000111.1:2076365-2095824 GCA_035047045.1 Vireo griseus
CGGGGCCGGGCCTGGCAGGCACAGCGGGTCCAGCCGCGGGGCTGGAAGGGCTGGGCCGGCCCCGGGCAGGCCCCGGGAGCGCCGCGGCGGGCACCGAGCAGCCCGGGGCGGGCGGGCAAGGCCCGAGGTCAGGGGCAAGGTCAGCTCGGTGACAGCCCGGTGACAGCTCGGCCGGACCCCGGGGACCGCAGAGGCTCCGAGCACGGACAGTCCCGCGAGGGCGGCAGCACCGGCTGCGCCCTCCCCGCCCTGGGCCCTCAGCGGGCACCGGGCGAGGCGGCGGCGGGGGCACCGGGACCGGGGCCGGGGGTGGGGCGGGCCTACCTGTGTGGGTGAGGCGAAGGTGAAGGCCATGGCGGCGGGGCCGCCGGCGGGCTCGGCATAGCCGCGGGCGGGGGGCAGCGGCAGCGCGGGGCGGGCGAGGCGGAGGAGGCGGCGGGCGCAGAACATCGCGGCCATGGCGGCGGCGGCGGCGCGGGGCAGGCCGGGACGGCGCCGGACCACAGCTCCCGGCGTATCCCGCGCGCCGCCCGGCGGAGGAAAATCGTCATGGTGTACCGCGCGGCCTTATGGGAGTTGTAGTCTTCCCCGCCTGCTGGGGGTCGTGGTGCTGAGTGAGGGGGCCCCGCTCCGCTCCCCCCAAACCGAGGGGCCGCAGCACCCCCGGGCCCCGGTCCGGCCGTGCCCCAGCGGCTCGGGGGGCGCGGGGGCGGGGATGGAGACAGGGATGGGGGACAGGGATGCAGGCAGGGCTATGGGGCAGGCAGGGGTACAGGCAGGAGTGGTGCAGGCAGGGATGCAGGCAGGGCTGGTGCAGGCAGGGATGCAGACAGGGCTATGGGGCAGGCAGGTGTACAGGCAGGGATGCAGGCAGGGATACAAGGATGGCTGGTGCGGGCAGGGCTGGTGCAGGCAGGGATGCAGGTAAGGATGCAAGTAGGGATGCAGGTAGGGATGCAGGCAGAGCTGCAGGCAGGGCTGGTGCAGGCAGGGATGCAGGTAGGGATGCAGGCAGGGCTGATGCAGGCAGGGATGCAGGCAGGGATGCAGGTAGGGATGCAGGCAGGGATGCAGGCAGGGCTGGTGCAGGCGGGACTGGTACAGACGGGTGTGCGGGAAGGGGTGTAGGCAGGGAGAGTGTTGGCAGGGCTGGTGCGGACAGGGATGAAAGCAGAAGGGCACTCAGGGCTGGAGTGAGCAGCGGCGTAGTCAGGGCTGGGGCAGGCAGGAATAGAAGCAGGGCTACAAGCAGAGGTGCAGGCAGGGATACGGGAAGAGGCACAGGCAGGAACGCAAGCAGAGCTGTGGGACAGGCAGAGGTGCAGAGAGGACAGGCAGAGTTGCAGGGGGTACAGGCAGAGGTGCAGGGGGGACAGGCAGGGCAGGTGCGAGGGGGACAGGCAGAGGGGCAGGGGGGACGGACAGGGCTGGTGCAGGGGGACAGGCAGGGCAGGTGCAGGGGAGGACGGACAGGGCTGGTGCAGGGGGGACAGGCAGAGGTGCAGGGGGACAGGCAGGGCTGGTGCAGGGGGGACAGGCAGGGCTGGTGCAGGCAGGGGCTGGGGCAGCCCTTGTCCCCACGTGACGCCCGCACCGCGCGGGGGCGGCTCCGGTTCATTCATAAATCCCGGGGCCGCCCCGCCGCACCGAGCGCAGCGGCGGCGATGGAGCCCCGGTCTCGGTTGTAGGTGAGTGTCTGGCTCCGCCGCCCGGCGACAGCCCCTATCGCGACACAGGGAGCCGGCCCGGCCGAGGAGAGGCCATCACTCCCGGGGGCTCCCCCCTCGCTGTCACCAGCCCTGTCAGCAGCTCTGCCTGCATCCCTTATCCCTGCCCCACATCCCTGCCCTCATCCTTCATCCCACATCCCTGTCTCCATCCCTGCCCCACATTCCTACCTGCATCCCGCATCCCTTCCTGCATCCCGCATTCCTTGCATCCATCCCCACCCCACATCCCTGACTGCATCCCCGTCACCGGGCTGGGGCATGGGGCCGCAGTCACAGGGGGCACAGAGGGTCCCCCCTCACGCCCCCAGCCCAGCCCCGGCCCGGCCGGACCCCGTGGGTCGCACACACGCGTGGGGCGCAGCCCCGGCCCGCCCCCCGCGCCCTCTCCCACGTGCGGGGGCGCGGCACCACCGGCGTCCCCCGACCCCGAGCCCCCGCCCTGGACACTGGCGGCGACCCCAGGTCCCGCCCCGTGTGTCCCCCCCCCCTCCAGGGGGACAGCCCGGGGACCGGCCCCCTCCTCCAGACAATGGCCGTCCTGTTCCTGCCGGGTCGCCATGGAGACGAGATTCCTCCATGATGGGGAACAGGAGGGGTATTCTTCCCGCTCCCCCCGGCCCCCCGCGCCCCCCGCCTCGGGCCTGATGGTGCCCCGCAAGGATCCCGCCCGTGGGGCTCCCATCCCGCGTGGAGCCGCTGCCCCTCGCCCGGGGTCCCCCCATATGGTCGAAAGCGGAACCTCCCCCCTTACCCCGTCTCGGGGGTCGCGGGATGGATCCCCTCACTTCGTGCTGCATCCCACCAGCTTGGAGATGCCCGAGGGCTGGTGTGGGCAGGGGATTCTCCGCCTCGGGAGGCCCTCAGCACTCCGGTAACCCTCCAAGGGTTTCATACCCCGACCAGTGACAGGGCTGCCCTCCGACATCACCGTCCCTCGCTGCCAGCTGCGACACCCCTGCGCTGTCCCCACGAGTGACAGTCCCCACCCCTTCACGGGCTCCATTCACATTTTTCACTGACCTAATTTTGAGCGGCTTCCGAGTGCCCACCCCTGCCCGCTCCGGGGGTCCCCGACACGGCATCGCCCACCCAGCTCAGGCTCAGCCCCTTCGGCAGCCTGTGGACGCACGGAGGGGGCACACGGAGGGGACACACGGAGGGGACACACAGCCTCACAGCGGGAGATGGAGCTCGGCAGCCCCCGGGAAGGGTCGGACACGCGGGGCGGTGACGAGGTCCCTGCCGGGTCCCCGAAGGCCGCAGGGCCGATGCCGGGGAGGGATGTGGGACCCCTGCCCCCGGCGGCTCTCGCTCCTCAGGAGCTCGGCCCGGCCTCCCCGGCCCCTCGGTGTCCCCCCCGTGCGGACAGCCCGGTGACGGAGCCGCTCTCGGAATGACTCACGAGCGTCACCCGTCTCGCTCCGGCGACACCCACGCCACGAGCTGTGGGGCGGCCACCTGCCCCCCGTCCCTGCCGGGTGCCCCCAGCGCGGCTCCCCCCGAGCTTCCGCGGGCAGGGGGGTCCCCCTGCGTTTGGCCCCAGGGGACGGCAGCGCCTTGTCACCCCGGACCCGGGGCAGGGACTTCTCCCCCCGGGCCAGCTCTGGCCACCAGCACCAGGCACCGTTCGGCGGCTCCGGCCCCAGGCGGGTGTGGGGACCGTGGCCGTTCTCCGCGGGGCCGGGGGCTGTGCCCACGTGAGTCCGGGGGCTGGGCGTGGGGGGTGGCGGTGCCCGGCGGGGGTGAGGAGCTCCCTGGGGAGGGGCAGCGGTTCTGCCCCCTCCTCCCCATCCCTCCATCCGTCCATCCCTGCTTCTCTTCTGACCACACCCTCCATCCCTTCATCCTTCCCCTGAGCACACCCTCCCTTCATCCCTCCATCCCGGTCCCTCCCTCCATCTCTTCATCCCGGTCCCTCCCTCCCGGTCCCTCCCGGCAGCTCCGCACCGCGGTGCCGGGCAGGGGCCGGGCAGGAGCCGCCGCCGCCGCTCCCCCCGGCCCGGCCCCGCCGTTCCGGCCGGTGCCTCCCTCTGTCTCCCCCCGCCCCAGGACACGCTCGGGCCGGGACAGACCATGAGCGATGACCCAACACCCTGGGACAACGCGACCGAGAGCGCCACGGTGAGTCCTGCCTGTCCCTGCTTGTATCTCCCGCCCCTCCCCACGCCGCCAGCCTCGGGGTCCCGCGGCAGGGGGGGATGAACCTTGGGAGCTGTGGGGTTCTCGTGGCTGCCGTGGGGCTGGCGTCTTCGCTCGGATAGGGACGGCAGCAGCCCCGCTGTCACCCCCTGCTCTGCCAGGGCTGGGGGTGGGTGACAGCTCTCTGTGCACCGCTGGGATGCTCTGGGTGCTGGGGGTCCAGGGGCCTGGGGGCTGCTGCCGGATCAGCTCCTCTCCCCGCGGCGGGGTAGGGTTGGGGGTCCTGTCGCCGTCCCCCTCCCCGTCCCCGTTCCCACTCCCGCTCGGCGCGGGGACCGAGGGCGGCTCAGCCCCCCCGGCTGCCGTTGCCTTGGTGCAGGCAGGGCTCGGGGGCGGCGGGGGGCGGGGGGGAGGGGGGGGGCGCGGCGGCTCTGGGGAGCAGCGCTGGCGTCAGCGCGGCGGGGGCAGGTTTGGGGTGGGCCGGGGTCCCCCAGCGCGTCCCCGCGGCTCAGCTCCTCTGGCCCGGGCAGGCGGTGCCCGGCGAGGTGTCCCCCCAGGATGGGTACGTGCTGCTCCTCGCCTTGCTCTCCATCTTCATCGGGGGCACCCTGGTCCTGCTCTCGGGCATCCTGATCATCTGCCGCCGCTGCTGCGAGGCCGACCGACGGCACTCCAGGTGGGCAAGGGGGGACGCTGCTGTCCTCGGGGTGTGTGGCACCGCGAGGAAGGTCGGAGGGGCTGGGCAGGGTACCTCTGACCCTCCTCCCCTCGCAGAGCCAGCGATGACCCCGAGAAAACCAACACCACTTACCTGGATGACTCGCAGCCAGCGCAGGGTGAGTGACCCGAGCGCCACGCTGACCCCCCCAGCTGCATTCCAAGTTCCAGGAGGGGGATGAGGCAGCTCCTGGGCCCTCCCCTCCCAAGGTGCAGCCCCCGGCCCCGCGGCAGTGACCACCACACACCCCTTGTGGGCTCCATTGTCCATCCCTGGCTGTGGAGCGGGACTGGCAGCCGAGAGCAGGGGATTCCAGGCTGGCATTGAGGCCATGGGTGCAGCAAGTTTGCCAGCTGGGGAAGCTGGGGTGCACCATGGTGTGGGGAGCTGGTTGCCGACCCCCTTCTCCACAGATATCACCGGCAAAGCAGAGGACCCCGAGTGCATGTCGTCCTCCAGCTACCGGGATGCAGAGAGCGAGCGGTTCCTGTCCTCCAGCTCCTCCACCGCCCGGCGCGTCTCCTTCAACGAGGCCGCGCTTTTTGACCAGGGCAAGAAGACCCAGGAGAAGGGGAGGAGGTGAAGCTCTGGGCTGAGGTGGGGACAGGAGGGTGAGGGCTGCCCCTCCTGACCCGGCTATCCCACAGGTACACACTGACAGAGGGGGATTTCCACCACCTGAAGAACGCCCGCCTGACCCACCTGCACCTTCCACCCCCTGCCCTCAAGATTGTCACCATCCACGAGTGTGAGTCCAGTGAGAACAGCCTGGCCATGACCCCCCGCCTGCCCCCACCCAAGCCCGGTCTCGCCATCTTCCAGGTGAGCCCCCAGTGCCCATGGGATGGGTGGGACATGGGGTCCGGGTGTCCTGCAGCACCCCAGGGAGGCACAGCTGGGCCCAGGGTGGGAGCCTCAGGGCATCACTGGAAATGGACACAGGAGGCCCTGAGGTGCAGGGGCCCCTCCTGGTCCCCACCCTCGTGCAGACCCCCTGAGCGTGCTCTGCTTTGCAGCCTCCCGCGGGGGCCCTGCCCCGGCCAGTGCTCCCCAGCCATGCTGTGGGCCCCAGCTCTGCCCTGCCCGGGGACACCTACAACTCCACCGTGGACACCAGCTTCACAGAGGCCAGCCCGTCCGCCTCCTCCGACTCTGGGGAGGGCTCCTCGGTGAGTGCTGGGGCGGGGGGCCAGGACTGGGCAGGGGAAGGGGCTCCTAGCCTGTGCAGCTCCAAGGGTCCTGTCCCGCTCCCTCCCTGCTCCCCCGGATCCCATCCCTGCCTCCCCACTCCGTGCCAGGGAGAGACGTGGGCATCCAGCTAGAAGCAGGCTCTGCCCACCCCCCCCCGCTCCTCGTCCCTGCCCCGGGGGACATTTGTGCATCTGCTGCAGCCCAGCTCTGCGGAGAGGACAAAGGAGCCGAGTGGGATGCGGGGGGGCTGGGGGGGCATGCGTGGGGCCGAGCGGGCACTCACGGCAGCCCCCCCGGACCCCCAGTTCACAGCAGCACCCAGGAGCGGGAAGGCGGCTGGGGCGGGCAGTGCCGGCCCCGGGGAGCCCCCCCCGACCCCTCCCCAGGGCACCGTCCTGCAGTTCTTCACTCGCCTGCGTCGCCACGCCAGCCTGGACGGGGCCAGCCCCTACTTCAGGATCAAGAAGTGGAAGCTGGAGAGCACCCAGCGGGCGTCCAGCCTGGACACCAGAGGTGGGGGACAGCGGGGGCCCCACGGGGCTGCGCAGGGTGGGTGGGCACGTGTGGGTGGGGGGCTGGTGGTGTCGGTTGGGTTTGTCCCCCCAGCCCTGCCCTGCGCCCCCCAGGGTCCCCCAAGCGTCGGCAGTTCCAGAGGCAGCGGGCGGCCAGCGAGAGCATGGACCAGGAGGACCGGGACCCCCATCAGACCGACATCATCCAGTACATTGCCCACACGGACGATGTGGCCTTCCACCCCGCGGGGGGCCCCTTCCTGCCCTCCCCCGCCAGCCCCCCACCCTCTCTCGGCAGGTATTTTTCAGTAGATAAGAGGGGACGGGGATGGGTGAGCCGGGCACCGGGAAGGCGCCGAGGGACCCCACGCTGCCCTGGGCATGGGGGGCTCCCACCCCTGCGGCTCTGGTGGGGCAACCGGGTCTGGGGTGACGGGTCTGGGGGGGGCCTGGTGATGGGGAGGTTGGCTTGGGGCACGGGCACGGTGGTGGGGACAGCATGGGGGACCGGGTGGCACCATGGTACCGCTGTGGAGGCCGCAGGGGCCGGGCTGGCACATCCCTGCCCGCTGCCTGCGGGGTCTGTCCGGTCCCTGACGTGACACCGGGGTGGTGCCCGCAGGCTAGAGCCGGGCGAGGGGGGCGCGGGCAGTCCCGGCGAGTCCGGCGTCCCCGAGCAGCCCAGCGCCTACCACGACATCTGGAGCCTGCGCGCCTCGCTGGAGCTGTACGCGGCCTCCGAGCGCAGCAACGACCAGGACTCGGTGCGCAGCGACGGCGGGGACAGCGTCTCCTCCGCCAGCGGCGTGCCCCCCTGCCCCTCCCCTTCCCTGGACGAGGCTGAAGGCCCCGAGGAGAAGTTCTGGGGTCGGCCCAAGCCGGAGGAGTCGGAGCCCGGCACTCGCAAGCTGCTGCAGATGGACAGCGGCTACGCCTCCATCGAGGCGCCCAGCCGGGGGGGCGAGGAGGGTCCCCCCAAGGACCAGACGGCCTCTGAGAAGCGCATTTGCTTCACCAGCGCCGGGCGGAAAGGAACCATCTTCGAGAGCTTCGAGGGCCGGGAGCCGGAGGAGGAGGAGGAGGAGGAGGAAGAAGAAGAGGAGGGGGGGAGCACGACCCTGGGCGCAGCGGGTGGGGGCCACCTCCGTCCCCACAGCCCCCTGGCCTGGTCCCCGTACGGGCAGATGTTCCCGGGGCGGGAGGGGCTGCCCCGGCGGGACTACAGCATCGACGAGAAGACGGACGCGCTCTTCAACGCCTTCGTGCGCCACGACCCCCAGTTCGACGAGTCACCGCTGCGGGGCAAGCACCGCTCCCGCACCCACCTGCGCAAGCAGTGGCAGCACACGAAGCAGTTCAGCGACCCCGGCGTGCGGTACCCGGCGCTGGAGCGGCACCGGACGCCCCTGCGCCGCGGCGACAGCGCCAACTACCCCCTGGACTCCCGGTTCCACAGCCCCCTGCCCCGCATCGTCAGCGCCGGCGACGAGGAGGCGGCCGAGGCGGCCGATGGGGTCCCCCCTGCCCCGGCGCTGCCTGATCCCGAGATCCAGGTGATCGTAGAGGAGCCCGGAGAGGCAGCCCCCGAGCCCAAGGCTGGCTCCGAGCCCCCTGAGGACGATGATTGCCCCGGCTCCGGGAGGTGCTTGGGGCTGGGCTCCGGGTCGGAGTTGATGGACAAGATCGCCGGCGGCCTGGAGGAGCGGCTCTATGGGCACCTGAGGAAAGCGGGAGAGAGAGAGGCCCCCGAGTGCACGGTGGCCGTGGCGGCCAGTGATGCCCCCCCTGACCACAGCCCAGTCTAGGCCCAGCGTGAGGGGGAGAGACCCCGGCACAGGGGGGCTCGGTCCCCACGAGGGTTCGGGGCTCCATCCCCTCCTGCTGCCGGCACGGGGTGCCCGGTGCGGGGTGTCCCGGCCCGGGAAGGCCAGGAGGGCACGTGGGGGCCCCTGGCTATACCCCCACCGCGGGGGCCCGGTAGCGTGGGGTGGCCGAGACCCCGGCCCGGGAGCGAGGGCCCGGACTGGGGGAGCCCCAGGGGTCGGGGCACGGAGGAGAAGCCGAGCGTTGGCCGGGGGGGTCAGCGCTGAGGGACTTTGCTGAACCCCCCACCCCGCTGAGCCCCCGTGGCACCTCCGCTCTCCCCTCTCTCCGTGGTTTTACAAGCAATAAGCCTCTCGTCCGGCCGGGAATGTCCCTGCCAGGAAGGGGCCGGAGCTGGGTGTCCTCGCTCCGGGGGATGCTGCGGTGCCGCCCTGGCCAGGGGGCAGTTTGGGGAGGGGGAAGTCACCTCCTCAATCCCAACACCCCCCTGCCAAGATCTGCAGGGAGCCTGGGATCTAAACTGGAAGCAGGGGGCCTGGGCCAGGGGGATTCTTGAGGGGCTCAAGCACCTCCGGGGGAAGGGACCCCACAGCGGCAGCCCAAAGGCTGAGGGGGGGGGCAGGATCGGCCACAGGGACCCCAAAAATACCCCCCGGAGGGGTGGGGGGGCTGCCCAGTGCCTGCCCCCGACGCTGCCCCCCCGGCCTGGGGTACAGGGTGAGAGCAGAGCAGGGGGTCTCCAGCGTGTGCTCAGGTGACCCCCAGTGCCCCCCACCACCCCAGGAGCTCAGTGGGGGCTCCAGGATATTTATTAATTTTTACAGAGGTGGCTGCTGCTCCGGGGTGGGGGGGTGTGTTCGCTTTTTATTGGGTTTTTATTTGTGTTTTAAAGGATGGGTGAAAAAAGAGAAAAAAAAGAAACTGCCCCAGCCCAGCCCCGCGGGGCTGTGGCACCTGGGACTCGGCAGCGGGGAGGGGACAGGCAGGGCCCCCCCAAACCCCCATTGCATGCGAGTAGAGGCCGGGTTGCCCCTTCCCTCTGCGCAGGCTCTGCCCAAAGCCCTCCCTCCATCACCTCCGCGTTTTTAAGTCTATAAACAAAGGAGAAAAACCAAAACCAAGCAACTGTGACGTCTCTGAGCTCTTTTCTTACCTTCTGCCCCTCGGGGATGGTGCCAGCTGTGGGGGTGGAGGGGGTTGGGGCAGGGGGGCTCCGGGCCTGGCATTGCCCCACAAGTGTAGGGTTTGCCTGGGGGGGCCTGAGCCCTTCCAAAAGGAAAAGGAGGAAGAGGGGCTGCTCGTGCCCCCGACCCTGCCTGCTGCAGGAGGAAGGACATGAAACCCACCTGCTATTTTCACTTTATTTTTCTTTAAAAAAGAAAAAAAAAAAAAAAAAAAAAAAAAAGGGGAAAAAAAGGGGGGAAAAAAAAGCAAAAACAAAAAGCAGAAAAAAAGCCAAGTTGCTGCCAGCGCCCCAATCCCTTCCGAGCCCAGATCCCTCCCAGGCTCTGAGCCCTTCCTGGACCCTGTTCCCTTCCAAGCCCCTCCGAGCCCCCGTGCAGCATGCAGGTGTAATAGAGTTCTGCTTTGTCTTAATACCTGTTGGTTTGGTTTTTGTTTTTTTTTTTTCCTCATCTGGTTTATTTTAACACATCACGATGTGTAGGAATCTCTAAATATACCGCAAATATAAACAAAACAAAAAAAAAAAAAAAAGAAGAAAAGAGGAAAATATATAATATATAACAGTAGTCTAAAACATAAAGTGCACGGCAATGGCTTTGCACGACTCTACACGGCCGGGGGGAGGCCCGGCAGGGGGGAGGGGGAGGGTCCCACCCCCCCGACCCCTCATCCCACCCTTCCCATCACAAACTTAAAAACAGAATCAGTGTCTTGATTGGCAAAGAGTGATTTGGGGGAGGGGGGAGGGGGCAGCGTCCTGGCAGCCGCAGAGTTCAACTTCCAGGTGTCCAAGGGGGGGCAAGGTCCGGCCACTGCAGCTTCGTGTCCTGGCGCTGGCCGGAGCGAGGGGCATGGGGAGGGAAGGAGGGCTCCTTGGTTGGTTTCCTCTGGTTTCCTTTTGGATCGCAAGCACAGTCCAGTCCCAGGAGAGAGGCAGAGCTGGGGCGAGGAGGGGGACGCAGGCTGGCCCGGGGACGCTGTGGGGAGAACACAGAGAAGGGCATTAGGGAGGGCAGGGGGTGCCCAGTTTGGGGTGCTGGCTCTGCTCCTGCCCTGCCTCGGGGCTCCCTCTGGCATCCCGGAATGGGAGCGAGGGACACAGGGTCCCTGGGATTCCCAAGCTGCCCCCCTGGGAGGTTTTGGGGGCTCACACAACACGTGGTCCCTCAGCCAGGTGAGCCCAGACCTGCCCAAAGCAAAACCCCGAGGAGGAAACGCTGCCAAGGAATGTCATTGATGCCAAGGAGAGGAGCATTCCCTTCCCTCCAAAGCTTTCTGGGCTAAGGGGGGCAGTGACCCAGCCAGGCTCGGGCAGCCTGCACGGAGCTTCCCCTTCCAGCAGCAGCCTAGTGAGAAGATGCAGGAGCAGCAGCAGGTCTGGGGAGCCCCATCCCAGGCTCTGGCTGCACCGACTCCCCGCAGGTGACTCACTGCCCCCATGAATTAAAGATGGAGCTGCCACGGGCCTCTGACAGCTGCAGGGGGAGGATCCGGCTTTTATTTCGGGCTTTTTTCACACCACAAAGCTGGTCGTGATCCAGGAGATAACAGAGCTCAGCCCCAGCAGCGCCGTGACGAGCATGAGGCCGGGGGTGGATGAGGCTGAACATGAGTCACTGCTGGCTCCGTTATGAATGAGGGGTGGGAAGGAGAGGACAGGGCTTGGAGCTGGGGAGGAAGGAGCCGGAAGGAGGGGGGGAAGCAGGGAATGGGCTCAGCTTCCCCTGGAAGGGGTTTGGGCATGGCAGTGGCCTGGCTATGGGTGACAGGGCCATCTCCTGGGCTGGGGACAAATCCATGGGGGCCTCTCTGGGGACATCCAGCATCCCTCTGCAGCCCAGCTCCTCTGTGCTCGCCAAACACGGGTGGGTGGTGAGGCTGGGAGCAGGGCAGAGGGCCCTGGTGCCAGGGAAACGGGGTGTCATGACACAGCCTGGCCACAGCCCAGGAGGGGAGAGGCATCACTGCAGCACCTCTCACTCGAGAGGGCAGAACAGAGCAGAGCCAGGCAGGCAGAGCAGAGCATGGGAGTCCTCCCTGGGCTTTGCAACCCCCAGGACCACGGGGAGTCCAGACCTTGGGTACCAGGGACTCTGCAGAGGGATGCTCAAGACCTGGATTGCAAAACACCCCTCAACTCCCTCCTGCTGCCCATGGCTGGGGCAGGCTCCGATGTCCCCCCCCTCCCTCAGACAGCCCCCCTGCAGTACCTGGGCAGAGCTCACTGCTGCTTGCAGGTGGAGAGCTTGCGGATCTTGCTGCTGGCGGAGCAGGCCTTGCGGGAGGGGTTGGAGGAGGCGCTGGCCCGGCGCTCGCCCTTGGCCCTGGTGCTCAGCTGCCCCGGCTCCGTCCCGTTCATGCACACGGCCTTGGGCAGCCCCTTGCCACGGCTCTGCCCGTTCTGCCCGGCCTCCTCCTCAGGCACCTGTCCTGCAAGGGAACGGCCACGGTGAGATGTGGAGCATTCCCTTCTCCCAGCGCTCGGGACGGATCCTGCTCCTGTGGGAAACCTGAACCTGTTCTGGCACCTTTGAGGAGCACAGGGGAGGGATCCCGAACCTGGGAGCCTCAGACTGCACCTCCCTCCCTGCTCTCCTCAAGGACTGGTTTGGCCCCTGTTGCCCCAGCACACAGACACAGTGTCCCCTCCTCCCTGGACTGTCTGTGTGCCCTCCCCCAGGCAGCAGCCTGGCTCCTCTGGGGAGCAGAGAGGCAGCAGTGGACGAGGTCACTCCTCTTCCTCCAGCCTTCTCTGCAGGTCCCAGCCCCAGGCACCAACTTTGGGGTACCCAGGGGCTGGGTGTGTTTGCAGAATGGGGCAGCACAGCAACTCTTGGCAGGGGTGGGGCTCAGACGTGTCACTGTCCCCCTGAGGGAACACCCCGGTGGGTTCAGCAGCCCCTCTCCCTCCTCAGATCCCTGTGACTCAGCAGAGCAGGTGAAGAGACATTTTCAGAGGCATCTCCTGCTGCCACGGCCGGGGCTTGGGTCACATCCCTTCACTGAGGGAGTGACGGAAGGATGTGGCCACAGAGCATCCCAGGGTGCTCCCACTGGGCACAGGGTGCAGCCCCCAACCCAATGCAGGGCTGAGGAGAGGCTTTGTCAGGCCCCTGGCTCCCCCCCACCGGATCCAGCCGAGGCAATTTCCTTCCAGCAGGAACGTCACGCTCCAGGGCCCTTCAGTTATGACTCAGAGGTTTGAGTGGAAGCAAAGGCTGTAAGACGATTATGTATAATTTTCTTTAAAGGATGCTCAATCCTTTCTCCGCCAAGGCCGGGCGGGACGTCAGCTCCGCTTGCGCCAACGATCACCCCACTGCTGGGAGCTGGGGGGAGGACACGCAGGGGTGGTGGGAGAGCTGCTTCTCCTCCGGGGGTACACAGTGGGGGTCCCACCTCAGACCCCTGAGCCCTGTCACATCATCCCTGGCCACTGCCAGAGATGGGGAGGGATGGGAGGATGTGTTCTGGGTTACACATGTGCAATCGATTCCTTCCCCATCTCCTCCTGTATCCCTTCCAGTGTTGCCACAGCTCTCAATTGCTGCCTTGTGGCTGCTTACCTGGGCACTCCTGCCATGGGAACAGACAGGGATTGACTGGCCAGGGACAGCTCCAGGCTCTGGGCACCCAACCACGGCACTGCCGGAGCTGGTGTGGCACCTGCAGTGCCCAGCCTGGCACCCTGGAGCAGTGCAGCTCCTGGCCCAGCTCACCACAAGGGACTGTGGTGATGGGGGTGCCTTGCCCCTCCCAGGGTGTGTGCCAGTGCCTCTGGCACAGCAGGAGGCTCAGCAGCACAAAGCTCCTGGCCCTGCTACCATCCCTGACCCCTCTGAAGGGGCGATGGCTGGAAAGGGCTCAGAAGAGGGGGGGACACACCAGACCCAGAGCCCCCAGGGTCAGGCTGCAGCCCTGGCCCAGCCCAGCCTGGCTGGAGCCCCCCAGAGCTCCAGGGTTTTCCTCCCATCCCTCCATCCCACCGGCACGACTGCAGAGCCTCAAACAACCCCATTCAGAGCAAAGCTGAGCACTTCTCCTTCTCCTCCCTCGGCTGAACTCGGGCCAAGTCAATTAACATTTCTGACTGGGGAGGGAAAAAAGAATCCATCCAAACAGCTCATTTGTCTTTTGTGTGACTCTTCCCTCCTCCCCTCCTTCCCTGCTTCAAAAGCACAGTCCCGGGAGTCTATTATGGATACCAAGGAGGGAGGTGAATCGTGAGCTAATTTTACCTCCTTCACCAATGACAGTTGCTGACGTTCAAATTAATGAAAATAAAAATTCAGCATGGGCTGAAGTCTTGGCAACTGCTGCCCCCGCGGAACCGCTGACCCAGCGCTGCGTCTGCCCGAGCAGCTCCTGCCCACCTCACCCTCACCACGAGCAGGGCTAAAAATAAGATAAATAAAGGGAGGGCCAGAGAGAGGAAGCAGGAACGCGGCTGCTCATCCCTGCCACCCCTCACATTCTTAATGGCTCCGCATCCAGCTCATTCAGGCACCAAAAAAGGTTTCAAAATAACACCAGCAAAGAGGTTTTGAATCGCTGTTTGTCAGACTGAGCACACAGGCACCGTGAGCAGCCAGGAATGCACCTTCCCAATCATCAGGCTTGGCTCAGAAGCTCCGGTCCTGGCTGTATTTTCCAGCTTTAGATTGAAAAATCCAGGAGGAGGTGATGCAGGATGGGGCTGCAGCAGAGGAGGGGTTAATGAAAGAGCAGAACTCGGCCTCTAGACCTGAGGCAGCACAAAAGCAAGGAGCAGGACGCTCACATCCCTTCACTGCAGGAAGAGTGGGGAGAGGATTCTGCCTCCAGGCCACAGCCATCCTCTCCTCCATCCTCTCCTCCATACTTCCCTGGATGGGATGTTTAACACCGATTGAACCAGGGGCCTGGAACATTTACATCTCCCCACAGAGCTGCATAAATCTTTAAATAACCCTTTAAAAATGAAAGCACTTCCTCAAAGCCCCTTCTTCCTCTGAAGAACACAGGATTTAATGAGGTTTCCTCTTTCCCCCGCCCCTCTAACCCAATACCCACCCCCACCCATGAGTCACTCCCACTCCTGCTCTGGCTGCCCAGCAGAGCCACAGCTGAACTCATTCCCCATGTACAAGGGGGTTTTTAATTTATATTTTAATATGGGATCACTGCTAGAAATGTAGCAGCGAGCAGGTTCAAAGGGATGCTGCAGGAAGACTTGGGTGGAAAAATTCACATTTATTCCTCTCTGCAGCTGCCCCCACCTCTGCAATGCCTCACAAACCCAGCGAGGGTCTCTGCTGGGACCCTCCTCACCCTGCTCCTCCCACGTGTTCCCAGTGCTGAGGGGATCCCACCTCACCAGCCCCTCTCAGCCTTTGGGTCCCTAACCCCTCTGAAACAGCACAAATTACATAGAGAACATGGAAGAACTTCCAGTAATTTGCCATGACAGCTCTGATTTGGGTTTAAATGCTGCTGTTTGTGTGAGGAGGGTGAAGTTCCTGGTGTCACTGCTCTGGAGGGGATTCCCAGCCTCAGATACCTGCCTGCATGGGGCTCATCCTGCTCAGCTGGGATGGACAGGGAGCAGGGGAACACTGGCTTGGGGCAGGCTGGGATGGACATGGAGCAGGAGAACACTGGCTTGGGGCAGACTGGGATGGACATGGAGCTGAGGAAGGCATGGGCCAGGCTGGGATGAATATGAAGCAGGGGAACACTGCCATGGGCCAGGCTGGGATGGACATGGAGCTGAGGAGCACTGGCATGGACCATGCTGGGACCAGTCTCCCAGCGTGGAAGGGATCCCTCAGGTGTACCATATACCCTGAAGACAGAGTCATTTCAGGGCTCTGCTCCCAAATAACTCATTCTAGCAAAACTGGTCCAAAGAATGAACTATGCTGAACAGCAGAGTCCAGCAGCAGCTGCTCCTGGGAGAAGGGAGGAAGCTGGCACAGGGGTAACACTGGGAGGAGCATCCTGCTTGGTCAAATCAAGGACTGAGGAACCTGGAGCATCACGGCTCATTCACACCATTCCACAACCAACAGTCTCCTCCTCTGCTGAAAGGATTATTCAGTCCTCGAGGCCTTTCCAAAAAAAAGCTTTAAACATAAAAAAAAAAAAACCCAACCCCAACCACTTCTCCCCTACCTGGTACTGTGAAGTCCTGAGTGTAGATGATATCATCTTCAATGTCATACAAGTCATCATCCTCTTCCTCATTGTAGCCATGCAGATCTTCCAGGTAAGGCACCGCCGTCATGCTCCTCCACCTGTCCTTCGTCTCGGGGCTGGGAGGGATGGGCACCAGCGCCTCTGCCTGAGCATGTTTCTTCCTAAACCAGCTGCAGAGAGCCCAAGGGCAGAGCTGGGTCAGTGCACAAAGCATGCAGGAATCCTCCCCCTGAGGATGGCCCCAGCCCACCCCAATGCTCTGAGCTGGGAGCTCCACCCACGGCAGGACAGGAGGAACCAAAAGGTCTGGCCAGGTGTCAGAGTCTGCTGCAGGACACACTGGGAACAGCACAGGAACAGAGGGACAGGCCCAGAGGGCAGAGCAACACCTGGACATGCAACTCAGGACCGCTCTCCCCATCACCAACTCCACCCCAAACTACCTGTAAGTCAAAACACATCGGCAGAGCTGCCAGAGCTCCTGAGTTTTATTATCCAAGCAAGCAGGCCAGAAGGAACTTCTAGCCTGAAGCTGAAGCTGATCCAGCCCAACAGACACAAGTTTGCAGGATCCCAGCCTGAGGAGAGGGGCAGTCACTGCAGCAGCTTCCTCTAAAAGCCAGTTTTCACCAAGGCCACAGCAGAAACGCTTCTACTTGATCTTTTTATCCCCTCTTCGTCTCAAGGGACTCCTATCACCACCAAACCCCCGTGCTGCCATCTGGCCAGGAAAGGATATCGGCTCCGAAAGCTGTTCTTAATCAGATCAGGAATCTAGCAGGCTGCTTCCCAGCAGCATCCCAGAGCCAGATGGGATAAACCTCTTAGGTTTTCATCGTACTCCCATAGCAGAGCTTTGACTCCAGACTGTCTGGGACATCTCCCAGGGCTGCATGTGGGCACCCAAAGTTTCCTGGAAGCGCTGCTGGAGCCTCCACACTCCCAGTGACCCCTTAAATGTGGGTGGGGAACAGAAGTTCCTCCAGAGCCAGGTACCTCTAACACACCTTTCCAGCCCACACAAGCCTGATGGGACACAAGTGCTTCCCACCCTGCAGTTGGCATCCAGTAACTCCTGGCCTCCAACCATGGAGGAGGGCCTGAGCCAGCCCAAGAGCTCTTACCAACCTGAGCCATCTGCTTTTTATCACCCCAGTTCCAAATTCCTTTCAGGAAGGAAGGCTGAAGGCACCTCCTGCGCAGAGCTGTAATTATCATTTTGCTCTAGTCTTACACTGCTTTGACAGTCGGCCTAAAAAAAAGTGGGATTCTAACAAAACTATCAGGAAAAGCGAGGAGTGAGGAGATAAACAAATGGAAATGCAGCTACTGGGACAAATCAGGCAGGATTCAAGGAGGGGGGTGAACTCTCATCCAGAAACAGCTTCACCATTAGCATCTTTAAACTGTTTTCTCTGCAGCAATCAAGTTTTAGAGCCAGGCAGCCCCTTGTCTGCAGGGAGGAAGGTGTTGTTTGGGGAGAGGGACAGGAACTGCTGCAGATCTCAGCTGGCAAGTGTCACCTCTGGTTCCTGAAGTGGCACTACAGGAGTTAAACAAAGCCCATCCCAGCTGCTGGGCTGGCAGGAAGGGAGCGGGACCAGCGTAACTCGATTGTGGCCAAGGGCTCCTCACAGATGCCATGGGTGGCTTCCTCGGGTGGCTCCCTCGGTGACGTGTGTGGCACACTGCTCTCCTAATCGGATCAATCCATTTCCCTTCCTTGGAGACTGCGTTCATCGAGGAAGTGACTGCCAAGACAGCAAATCCAGCCTGGGCTGATCTGCCCTGCTAGGATCAGCAGCACAGGGGCAGAGGAGCCATCAGCCACCAGCTGGTTTTGCCTGGGGCACTGGGGCTTGAGGGATCCAAGCTCAACACCAGAGACCTCAGGAGAAGGGAATATCCAGGACAAATGAGATCAGAGTGACTGCTGTTAAAAGGAGAATTTTAAAGGGGAAAAGCCTGGAAGTCTACAGCAACTGGTGTTTTTATTTTGCTGTATTTCAGCTCTGCCTTACCCTTCCCTCCTGTCCTACTTACCAGGAGAGTAAAAATAGGTTTTTATTAGCAGCAGAAACCTGAATCACTGTACTCCAGTCATTATGCTTCCATCCTCCGGGAGGTGATTTCAAACACTTGCATATGCATATATGGTAATGAGGATAGAGAGTGAGAAGAGAAATCCATTGAAGTTCTAAGAAAAATCAAAGACCTCTTGGAAGGAGCCTCGAGCAATTCTGTATGGAGTAGTGGAGTATTTCCTGGCAAGGATTTTCCAGCAGGGACAGACATTCCGCTTTCTGTGCTGGTGCTGGAGGTTGGCAGTGAAGATTTGCTCTTCAGCTGAGGACCACTGGCTTCAGGAACACCCTCATCTGCCTCAGGAAGCCTGAGCCAGAAAGCAGCACCTCCTGGTCAGCGATGGCCATGAGATAAAGCCCCTCCTCCCCTGCCCTCACCACAACCCAAACCCCAGCCTGAATCAGAGCCCTACTGATGAGTGCCCTGCTCCACCAGATATTCCCAGTTTCAGGGATGTTCTCTGAGCCAATTGCACTGGCACACACACACACAGCTACCCTGGTGCTTGTGGCAGCTGCTTTAACCCTGAGGGCAAAGAAATTATTTTGGATATCTCAGAAGCACCCCTTGTGCAGAACATCCCCCTGCAAGAGGCAGATTCCTCCCTGGTCTCTGTTTCAAAGGGCTGGGAGTGGCTTAGAAACGCTTCAGAGTGAAGGCAGCAGTAGTAAGGGATTATTTCTTTCTATTCCACAAGCTCACTGAGGCGTCTGCAAAGCTCAGAACCCCCCTGGCAGCAGCAGCACAAGCGTTAATTGTGATCCTGCCAGGCAGGAGTGGTGCCCAGACGGCTGCTGTCAGCCACAGGGAGATAAGACAGCAAGGGTCAAGGACTGAAGGAAAAGAGGAATCTGAGTTGCCCAGTGCTTAATGAGCCCGTTTGGCTTGCAGCTCCCGAGCTCAGATCTCCCATCACAAGTCCTCCCTCTGCTCTTTTCAAGTCCTGGTATAAGCAAGGTTAAAATAAGAATCTTGTAAGCACAGCTGCAGCTTTCCAACACTCCCAGCTATTCACTTCCCATTTGGGTCACAAACATTGCAGTTGGCTTGGTTTGCACAGGGATGGCTTTCTCTGAGAGCAGATGCCAAGCTGCAGATCCCTGCCCTGCCAGCCAGGGTCAGGACGAGCGATTCTCCACCTCCTGTGATGCCATGTAAGGGCCTCGAGCTCCCTGGAAGGTCACTGTCACCACAAGCAGGAGCTAACAGGGTTCCAGTTTAGCTCAGCTCCCTCACAGGCAATCGTGGAAGGCACACGATGTCCCAGGGAAAGGCAGCACACGCCAGCAGTGTCCCTGCAATCACTGCTCCAGCTCTTGTTGGATCAAGAGATGCCCAAGCTCCTCAGCCAGGTTCAGAAAGAAACAAAAGTATGAAAAGAGAAGTTTCTCCCAGCTGGTGGTGGGACTGAAGGCGGCAGGGATGGCTCAGACTCCTACGAGGAGTTCCGGAGACTCAGTCCTTTAACACACGGCGTTACAAAACTGATTTGCAGAATGTGTGTAAAAGAAGGAAAGAGCCCTTCCATGTGCTGCCAGAGGGCAGGGAGACTGATCCAGGTGCCTCAGGAAGGAAGAGGAATGCTTCTTTGTGTCCTGCTGAGGGGAGATCACTGCCTGGCATGATGGAAAAGGGATGGGGAAAGCCCACGAGTGCACAGGCAGCAGCAGAGGCTCAGAGAAACCTCTCTCCCTCCCTCAAATGCAGCCCAGGAGCAGAGTCAGCCCCTGCAAAGGAGCCCTCAGCAGCACCACACAGATTTCCAAGGGGTTTGGTACCCAGTTTTGAACAGCACAGCATCCCAGAGCATCTTAGAGCCACGCTCCAAACCCCACAGGTGCTGGGGAAAGCAGCACAGCAGCTCCAGGCGGGCAGGAGGAGACCCCAGCCCTGCAGGT
>JAWWMJ010000111.1:2097048-2108854 GCA_035047045.1 Vireo griseus
AGCCTGGTCCAACAGCTCCAGTGCAAAACCCCTGCCCGGGGCCCAGGGGCTGTTCCTGCTGATTTCAGAGCACTTTGATGATCCTGACTGTCCATATGAGTGAGTCCCTGGGAGCAGCAGCTCAAAGACATAAAAGGAGACTTCCAGCAGCACGGAAAGGCACAGGGTGACTCTGGTTTGAGCTGGGATCCATCCCAGCAGGGCAGCCCGGGGAAGTCGCTTGATGTTTCTCTGGTTTAGTTCCTGTCCTTAGCACATGCTTTTGGGGGGAGGAGTGGAGAGAAACCCACAATCATTAATGATTTACTCCCCCCAACACATGAAATCTAAGGATTCTAGAAATCAAACCTCTTCTTATCAAAATGCTTTCCCAAACCCCTCTGCCAATACCCAAATGGCTGCCTGCTGTCCTGACTGCTGTGTTCCATTTACAAAAAAAAAAAAAAAAACAGGGTCAGGTTAAGCATCAGGGCTAAGCTTCTATTTAAAGAAAAGGCAGGAGAACTAAGCTCTGGATTCTTTAGCACAAAAAGAAGCTGGACAGACACATCCAAGGCCCAGGCCGCAAGCTCTGCTGTGCTTGATGTAATTACTAGATGCCACAGCAGGAGGAAGGAGGCAATTACTAATAGGGGAGAAAAGCCTGTCAAGAAGCACTGGCTAAGCTCACACAAAACTAATAAGAGCCTAAGCCTTGGAAATGCTCCTGGGTTTGCAGGTAGAGCCTTTCCTCAGCCCCTCTTGGTGCTGTGGGATGAAAAGCCTCGGCACAGCAGCCGAGGAGCTCCGTGGCTGCCCCGTGCCAGAGGCATGCTCCAGTTTCTCCAGCTTTCTAACTACAGGCAGGGTCCCTGGAGACCCCTCTGTGCTTCCAGCTGGGCAATGCTGACACAAAAACTTGCTGCCACATGGGAGGAGGGCAAAATGGAGTATCTGGAGTTGAGGAACCAGCTTAATCACCCAGCAGTGACCCAAAACGGCCCAGGGCAGTGCCTGAGTTCAGGGGTGGCCACTGCAGCCACAGGAAGGGAAGTGCTTTTAGTGCTTTTCTCAACACCTGCTGATGACTCCATAGACAATTCTTGCTTCTTTCCAGTGCTTCCTGACAAGGCACAGTAAGCTGCTCCCCTCTGGTCATGGTCACTGGTACTGGGAGGCACGTGCAGGGAAAGGCAGCCTCGAATGGAAGGTGCCTGCGCCTGGCAGTGCCCAGAGCCCCTGAAACAACCCAGGCACGGGGCTTGGCTACCACAAAAGTCGTCCTGACACTTAATTAATTGCCTGAGCAGCTCCAGAAATCCTGCCCCCTCAGCCCTGCTTGCATCCTGGTCCCTCCAATCCCCATTGGAGCTGGTCCCAGTGGGTCCCTGCAGAGCCCCACTGCACCTCAGGCCTCTCAGGTTCTGGCTGTGGCTCCTTGGGCACCTTCCAGGGACCATCACCTCACAGCACAAGGCTTTTCCAAAGCCACGAGGGGAAAGCAGTGCTGTTCCTGCAGCTTAGAGTGGGCTCAGCACCACCCTGGATCACATCCTTGTGTTTACACAGCTCCCAAAAGGATCTGGGCAGGCTCACAGGCCGAGCAGCTGCAGTCCAGAGGCAGCTCTGCCTGTCCTCAGAAGCACTTCCCATTCCAAGAGGAGATAAGCTAATGCAGCCTCCGCAGTGAAGCAGCCTCATGATGCTTTTTGTTCTTGTACTTTTATCCGCCCAGGAAATCTCTGCTCGGAGCCAGCGTGTTCAAACAGATCCTTTAAAAAAAACCTCCTCAGTGATAACGGGGCATTTCCCCCCCTGACTATGGCACGGAAAATGGGGGAGGATACGGGGGAGGGAGGACTGTGATATTAAAGAGAAAGAAAAAAAAAAATTTCCTATTGTCCTGGAACGCTTTTCCACATACTGACTCCATATGGAGCAAATACCAGGGGATATTTCTGTCCCCAGACTGGCCAGAACTAACACACGTTACTGAACAGTCCTACTTCAATAACACAGCCTTCAGGACCTCCTGCTCTGCTCCATTAGTACTTGCTGGCCTCTGGAAAAAATTATCCAGAACCCTTAATTATCCAGAAGCAGGCACGCCATGAACAGACTTCCAACATATTCCTTATTTACTGGTTAGCAATTCCAGTGCCCCACCGGATGCTCTAATAGGAGGAAAAAAGCCAAGTGGAGGTTGCCAGAGCCCCAGCAGAGCTGGAGGAAGGAGATCTAGTGACTTCCATGTGTTTGCTGTCAAAAGGAAACAGGAGGTGAGAGCAGGAGCACAGGTACAGGAGGAGTAGAAAGAGAAGGACTGATAACACTCACTTGTGCTGCCTTATCTGCTGTATTGAGAACCTCTTGGCTGGGTCATATTCAAGCATCCCTGAAAAGAAGGAAAAAAAGTCCAGGTGTGATCACAGACACTCTCAGCTGAGCCGAAGCCAGGAAGCACAAAGCTCTGCCCTTCCCTCCCTCTCCCTCCCCGACAGCCATGCTGTGTCCAGTCCTGGAAGCTCCAGGCAGGATTTGCTCCATCGGTCACAGGAAGCTCAGCATAAAATTCCAATCCCATTGCTGACCCGATCCAGTCTGTTCCTCAGCTTCCCACCTGCAAAGAGGGTACAGCCCTGCCCTCCCTCCCTCCCAGTGCAGGGACTGAGGCTTGTCCAGCCCTCCATCACTGCCCCAAGAAAGTCTCCAGGCAAAGAACATCAAGATTTTGCATTTCAGAGATAATTCCACTGAACCTCCTCCATGGAAGAGCCAAAGCCTCAGGCACGGCATATGTCCAGTTGCTCACAGTGTCCCAGATACTCTAATCTAGTGGAATTCTATTCTGAGGTGTAGCCGGGGAGAACCAACAAAAAAAATTGTCCTGCTCCCCATCCCTGTGCCCTGGGTAGGACTTGGATTTCTGGGATCATCTGCTGAGGTAGCTGGAGTGGGTGGTGAGCAGAGTGGGGAGAGGAAAAGCAGCTCATCCCTATTCTCTCCAGGAGAGAGGGAGGTGGATTCCTTAAACAGCCTCCTGGGATGCCCACTCTGCTCCACTGCCTTTCAGAAGCATCACAACTCAGGAGAAGGGAAGGAGCAAATTTTGCCATATTCTTCAGAAATGAGTCCATGGAACCCTGGGAGTCTCATCCAGCAGCATCCAAGATATTCTCCAGTGAGGATTCCAGGAATATATCCACCTAATGAACATTAACAAAGCCTCATGGTTGAACACCACGAGGAGTTTTGCTTTTACTGGATGATCCCTTGTTGCTCCTGAAGCGCCTGCACTGTCAAGTCTTCCACAGGTTGCATGAAGAGTGAGGGTTTGGAGATGAGTGGGAACAGGAGGAGCCCATCTCCAGCAACCAGAAAGGTCTGGGAAGCAGCACCCACTGTCGAACAGGAATTGAGAAAGTCAGGACAGGAGCTAATGGTGCAGAGCGTCAGGGAGAGCCAGGACAAGGACACATTGAGAACACAGGGGTGGTAGATACATCTGGGTGAACACTTGGGAAGGGAGGGCTGGAAAGACACGTCCTAGCTCAAGGAGGAGCTTGCAAGGTCACAGAAGAGATAAATAAGCACCCCACATGGGATAACAA
The DNA here is from genome assembly GCA_035047045.1 of Vireo griseus. Lineage (NCBI taxonomy): Eukaryota > Metazoa > Chordata > Aves > Passeriformes > Vireonidae > Vireo > Vireo griseus. The sequence goes on from JAWWMJ010000111.1 coordinate 2,100,639, forward strand.
AAGCTACTCCAAAACATCTTCCCTGTCAAGCCATTCATATCACATCAGATCAGGATATGGGCAAAGAGGTGGGGATAGAACAGTACATTGGGGAAGGACTGAAGTTATTTTCCCCTTAGAACCCAAAATACACTTTGGCCTGGCAATTTGGGAAGGTTCATCCATGCTGGTGACAGCATTAAGAGCTTTAAGGCAGATGGGATCACTACTGACCCACATGACATCACACGAAGTAGGTTAAAGCAATCCAGGAAGAGCTCTGCAGGTCACAGGTCAGGTGCATCCCAGGCCCCTGGCTCAGGAACTCAGGGCACTGGAGTCCTCAGAGCCCAATTCCTCAGAGTTTTGGATTGTTTGGACTGGGTTTTGAAGGTCTCTGAGGATGGAAACTCTACAACCCTCCTCACTGCAACCAGTTCCAGAGCTCAACCCTGCCAGCAAAGGAGTTTTCTCACGTTCAGATGGAACTTCTCCTCTTACTGAAAAAGAAGTAAGTTCAGAGAAAAAAAAAATCCCACACCTAATTAAAGAACCTATTAATAAGATGATCAGACAGTTTCACAGCTGAGCTGCCCAAATGAGTTGGCTTTTTTTTTTTCTTTTTAAGAAATAGGGCTGCAAAGAGCTCTCACATGAAGTTTAGGGGACAAGAACAAGTTGGGTTCTCTTATTAATGTCATCAGAAACAGGAAAGTCAGGACACCACCCACTCCCCCCATTGATTTATTTAAAGACCACGCTTCAAGGTGTTTTTGAAATTTAAGGCATTTACCAGATGAAACCAGTACAAGCTGGGGAAGAAGTTTAAGGTAAATGATTAAAAGAGGCCCAAGAGCAGTAGTCACAAACAGCCACAGCACAGGGAGCTGCTGCTCTCAAGCCATTAAAAAGGCAGAAGGAAAATAATCAAGCGAAAGGAATTTTTACTACAATGAAAAATGACTGCATTTGGGGCAACGTTTGAAAGAAAACGGAAAGTGCCCTCGCTGAAAATGTACATTCATACATTCAGCTCTGAGTCACTCGTGGCAGCTCTGTGGCTCAAGTCCTGCAGTGAAGAGAGGCTTCAGCAAGACAAAACATCATGTTCTATTCACCAGGCAAGTCATCCCCGAGCGTCTGCCCGCAGGAGCCGCTGCTCGCGGCCATTTAGGGTAAAGACTTCCCTGGAGTTTATCTGCGAGCAGGGATGGGACAAGCTGTGCCAGGGAATGCTTTGGGAGGCCCAACTCCAACCTCTGCTCCCCGGTGTTCCCGGAGGATTCGCTGGGCTCATACAGGGGTGTCACAGAATCACCGAGTCTGACCTGCAGCTGATTCCTAATTTGTCACTCACAGCAGAGCACTGAGTGTCATGTCCAGGCTCAAAACCTCCCTAGGCAGTCCCTTTCCAGTGCCTGACAACCCTTTTCATGAGGAAATTATTCCTAAAATATGAAGTCCTCTCATTGAGGCTGTATCAGATATTAAACTGATAAGAACAGACACCACAATTGTGCCCAGATAGGGGTATCCTGTCCTCTGCAGCACATCAACAGTTTCAAACTCTTTCAAATCACATCAAGTGACAACCCAGAAACTGGAGATCATGGATCTGCCCTGAGCTCCTCACAACTCCCAGCCCACACACTCAGTGATCCTGGACAGGCACAGCACTGTGTTCCCAGGGCAGAATTGCTGGAGTTCAGAACACGGGACAGTCTCAGCTGTGGGACTGGAGAGGCACAAAGAAATCCAACAGCAAGGTTAATGAACTCAACCTGGATCCCACTGCAGTCTCCAACTTGGATCAACATTTAACAACCACTGTAAAAGCAGTGTGAGGCCAACCTGTAAATAAGGCAGGACCTTCTCCCTCTCTCTGCACTCGGCCGGGTGTTCCGGCCACAAACTCCCTCTGCAGGCAAATCCCGAGCCTGTGATCCAGGACAGGCCTCTGGATGGGCAGAGAGAGCCCTGGGGACTCCTGCCACAGCAGAATTAAAGCGTCCCACTGCCACCAGGACGCATCCTCTCACTGTCCCAGCAAGGAAAGGTCATGGAAGTGAGAAAACAAACTGCTGAGGATCCAACCACCAAGTCCCAAGTCACAGGGCCTGGAAATCAATTCAGATGCTGATTAATGCAGAGCTGCAGCCTCAGAGCTTCCTCTTCCAGTAAAAGTCTATTAAACCAGGAGGAGGAAAGCTGACCTTGTGCATTTTTCTGGTCCAGAAGCAAAGTGCACAGGAGTTGATAAGCCGCGGGCAGATGCTGCCAGAAGAACCTTAAGGCTATTTATAAACTCTTTCACTCTGACACATCTCTCCTGACTGCACACACAAAACAGCACCAGCCCTTCTTCCTTCCATCCCTGAAGAGTATAAATAAAGCTTCATCCCTGATTAGGGAGACAAAACAAGGAGCAGCATCCCAACTAATCTGGAGGATATACTGTCATGCGAGTCTCTTTACAAGCCAAATACCACTGAAGCCTTAAGTCCTCTAAACTCTGCTCTTCTGGAAAAAGGGAACAAAGATAAAAACAAGCTCAAGGGGAAGAAAAAGTAAAGACACACTACAAAAGTAGTCAACAGAAGAACAAAAAAACCTTACAAAGTGTGTTTGTTTCACAGCCCGGCTGTGGGGCCTGTGGTCAGCACAGCCCTGGCAGACAGAGGAAATGAGCACTTTGCTGCACTGAATTCTGCCTCACTCAAACCCAGAGCAGGCGCTCGCAGCCCTGAGAGGGCTTTTAGAGCCTTTCAAAGCAACACAAAGATGAGACAAAACCACCAGAGCGACAGAGCTGAGCTGGGGGTGTCTGTGCTGCTCACACAAACACGGCCATTGACAGTATCTGATCCACAGGCCGATGGATTCAGCCCCAGCCTGCTGCAGGGGGAGCGGGCACCGACCAGGAAATGCAGATGTTCGGGAGGAAAAGCAGGAACTAAATAAAGCATCCAGGTTTGTCACCATAGCTACGTGGTGCCACCGCTGCACAGCTCAGCCCTGGGCCTCAGCACAAGCTGGGGAGCTGCTTGAGCCTCCAGAGCAGGCAGAGCCAGGGCAATCCTACCCCAAAATTCATCCTACTCGAGGCCATCTGGCATGCTGATCACTGGAAAATGGGTGTCACACCAAGTAAGGGGACTACCAGAAGGTTTTTCCAGCTTTTACAATGTAGCAGCTTGTACACAGCAAGATAAGGAATGAGAGACTGTGTGCTCAGGTGGGAGAGAGGACAGGAAAAGGCATCCTCAGGGCTTCCTACTGCCCTGAAAGAAAGGAGTGCAGCCACCTCCTCTAAGACAAGCTCGTCTCCCCACCAAACCCACTTGATTTCCACCTCTGTGGTGCACAAGCATGAAAGGGATGCAGACAGACAGACAGCATGAGGATGCAAGAGATGGACAAAGGGCACCAGATTCAAGGCTCCTCCATGTAAAATCAGGCAGAGGGAAGAGTAAGAAATTCTGGCTCCAGATCTCACGCAGAGGTGGGAAGAGAACTGGGAGGGGAGTTATTGTGCTAATGAAGCACAAGATTTTAAGCTGTCAATATCCTCAGCCCAGGAACAGAGAAAACTGCCACGCTCCTTTTCCCTGGGGGAAGCCCTAAGTGCAGCTGCGAGGCTGATCACAAACCTCCATGGAGTTCTGCTGGATGCTTTAGGAGAGCTGCTGCCGGACCTACAGGACTGCGGGATTTGCTCCATTTGGGCAATTCCCAGCTCGTTAAAAAGCAACGTCTGGAGTCAGCAATCACAAGGCAAATGCCACACGGAGCTCGGGCCGTTCCCTGGGGCTGGCAGGTACAAGTGAGGCACATCAGGCCGTGAGCAGCTGCCGTGTCGGGCTCAGCGGAGCAGCCGGATCCCGGCTGTGCCGAGCGCCATTGGAAGCACTGCCTTATGTAACGCCTTCGGAAAGCTGCTAAAGCTGGCTAATGCTTTTGGAAACACATGGAAATAACTGATTTCATCATTGGCATGGGGCCAGGGAAGCTAAAATAGTCTCTGAGGGGGGCTGCGGGGGTCTGGCAGCTCCTTGATGCCGAGGGGCCGGGGGAGCCCTGGCGGCGGCAGCGGAAGAGCTCGGACTGACAGCACCACCTGCCGCCGGCACGGCCGGCACCGAGCCAGGAGCCAGGGCCCTGCACCGAGCCTGGAGATGTGTCCCTGCACCGAGCCAGGAGCCAGGGCCCTGCACCGAGCCTGGAGATGTGTCCCTGCACCGAGCCAGGAGCCAGGGCCCTGCATCGAACCTGGAGATGTGTCCCTGCACCCAGCACGGAGCCAGGGCCCTGCACCGAGCCTGGAGATGTGTCCCTGCACAGAGCCAGGGGCCAGGGCCTGGCACCGAGCCTGGAGATGTGTCCCTGCACCGAGCCAGGGGCCAGGGCCCTGCACCCAGCCTGGAGATGTGTCCCTGCACCGAGCCTGGAGATGTGTCCCTCTACTGAGCCCATATCCCTGCATGGAGCCTGGAGATGTGTCCCTGCACTGAGCCCATGTCCCTGCACCAAACCTGGAGCTGTCCCCTGCACTGAGCCTGGAGCTGTGTCCCTGTGCTGACCCTGTGGCCTAACACTGAGCCAGGAATCCCCGTCCCCACACCAAGCCTGTGTCCCTGCACCAGGAGCCCAGGTCCTGCAGAGCTGACACACTGCCAGCAGCCAGCACTCAGTGCCCCCCAGCCCCTTGCCAACCCCACAAAGCACGAGGACCAGAACAACCAATGTGAAACAAGAAACAAACATCCCACACTTGGGGGCTGATTCCTCACGAAGAGCTGAAGAGAAAGGAGAGGATGAGCCCGTGCTGAGGGCTGGGGAGCATGGCTGCACTCGGCTGTTCTGCTGCTGAGGAGGCACTGGGAATGCTGGTCAGGCTCTCCCAAGGGCTGGAATCACATCCCACCTCCTGCCAAAGGGGCTCACCAGGCTGCCTGCTGCTGTCCTGCCTAACAGCTCAGCTTCCACAAGTAGAGACTGTTCAGCACTAAACCTCAAACTGCTGCAATAAGTGATGGGGATTAAAAAAAAAAAAAAAAAAAAAAAAACCTCACAACTTTCTCCCCAGAAAGTGCCACTCCTGGCCCTATCCCAGCCCTGCTGTGAAACTGGGCACCTATAACTGCTCCAGTATCCTGCAGGTATGGATCTGGTGGGAAGGAGACAAATGAGACCGAGACAAATAAGTCCAGAGCAGAGATTGATGAAGAAGGAACAGCAGACCTCGAATCCTCAGTGTGTCACATTAGGGAAAGCCTGGACACAGCATCTGAGTGCTCTCACTGTCTAAACCTTCATCAATGCTACGATGCCACTTTAAATTTAACCTCTTGTGGGCTTTGTCTTTAGATGTAAAAGCTTCTCAGAACACAAGAAAGAATGAAAGAATCAACTCTATAAAGTAGTGGCTGCGAGCTGTGCAGGGGTTACTGGATCTCAGGAAAATACCAGAGCTGAAGATCTGCCAGAGTCTTGTAAGGCTGTAAGTATAACCTCCCTGTCTAACAGGATCCCATATCCCCACTTGGAAGGAAGCTCTAGCACTGTACAAGCTGAGCAGTTGTTATATCTCTAAATGTTACCCTTTTAGAACCAGCTGGGAAGACTCACCTCTCAATAAGTCTGAGAGTGGAGGACCACAATCCTCTGGAATTGTGTAGTCGCCTTTCCCGATGTTTTCAAATAATTTATAGATGTTATCCCCTTCAAAAGGGTACAGACCCGTCGTGATGTTGTATCTGTGGAGGCAGAAGAAGCAGGATGAGAAGTAGCACACAGCTACTCAGTTCTTACCTGACTACATAAGCCAAAAGTAGCCAAGAGGAAACCAAAAGAGGAATATTTGGCAATATGTGCAAAGTCTTTTTAAGCTTAGCCTGCCTTCATCACAGCTTTTCATTCACAGGGGTCAAAATCATCAGGACGTCTCCCTGACATCTGGGACGGCAAAAACTTAAAAATAAATACTGGAAATACTTGTGGTTTCTGTTACTGCCCTGGCTGTGCCTCTAGGGGCTGAGCAACAGCTGCAGAGTCACTCACAGAGAGCAAAGATCCCCTTGTGCAGAATTACAGGTACTTTGGGAAGCATAAATCCACCCACAGGAGCGAGAAGCATCCTCCTCTCTGCTCCCCCCACACACAAGAGCAGCGATGGCAGAGCTAGGCCAGGACTGAGCTATCAGAGGGTGTCATTAGTTATGAAGTTTCTGGGGGCTCCTGGGCACTCACAGCGTCACTCCCGCGGACCAGATGTCGACTTTAAAGCCTGAAAAGGTGTCAAGGCCATTGGCAATTTCTGGGGGTTGGAATGCTGGCGACCCTTGGCTCGTCCTGCACGTGTCGTCCTCCGCAAAGGGATGCAATGCCTGCAGCAGGAGAGACCAAACGGTGTCAGGCTTCCAAGGAAAACAAACTGTGCTTGTTGGAAAAGTTCCACCTGGGAAACAAAAGGGGAAAACTCCTCTCCTGAACATCTACACGTGATGAGATCACGTCACCACAGCAGCCACACGCCACAGTGACAAGTCTTGCACTTCTCCTACCTAAGGCAGTCTCCATAAAAAAAGAAGGATAAGGCTATGCCGCTTATCCCCATTTCCCCCCACTTTTGGGCTCATCCAAGATTGACATCTTCCTTCTCTGTACTTCCTGAGCGGAGGTTTCATGCTGTTACCAACAGAAGTGCTTTGCCAATTGCAATAAATATTCAGAGTCACTCAGAGCACTCTGCAAGTGCAACAGAACAAAAGCCTAAATGCACAATAAATCAATGACACCACGGAGGTGACCTCAATCTAGAATGTCCCATTCTGACTTTGCTGTGCTTCTCACATACCTCTGCTACGCCTAAATCAGATATTTTTAGTGTCCCATTGGTTGTTAGCAGGAGGTTCCCCGGTTTTATATCCTTGTGGACAATCCCTTGGCTGTGCAAGTATTCTAAGCCATCTATAAGCTGACAAAAGTACCTGCAGAGAGAGGCAGAGGGGAAAAATCAAACACTTTTAGCCAGTAGAAAGGAGCTTTTTGTTGTGGTCAGAGACTCTGGGCCATCACCGTAACCCACATGCAGCCTGGCAGTTGTATGGGCAAGTGTTTCATCTCATAATACCCAGAAATAATACTAATGTGCCTGAATTTCACTTAGGCTGTCTGTAATCTCAGAGATCTCTTGAAATAAAATGAAAATACGACCATAAAATTATGTAGTTGCCACAGATTTTCTGCTCTGCTCTGATTTGATCCTTTTGACAATGTTTTTGTATCTATTCCCGGAATTCTCAGGTTTCTTTGCTTGCAGAGTGAAAGGGGCTCCAGCTTATCCCAGCTAACTACCCCAGCTACCAGATCATGCTGGATATTGCCAATCCCTAATCCATCCCAAGGCCTTTAAAGTCTTTTCTGATGCTGAACTGTGGCTTGACCTCCATTTAGGCAGGAGATTCCCCCCCCCTCACACCCCTTGGCACGGCAGGAGCACAGGGACCGGGGGGGGCTGTTGGGCAGCTTGGGAAGTGAAACAAAAGGAACAGAAAAATCAATCGAAGGATGGTTTTCCTCCCAGAATCTAAGGGCAATCCCTGCTGCCACTTGGAAAGCTTTTCACTTTTTTTGCGTGGGTGTAAAATATGAAATTATTGCACAAAGCTGGATTTGCTTTCAAACGCAGACCGAGCAGAGCAGAACGTGCCCTCCACTCGCGAGAACGCAGCGGTGAGAGGAACAGAACTTACCCGTGAGCCTGAAACACTGGAAACCTCTTCTCTGGGACACTGTCCAGCATTTCCTGCATCCCACACACACAGTACTCCATCACCATATACGTGAGGGCAGAGTTAAGGAAACTCCAGGGTTGACACCCCCCAGGGTTAAACACCCCTCAGATGGGCAGCAGCCCCATCCCAGAGGGAATGACTGCACTGCACTCCCCAGGTACTGAGGGATGTGTTCCAGCTCCCACAGGACAAGAAAGCACCCACAGGAAAATCCTTCTGCCAAATGAGCAGCTGCAGCTCTGTGACCAGACCTGGAACAGGATGGGAACTCCACAGAAACAAAGCTGGGGATCTCACAAGCAGGACAGAGAACAGGGAAACACCCTGAAGTGAGCACAGAAAGTTGGGAACTCCCTGGCAGAAGAGCTGTAGCACATTCCCCCAGTGCCCTGGGTGTTCTGCACCTGAGGTGACACTGAAGGTGAGCTCCTGCCACCTTCC
>JAWWMJ010000111.1:2120829-2131499 GCA_035047045.1 Vireo griseus
GCACAGCCCCACAACCTGGCCTAGGGGGCACAGAAGATTCTGTGCAGACATGGGATGGTTTTGTGGGACCCTGGCACCCCAACACAGCCCCAGCCAGGTCCCGTCCCTGCCCCCTGCACAGCCCCAGCACTGCCAGGACCCTGCATGGGGCAGGGTCTGTCCCCTGGCTGCCTCTTCCCGCAGCTCCGGGGGCACGGGGCCAGCTGGCGGCAGGGCTCTGCACCCCTCACCCCACGGAAAGTCAGGGGATTTCCAAGCTCTGGGAAGAAAACAGGAACTGGCAGCGGGCGACAGCAGCCAGGTGCACCCCGATGTGGAGCTGCTCTGCAGCAGAGCTCACGGGACCAGGGCCCCAAAACTCCCATGTTTGTCCCCATTTCCTGAGGCTGGGTGTCTCGCAGGGACCAGCTGCCTGTTGGGAAGGGCTGTTCCTGGAGAAGCCAGGCTTTTTTCCAGGGACATTGCTCCTGTACAGGGACAAACAGACCCCAGGACACAACTCAGCCACGTCCCCATACCTCCCACCAGTGCAGGCATGGGACAACCCCAGTGCTCCAAGCCCAGACTGGCATCACTTCTGCTTCATCCCTGTCTTGGGGTTTCCTGTGTGAATTGGGATCCGGGCTGGGATGGGAGGAGATCTTGGTAAGGGAAGTATGGGGTTGGTGGTTCTAGGAGGCGGCTGGTTCAGCACTGGATGGAGCCCTGTGTGTTCTCCTACTTTATTTATTTATTTGTATTTGTGTAACACCAAATAAAGAGCTGGGGGGGATTTAAAAGAAGGATCTCTGTAAGAAAGATGGGAATGTTGGGAAGTGTGTCAAGATCTCTTTGATTAATTACTGTGTGCAAAAGAATGAAGCCTGGGAGCGGCAGGATTAGGAGGGAGAGAAAGGGACTGAGCCTCACACAGCTGTCTCAGACCTTCCCGGTTCCCCCTTTGCCTCTGGCACGAACCCAGTATTCCTGAGGACCCAATGTTAACGTGGTTCCCATCTGCCAGCACTTCCCTTCTTGGGGATAAATCAGTTTCCTCCGGCTGCTGCTGTGCTGGTATAAAAACAGACCCATCTGGGAGGCTTCTGTGTGATCCCTTGGGATTTTGTTCCTATCCTGGGACTGCAAAGGTGGGATGAATCCAATGCAAGCAATGGGAAATCAAAAATACTAAAAGGCCCGGTGTGGGGAAAACAAGTGAGGAGCCCGGGGTGGCCAGAGCAGGTCATTCTCCAGCCCTGTGATTCATTTAATTCCTACAGCAGGACTCGAGGCATGGCAGTGGGCAGAATCCTTGGAAGCTGCTCAGGTTTTGAGTGTTTGCAGCTCTCCTGTGTCCTCTGCAGGTTGAGCTGCTTCCCCGGTTCTGCAGGGAGGAAAAGTGAGGAATTTCCTTTCCTTTTGCGAGGAAAAGGACTGGACAGACTCTGCTCGGGCGGCCGGTGTGCATAGCCAAGGCTGCTCCAGGACTATGGTTTCCCTCCCATTTACATCTCATCCTGGGATGGATGGATGGATGGATGGATGGATGGATGGATGGATGGATGGATGGATGGATCCGCACCCGTGCAAAGGCTGCGGGACTGGGCCGTGCCGGCACCCACAGGAGCCCCCGGAAACCCCCGGGCGGGGTGCGGGCCAGGACCCGCCGCTCCGAGGGCAGCGCCCGCTCCTGGACGAGGGCGAGGGGCCGGGCGGGGCAGCGGCGGCCCCGAGGTTCCCACTACCACGGGGGTTCCTTCGGTCCCGGGCCTTTGCCGGTCTCCGGAGCCGCTTCCCGGCGCCGCGGGCCTCGCTGCCCGTTCACCACCCGGGGCCGCTCTAGCGGCTCCTACCGAGACCGAGTTCCGAGCCCTGTCTCTCCTGCTTCCCGCTCCGCGGCCTGCCCCGGTTCCCTCGGGTCCGATTCTCCCGTTCCCCCTCTCTCCCCGGGCCCGGTTCTCCCGTTCCCCCGCTGCCCACTCCCGGTTTTCTCTCGGTCGCCACCGCCCCCTCCCCCGGAAGTTCTTCCAAACATGGCGTACGCGGAAGCGGCGCCGGGCGGCGGCGGCCGGGCGGGAGCCTGAGCCCCGGAGCCCCCGGGACCTCCGGCACCCCCCGCGACCCCCGGACACAGGTAAGGGCCGCCCGCTCGCTCCTCCCGGGGCCCACGGGTTCCTTTCCCCCAGCTCGGTCCCTCCGTGGGCGGGGGCCGCGGGCCTTCTCGGGCCGGGCTGGGGTGTTCGGTGGGGACGCGGCCCCCGGCCGGGCCCGTCCCAGGAGCGGTCGGTCGGTGCCGTGGGGAGTCCGGGGGCTGCGGGGCGCTGGCCGGGCTCGGAGCAGCCTGTGGGAGCGGCAGCGCCGGCCCTGCGCCCCCCGCTCTTTGCCCGCCCGTGTCACCCACGCGTGTCCGTCCCGCGAGTGGAGCGGGGCCGGGGGGCTCGGCGGGGACCGCTCGGGGCTGTGCCGGCACCGGCAACGCGTGTCTGCATCGGAGAGAGCCGGAGACGCTGCGGAGCCTCTGTGACCCCGATCCCAGCAAAGCCCAGACCTCTCCAACCCTGCCCGAGCCGGGTCCGGACAGGGAATTGCCCCGGCACAGCCGGGGTGGCCACGGCCAGCGAACCCTCGTGTTTCTGGCTCCCTCTTCAGCTGCTTTTCCACGGAGCGCTGTAAAAACGGCACAGCGATTACAGAGTCATGGAATGGTTTGGGTTGGAAGGACCTCAAAGCTCATTCAGTTCCACCCCCTGCCATGGGCACGGACACTTTCCACTATCCCAGGCTGCTCCAAGCCCCAATGTCCAACTCGGCCTTGGGCACTGCCAGGGATCCAGGGGCAGCCACAGCTGCTCTGGGCACCCTGTGACTCCCCACTGCCCTCACAGGGAGGGATTTCCTAATATCTGATCCAAACTTCCTCTCTGTCAGTGTGGAGCCATGAATCCATCGTGCACTGAGCTCCTGCTGTGGTGCAGCCCAATTCAGAGCCTATGCAATAGGGAACCAGTGCTGTCAGACCGTTAACTGGGCTGGTGCCAGAGGCTTCACCTTATTAAATACTAGTGCCAGGTCTAAAACTCCTCTGAGTAATTCTAAATTCCAGTGTAAGAACTGTGGCTCACTTTTAGCAGGCTCGATTTCTAGTGAAAATGAGGCAGGCTGGGCAGGGCAGGTCCTGCAGGTTCAGCACTGGCATCCCAAAGCTGGGATCCAAACCCCCAGAGAGTTTTCTGGTCTGTGCACTGGCCCTGGGGTGAGTCTGGAGGGCAGGAGGGTGTCGGCTGTGCCTCTTTGGGGCTGTTCCTGCTGCGCATCATCCTCATGTCATCAGAGCACTGAGCTCATCCTGAGCCATGCAGGAATGGCTGAACCAAGAGCAGCTGGTGGTGGAAGTGTTTAAGAGGAAATTGATGTGCGGATACTGTTGCTGTGGGGTTTGGGAGTGCTGTGTGTCCCGTGCAGCACTGCCGGGTTTTGCAGAGCACTGTAAGCTGCCAGCTGGAGCCTTTGGAAGCCTTAGCTCTCTTAGCTCTGCCACTAGCTTTTTACTTACTGGGGTTCTGTTTGTTGGATGTTTACACCCTCATTTTCCTAAAATAAGGCTGTACCTTTCTCATTCAAACCTTGCTGGGAGGTCTCTGCACAGGAGAAAACCGCGCTGTGACTTGTCACGGTGAGAGTCTGGATCCTTCAGGAAAGCCTTCCAGGCCTAGCTAGGCTAGGTTTATACTCTTCAGTGACATTTTTCTGTTTAAAACTTAAAACTCTAAAGTCTTTTTTGGTTGCATGGTCGAGGTCTGCACAAGTGTGGGTGTGATCCAGTGAACACATGCCTCTCATGGAGCAGGTGCTTGCTGAGCCTGCCTTAAGGCTGCTCTGATCTGTAGAGAAGTTGGCTTTGATGTCCTGAAGTGGTTTTTCCACCATGAGTGGCTGCGTGTGAAACAGAACGTCACGACCTGCTCAGGTCCAAAGGGTTTCTCCCGAGTGTCTCTTGGGAGAGAAACTGGGGAAGAAGTGTGAAGAATTTGGGACCTGCATTTTCCTGGCTTCTGACCTCACTTAGCCAAGTTCTTTGTGGAAGGGGAGCAGCCCCAGTGCTCCCAGTACCCTGCTCAGGCTCTGCTCCCGTGCTGGGGAGTGTCCAAGCCCCAGTTTTTGGGAACAATCCGTGTCTGAGCCACTGCCTCAGCCCTAGCTCTGCTTTGCAGGGATATGTTTGTGGTTTGGGAATGTCAGTGCTGGATGTGTGAGGGTGATCCCAGCGGGGCTGTGTGTCCTTTGGGAATGTCGGTGCCATGTGTTTGAGGGTGGGTGGTTCCTGCAGGACTGTGTATGCTGTGGGAAGGTTGGTGTGAGGATGATGCTGCATGGATTCACACAGGAACGTGCTGAGGTTCTTGGCAGAGCACGGGTGGTTTTTGGGGAAGCATTTTTGCCCTGTCCAGAAATAGTCCTGTGTGTTTTCCCAGGTGGAAAAGCAGGAACAGGTGGAATCTACCTGTGGGGGACAGTTAATATTTTCTTGTAAAGGGGACTTTTCCCTCCAAAAAGCTGTATTTGATTGGCTTTCCCCTGTATGATCTGAGTGTCAGAGGAGCAGCAAGGACTGCTCTTCCTTTTCTCTCTTGAAGCTCTGCTGTCCTTGGAGGGCAGGTTCATTCTTTCACCTGCACCACCACAGCTCTTGCAAGAACCTCTGGAATGATCCAGGTTTTTCTTCCCTTTCCTTACAGACTAACTCTCACAGTTAATCGGTCACATGGATTGTTCCACGCTGCAGCTCTGCATTGACTTGTGGTGCCCAGGTGATGCCAGGGTTTGCCCTGGCAGTGCTGTGCCCAGCTCCAGGGCTGCAGTGCCTGTGTCCCAGGAGCCTTTTCCATGCTCAGAGCATTCAGGAGATCAGGGTGGCTCAAAGTGCTGGCTTAGGATGCCCTGAAGCGATTCCGTTTTCATCACCCATAATATGTGTTTTCCTCTCTGGTGTTCTCCTTTGCGCTGGTGATGGGACTGAGTCCTATTCCCGTCTGCTTGTTTGGTCAAAGCTTCCCGAAAATACGTCAAGGAGAAGCATGAAAGAGGAACTTGAAGGTGCCCGGGTGCTTGAGTTGTAAAACCGGCTGTTCAGAGTTCCGTAGTGTTGAGTTCCCATTTCTTTGGGGCCGTTACATCCTGACTGTATCCCGCAGAATTCCCTCCAGCTCCATCTCTGGTGGGTGCCCGTGCTGGGGACTCATGAGTGGGTGGAGCAGGGTGGGGACACTTTGGGGCTCCCCCTCTGCTCTGTGGGGCTGGGCAGGGTGAGGGGAACTGATCCCTGAGCAGGAGGAGGAACAGGATCACATTCCCAAGGAGTTTTGTTGTTCGCAGCGCGTGGTAATTCACGATTGGCAGGTTTAGCTCTGGCTGCTCTGGGCATGTCTGTGGGTTTCTGGCTATCTTCCTTTAACAGAGGCAGTTTAAAATACACCAGTGAAGGCTGGAACACACCAGGAGGAAATGCTGTCTGCAGTTACTGCATTGTTTTCACCTCTCCTGATCGCAGTTATCAGTGATCTGAGTGAGCCCTCAGCCCCGGCTCTGTCCATCCTGGTTACTGCACAGCAGTTCTTTGTGCGTTCCCAATTGGAATTTTCCTGCTGGAGCGCTGGTCCAAGAAATGCCTAAAAAGCTAAAGCTGTTAAAAGCTGAAATTTGTGCTCTGTAACCTCCAGACATGATGAATTCCAGAGGAATTCCAGGCTGGAGCTGCCCCTTAGAGCCTGTGCTGACAGCAAACCTTTAAGCAAACTGGAATAGTGAAACTGTTCTAGAGCTCAGTGATAGGATGAAATCACCCAGGGGCTTTGTCATTCTGTGCAGGGAGCTGCTTTCACTTTCAAACCTGGGCTGCCTGGCCAGGAAGGAACACGTCCCGTGGTCATGTTTTTAGGGTCGCGCCCTCCCTCTGGATCTGGGAGATTGCTGCTCTCCTGTAGCGCTGCTGCAAGAAAACGTGACTGAAGTGGCTGAAGCTGGGAACAGTCTCTGCGTGCTGTTGCTGCTGCTGTGGGCTCAGTTTTCCTCTCCCAGCCCTCTCCCCAACTCCTCTCCAGGAGCCTCGTCGTCTGGGGGTTTGCCGTAACAGCGGAAGCTGCTGCTTGGTCGGAGTGTGTTTGGTAAGAGAAGTGGTGGAAAAACACTTAAAAAGTTTGCTGTAGTGGTTCCCTGGCGTGTGGGCCTCTGTGTTATCAGTGATGACTGTCACAGCAGCAGGATGGGATGTGGAAGTAGAAGCACTTTGGAACTTGCTGATTTTTATGGTTTTCTGTGAGGCGGCTGCTTGGAGGATGGCGGGATAGGCACAAAGCGAGGGCTGTTCCCACTTCTCTGTTCTCGTGCCAGGTGTTGTCCTGCTGTCCTCGGGCTCACACAAGTCTCTGCCACTGGATTTAGTGAGGCTTTTTTAGTTTTTACTTGGAATTTGGGTGTGTAAGCTGGAGAGCAGCCCCTGGCACTGGAGCGTGAGCTCAGAGTAGAGCTGGGCCAGCCTCCACATTCGTCACCAGGAGCTCGTTTTGCAGCACAAAGATTTTGCAGGTGCAGATTGGATTTTGGGGTGTCCAGCAAGTGCTGGTGTCATTCTCCTGGCAAAAGGAGTTCCCTCAGCATCCTGCAGGATTGAGGTGTGGCTGGAATGGTGTCAGCTGTAAAGTGAGCTCTTGGTGCCCCTTTTCTCCCCCTGTTCTCAATGCTTGGATGTATTTTGCAGTTGCACTACCCCACAAACCAAGGCCCAGAGCGTCCCAGCTTTCTTGCAAAGCAGTTTTCCTTCGTTTTGCCAGTGGGCTGTGATCTGTTGTGCAGGAGTTTTCTTAGGGAAATGGTGCTGCTTTAGAGGCAAGCTCTGCTCTGCAGGTTCCACCAGTGAGATCTGGTGGTGTGAGACACGAGCTAATGCAGAGCAGGCACGGAGGGATTCTGATATTGATTTTACCCTTCCTAAGTTCCTTTGGATGTGTAAGTAAAGCTGTATATTTGCTACGGCTCTTACGGGAATCACTGCTGCTGATTTCCTCTCAAAAGCTGTTGCAAATGGGGGAAAGAAAAAAAAAGTAAAGCAGCAAAACCCCTGAAGTCTGGTGTAAGGAAGAGTCACAGGGTTTTACAGACACCAAACCAGTCAGTGATCAACCCTGAGATCAGCAAACCTCAGCCCTGTTTGCGTACAGCTGAGCGGGAGTTGAAGGGAATCTGCAAAACAGAAAAGGGAAACCTTCTCCCCACAAAAAAAAAACAAACAACAAACCCAAACAATCCCTTTGGGGGCTCTACACAGCATTCCATAGGTGGGATGTGAATGTTGAACTCTGCTTTTCACACAGAAGGTCCTCGGGGACACGAGGGCCTCGCCTGTGACTCCACCATGGGATCGGTGTCCAGGCTCGGGGGTCCTGGCTGGGGGGTCCTGGCTGGTCCCTGTGGGTCCTGCAGCCCCCACACGAGCCCTGCCCAGAGGGCACTGCTGGCGTGGCTGCAGCACCACGGGAAGGCAGAAAGACTCACTTTAATTTCACTTTCCATTGCAAATGTCGCAGTCATTTTGTCCACCGCAAGGTCACTTATTTTTAAAGGGCCTCGGAGTCAGAAATGGCTTTTCAAAAATACTCCTTGTAGCTAACAGTGTCTCCTGAATGATCAAAGGTGGCTCTTTTAAATTACAGCTTTGGTCTGTGCTATGTAGGTGTTGTGTGGTTGGATTGCTTCATCCAAAGGTTTTGGCCACTTTGATTTACTCAGCTTCTGGGGAGGATCAGGGAAGGCAGAAAGGGGCAAAGAAAGATTCAGTGGAAGTAAAAACATCACTGGTGCTTTTCTCTGCTCCTCTTGTTGTATAGGTTGCTTTCACCAATTCTTTTATTTTAATCCATTAAGTCCAGTTGGAAATTGGTTTCCTTTGGGATTATGGAGAATTTAGAAGAAAATCAATCAGTTTGGAGGTTTTGACTGAGAAGCTGCGTTGGAGGCAGTGTGTTACTGCGGGGTTAATCCTGCCAGGGCAATGCTCCTGCATTGGATCTCCTTTTGCTGGCAGAAGGGAAAGGGACAGAATCTGATACATTCAGGAATTTGTAGCATTAATACTGTTCATTTCAAATGAGTACCAGGATGTTGTTGGGTTTGAGTGATGTGGGGAAGGTCTTGGTGCACAGAAACATCTGTCTTGGAACTGGGGAGACCTCGTTGTGCCACGGGGAGATGAGGGTTCACTGCTGGCTCAGCAGTGTCCCACCTACAGAGCATATTTTTGGGAAAACAGGTGATTTGGGGGAATTGATTAGCATGAGTTTGCACAGGAGTGCAGAGTCTTCTTGTACGTTAGATAAGAAAATTCCTCAGCTCTGTGTGCAGCAACCCAGGTGATCGTGGGGACCTGCGGGGCTCCCGCGGTGTGAAAGGCAGGAGAGGTGTGTTCCGGTTCCAACCTGGGTGAATTCCAGGTGTGATGGTAATGGAGAGCTCTGTTTCCCATAAAACCCTCTCTCTTCTGAAGAGGCAGCAGCATTTCACAGTCTGGTGGCTGTTTGCTCATCTCTCAGCTATGTTTAAGCTTACAAGTGGTTTTTTTTTTTCCCCACCTTCCCTCTCACAAAACCTAAACGTGCCTTTCTTTCCCAGCCCAGGACATGGTGCAGGGTGAAGAGCACAGATAAAGACGCTCCCACCACTCACTCCACAGCCTGTGCCACCCTCCCGAGGACTCCATGCGGCAGGACACGGGCTGATGCCCTCAGCTCACCCCACCATGGATGGGGGGAACAGCTTCCCACAGCACCAGCAGCCGGGCGATGCCATCTGCGGCATCCCTGGCCTCCGCTCCCAGCTCGCCGTGCCGGACGTGGAGGTGAGGCCCTGCAGATCCTGGGAAGGGGGAAGCTGTGCCCAGGAAGGGTCTGGGCAGAGCAGTCCGGCCTGGTAGATCCTGGGAGTCCTGGTCCGTGTTTACAGCATCGATTTCCAGACTTCCCCGGCAGCTGTGAAGGGGCGTGCAGGATTGATCAGAGGGGTTGAGGTTGAAGTGGGGAGGGAAAAGCAGGGCTGTGATTAAAACAAGGCCTCTCTGAAAGCTGCTGGGTGCCAGCTCCTTGGGGAAGGACTGAAGAGTGGCCCCAGGATTGCAGACCTTGTTCCTACCCCAGCACATCTCTCCCAGACGTGTGAATCCGTGCCCAGGTCCAGCTGTCCCTGTTTCCAGAGCAGCAGAGATAAATAAGTTGTATTTGTCCTGATATAGCTGCTAAAACCAGACCAGGTCCCTGATGCATTTGTCCAACAGGACAAAAAGCAAACCCTGTCCCAAAATAGCTGACGTGTTCCTGGAGTTTTCTCTTTCCGTTTCAAATTCTGGAATGTGTCACATGCAGGGGCACAGAGGTTCAAGCGAGGCCCAAGTGCCTGTTGCTTCAAGTACAAAGTTTCCTTGCTTTGGGCACACAAAGGACAGATTAAAGGCTGCTGTGGAGCTGAGTAAGGAGATAGTGTGTTCTCTCCCTGATTTTATTGGTATGAGCTGAGCTAAGAGCTTCCCGTTAATTTGAGACTGTTCAGGGAAGTGGGAACAAAAGGCCCAGAAGAACATTTTTGGGTGTGACCTCTGCCAGCCGATTTCAGGTTATTTGGTTGGTGCTGACATCCCACAGAGACTGAATCATAGAATCATGGAATCATTGAGGTTGGAAAAGACCTTCAAGGTCATCAAGTTCAACCTGTGACTGATCCCCACCTTGTCACCAACTCGGAGCACTGAGTGCCACGTCCAGTCCTTCCTTGGACACCTCCAGGGATGGGCACTCCACTGCCTCCCTGGGTAGCCCCTTCCAGTGTCTGATCACCCTTTCCATTGAAGAAATTCCTCCTGATGTCCAGCCTGGACATCTCTTGGCACAGCTTGATGCCATTTCCTCTTATCCCTTCGGAGTGTCCTGCGAAAGGGCTGGGGAAGGGGACTGACCCTGGTGACCATCTGGGGACAGTGGCAGGGAGTAGGTTCTAAAGCTGGAATGGGAGTCTTGCTTGAGAGACGAGGATCCACCTCTGCCTCTGAGGAAGGGAAGCCACGGGCCTGCTCTCGGATCTGCAGCCCCAGGTAATGGTTCCATGCCTCTGCTGCTCTAACTGTTGTGCCTTCTCCTTGCAGAATTCCATGCTGGCCGCCGACTCATGGAGTAGCTGCTACTCAGTCTCTTTCCCAACCTCGTCTTTCCCAAGTGAAAACCAGTGAGTGCTGTTCTCCTTTGTCTAATCCCCTCTGCTCTTGCACACCCCGTGATTCAACTGTTTCTTTCCTGCTTTCCATGTTTACTTTATTTCACGATCTGATGGGGAAATAATTGCATCATTTGCTGATATTGTGGCATTTCAGACACTGCTGCAGCTTGGAAACAGCAGCAAACAGCTTTTTGTTTTCAAAAAGGAGAGAAAATCTTTGTTTTCTGGTAAACGTGGAGGCTGCAGTAAGGGAGGAACAGCCTTGGTTTAGCCTGGATTTGTAACACTAATGGAATTTTTAACAGATCTGGCTGAGCAAACACACTGGGCAGTCTTGAACGTTGCACAGATGTGAAGGAAGGTGTTACCTGTACCAGGTGTCAGGTTTCTGGTGAAGTTAAAATCCTTTGCTGTGTCACTGGAAGTGACTGACACTAACA
>JAWWMJ010000111.1:2180771-2207797 GCA_035047045.1 Vireo griseus
GAGAAGAGAAGAGAAGAGAAGAGAAGAGAAGAGAAGAGAAGAGAAGAGAAGAGAAGAGAAGAGAAGAGAAGAGAATGATTCCAGTCCTGGGAGTCCATCAGACCCGGGGCCTGTGCCAAGCTGCTGAGCTCGGGACACCTGGGGCATTTCTACAGTGAGGAAACATCCCTGGAAGTGCTCAGGGACAGCTTGGAGAGGGCTTGGCGCACACTGAACATCCCTTCCATTTCAGGATTCAGTGAGTCTGTGACCTGCAGTACTGCAAACCCTCTCCCCAGAGGCGATATTTATTTATCCATCTCCTGGAGCATGTCAGTCCAGCCTCGTTAACCCTGGCCAAGGAGTACTTGGGAAGTTCAAGCCTAAATCAGCATTTGATCCACCCGCGGGTGCTCCCTGCTGGGCTGAGGTGCAGGGATTCCATTTTTTCCCTGGAAAATCCCTGGCTGGGGTGGGTCCAGCTGCAGGTTCCCCAGCAGACAGGGGGTGGCTGGGGAATGGGTTGCTGCGGGTGGGGGAGGCAGAATGTGCAGGGCACAGGATGTGCAGGGCACAGCCTGCAGCCGAGGTGGGGCTGCTCTGAAGTTCCTGTGGAGCTGGTGTTGACTGCTGGGTGTTCCACATGGCTGGGGATGTTTTCAGAGTGCTTTAAACGGATGTTTTGGGGACAGGCTGCCTCACAGCAGAGCGAGTTCCCTCCATCCACCCCTTTATGGAAGGATTCAACCCATTTCTCTGCAGCAAGGGGTCAGCACTGATTTCCCCCTCTCATTCCATTCTGCTTTTCTTTGGAGAAACCACGGGGGAAACTCAGAGTCCTTGACTCCTGGTGTGCAGGAGCCCAGGGACACGACTTCCCCGGTGAGGTAACACGGAGCTGCTCTTCTGGGTGGGTCACAGAAAAAGACAGCACAAAGAGTTAATCCACAGCTGCCTGTGGGGGAGAAGCAGCTTCCGCTGCGCTCCTGCCCTGCGGTGGGGCTGTGGGAGGATGTGGGTGACACTGTTTGCAACGGCAGCGTGGGTAGGGGTGGGGGGTGCTGGGGCACAGACCCCCCTGAGCCCACCCCAGAGTGACCCGAGGGGCAGGGACCCTGCTCAGCCCACCTCAGGGTGACCTCAGGTGCAGAGACCCCGCTAAGCCCACCCCAGTTTGACTCCAGGGGCAGAGGCCACCCCGCGGGGACGTGACTCAGCCCACGCAGGGTGACCTTTGCTGGCCCCTTCCCTTTTTGTGTGGCCAGTTCCCCAATTGGAAGGGGCGGAGCGTTCCTTGTTTGGAGCTCGGGCACGTCGCTGTTGTGCGGCTGTGACCGCAGTGACGCCGTGTGGGATGAGCTGGGGGGGGTCACTGTGGCCCCATCTCCAAGGCCAACCCACTCCCCCCTGGGAAGGACCCCTCCCTTCCCCACCCACCCAGTTATTGAGCCTAATTTGTGCAGAATTCCTCCTGCCAGGTTGGTTCCTCCTCTCCCCTCCTTCCCCGGCCGTGAGGCACCACCAGCTCCTCACCTGCCTCAGGTAGAGCTTCAGGACGTTGCTGATGTCATGGGGGGATGCCTGGGACAGCTCCACCAGCTCCTTCCCATTCTCAAAGGCCTGGCAAAGCTTCTCCACACGGGTCTTGACACCATTAACTCGGTAGATGCCCTGTGAAAGAGAGAAAAGCAAAGCTGAAATTGGAAGAGAAGTTCCTCTTCATGTTTGCTGTAGTGAGCTGTGAGCTCCCACCCTCTCCTTTTGGGGTGGGAAATCCCTCTGGGAAGTCATTTCGGGATATTTCCTTCCAGCTCAGTCATTCCTCCTTCAAAGGAAAACAGGAGGCAGGAGAGGCGAGTTTCCAAAGGCAGAGTTTGGGGTAAATGGGCCAAGCTCATCCCTGGCTCCCATGTCCTGTGGAAACCTGAAATGGAGCCTGTTGGTTTTCCAGAGGATCCATCCAAGGGCCTGCGGCTCAGCCAGCTGAGGAGGAGGAGAGGGGAGTGTGACTCACCTTGGTTTTCAGGGCCCGCTTCTCGATCTCCGAAATGCATTTCTTGACGATGAAGGGGATCCCATCCGGGCTGCCCTGAGATGCCTTTGTGAAGTCCTGCCCGAAGAGCTGCAGCTTCCCTTGGAGTTTCTTGTGCCCACACTGGATGGCCAAGGTCTCCAGGCACTTCTTGTGGCAGGCCAGGTAGCACTGGAAGAGAGCGGGGACCACGTGGAGGTGGGGGACAGCCACAGAGACACACCAGGCACTGCTTGTAACATGGTGGGAGACAGGAAAGATGCCTTGGGGATGCCGCAGGACTAAGGGAAAGCGCTGTTCTCCACCTGGAACCCTCCCCACAGGAGAAGTGTCCTCCTGACTGCAGTCAGAGCTGGGTTCCACCCCCAGTTCTCCCAGCTCACCTCCTCACACTCGGCTCCCTGGAAGTACACGTAGCTGTTGCACTCCCGACACTTGGAAGGGGCACGGAGCTTCCTCAGCCGATGGGTCTGGGCAGCCTTGGACAAGCCAACATTCCGGAAGGGCCCCGTGGGAGCTGCCAGCTCTGGGGTGATCCCATTGATGCCTACAGAAAGAGAAATGTGAGGTCAGGCACAGCTTGAGCAGGACTGTCACTGTCACCAGCCTGAGCAGGGCTCATCCCATGGGAAAGGCAGCACTGCTGGAGACACCATCGGGAATCTCCAGCAGTTGTTTGGTTTGCCTCCAGAACTACCCGATTTGGGAAGAGCAGCCCCCAGGGAGCTGTGCCATGGTGAGGGGTGTGGCAGCACCACTGTCACCCCCTACCCTGTCACCTACTCTGCTCAAAGGGGGAGGTGGTCCCGTCCTTCTCCTCCAGCTCCTCACTGGAGGACGCGGTGCCGTTGGATGACAGCCGCTGGAGCTTGTGGCCGAATTCCCCTGTCCGAGGAAAGCCCACAGAGCAGTGAACCACCTGCAAAGCTGCTTCTCTTCTGAGAGCTCACCCCATCCCATCAAATCCCACCCTATCCCGCTGGGGACTGGGATCAGCACAGTTACAGCAGTGTTCTCACAAGGCAGGTTAAACAGAGGATGGTCCTGCCCAAGTGGGAAGCACTCTGGACTGTGCTGGGAGGGGCTCCTGGGCCGTTCCCAGATTTACCTGCGTTGGGATCCAGGCTGCTGTCAGCATCAGCGACAGAGGTTGGCCAGGATTTATGGACCTGGTGTCCCCTCCCACCTGCAGAGAGAACACAAGGTCCATTGGGATTGCTGTCTGTGTTCGGGAGGGAACGGCTGGAGAACAGCCTGGATGCTGGGAGAAACTGGGATGACTGGGGGAAGCTGCTGGTGGGGTTTGGTGCCTCCAGTGATCCCCAGCAAGGGGAGATAGCAGGATGGACAATGGTTTGTTGGGGAGCAAAATGGCACAGATCTGATTCAGTGTCCTTCAGGAAATCCACGCTGGGAGGCTCCTGGCCCCTCCTGCTGCTGCCAGCAAATCCCTGGTACCCGGGGGGGTCCCACTTTGCTCCTGCCTGGGGGGATGTGGGGCACGTGATGGAGAACTTTGGGGCTCCAGGCTCACCTCTCCGCTCAGCCGCTCCAGCTCCACTTGGTGACTCCTTGGCTCCTGCTGCTCCCTCCGAGCCAGCCCCAGTGCCCTCAGCACTCGTGGAGAACTCACTGGCATTGAAGCTGCCCTTCCGTGCCCGAGTGAAGGGAGACCTGGGCGGGGAGAAAAGGAAAGTGGATGGGAAGGAAGGACACTTGGGAACCTTATCCAACCTTATCCATGGCTGCCATCCACCAGTCTGGGGAATCACGGTCTCCTAAATACTCAACAGCCTCTCATCCATTGAAGGATGAGAAGGCAATTCCCAGCTGGTCCAGCCCCAGCGCTCCCAGCAGGAGCTGCCTTCAGGAATGCCGAAAGCATCCTGCCTCCTGCAGGAGAGCGTGGGCGGCAGGAGAGAACGAAGGGAACGCGGCTGAGCCGGAGCATTACCCAGGAATGAACCCTCTCCTCCCTTACCAGGCGTTGTGGGACACGTAGGGCTCAAAGTCGTACTGGACGTCGGGCTCGTCGCCGCGCTGCAGCTGCCGGACGTGGGACGCGTACTGCTGGCCCGGGTCGTACAGCTTGCTGCTCTCGCACAGCGTCTGGAAGTTCACGGGCAGCGGTGCAGTCTGCTTGTGCATGAGCTGGTAGAAGGAGATGGTGGCCTAAAAGTGACGTGGAGAGGGATGGGTGTGAGCTCGGTGGGCTGGCATGTGAGGGGCTCTCTTAGGTGGGAAATCAGGAGCAAGCGCTTTCCTGAGCGTGAGGGAGAGGGGAGCTCTGCATCCACCAAAACTCGCCTCTGGAATAGGGGCAGCTCTGCTGGGAAGGCAGCTCTGAGCCCTCTGGAGCAGGGCACAGCCACCTCCTGCCCTGGGGACACCCCAGCCCAGCCCCACTCACCGCCTTGATGACCTGGTCAGTCTGTTTGATCACTTCGTGGATCTGCCGCAGGGAGTTCACCTTGGTGTCCTCCAGCTCCTGCTTCTGCGTGTTTGCATCGGCCACACAGGTGCGGTACGTGGCCATGGCCTCTTCTGCCTGGGAGTTGGGAGAGCAAAGCATGGGAACAGCTCAGAGGTGAGGAGAACAAGAACAGCCCCTTGGACCCTGTTTGTCCGGGCATTCCTGAGGATCTAGAGGGGGCTCAGTTCACTCAACACAGCTCAGGGGACCGCAGGAGCAAGGAAGCCCCTTGCAGAGCTGTCACCTTGTTCTTGGCTTCCTCTTCCAGCCGCCTCTTCTTGTCCAGGGTTTTGGTGGTGACACTGCTGGCCGTGTTCTGCTGCTCCTCCTCTGCTTTCACCGCCATGTACTTGGCCTTGTCGTGCTCCTCGCTGCGCTGCATGTACGTCTGCTTGGCCTTGCGCAGGTTCCCCTCCGCCTCTTGCTGCCAGGGAGAGCCAGGGTGAGGATGGAGCCCAGCAAAGGGGTCACCAGCTCCTGCCAGGGTCCCCCAGCACAGCAGAGGCACCCAACGCCACCGGAGAGGGGCAGGGTGCCCAGGGTTCTTGGAGGAGGATGTGTCACGGGTTGCTGCAGGCTGGGATTGGGAACACCGACCCAGTGACTCACCAGTTTCCTCTGCGCCCGGTGCCACTGCTCCTTGATCTCCTTCCTGCGCTTCTCGTGTTCCAGACGTCTCACTGTCAGCGGCTGCACAGGGAGAGAGGGAGGAACAGCCCCGTGATGCCCTGAGCTGAGCACTCCTGCTCTGCCCTCGCCAAGACTTCGCAAGGAGAAGCACCCTGTGGTGGTCCCCATCACTCCCAGGAGAGGTCACAGGCACTGGTTTGTGCCAGGGATGAAAATCCACAGCCTGTGAAGTGCTGGACGCAGGTTCCCTCTGGACTGAGCTGAGGAAGAGCCACCTCTGCAATGCCAGGACCTCCAGCCCTGGAAGGAGCTTTTGTCCCCTCACCTGGAGGAAGATTTGGTGCTGCAGGGTGTTGGCTGCCTGCAGAATCGAGGCCCCGTGCTCCATGTCCTGCTCCAGGGCCAGCAGGTAGATGGACAGGAACGGCATGTTGGACTGGGAGAGGGAAAACACATCTCCCTGAGCCCCAGCACCCAGCAAGAGCCCGAGGAGATGTGTCCCTCGGGGAGGAAGAACCAGATACAAGGTGAGGTGGGTGACTGCTGCTGGTAAAAGCCCCATTCTGAATTTCTCCAGGCAGAGCCCTGGAGAGCTGCCCCCATGTCCTCCCGAGCTGGGGCACATGGAATGAGCTCTCCAGGGTGGCTGGCTCCCGATCCAGCCTGGCACTGGGGGCTTCAGAGACTTGGGGACTTGCCTCCTGGCTGATGGCTTGCTTGAAGCTATTTGCCATCTTCTGGAGCCCTTTGGCAAAATCCGACTCTGGAAGGAAAAGGTTGGAAGTGAAAAGACACACGAGACACTGGGATTTCCCTGTGGAACCCAATCTCCTTTCAAAAAATAAATCAGGAACTTGAGGAGTGAGGTTCCCATGGCCCTGGCAGTGTCAGCCTCCCCCAGGAAGGGACCTCGACCTGTCCCTCAGTGGCTCAGCCCTGCTCCAGAAGGGACCCACTTACTGTCCCCCCACTCACCCAGCGTGGTCCTTCTCTCCAGGTATCCGATCAGGTCCTTCAGGTACTTGGAGATGGTTTTGGCATACTGGAGGGCAGCGTCCACGCCCCCCTCACAGCGCTGCAGCATCACGTCCACCTCCTCGGCCGGAGGACGGGCTGTGGTGGGATGGGCACTCCGTGAGCTTCCAGTGCAAACCCCACCAGCTCCGTGCCAGCCCCAGTGCCACCAGCTCTGCTGCCTTTCCCCAGCTGAGGGGTCACACGTGGCTCAGGATGGCAGAGATGATGGGGAAGGTGCCAGGTCCTGCACAGACCCCAAACCCTCACCCAGACTCATCCTGCTTACCCATGTCGTAGCTGTCCATGCCCGAGGGCACACCGTCCCCTCCGGGCCCAGGAATTCCCCCGTAGAGGCTCTCCATAGTCTTTGGGAATTGGGAAAGAAAAAGGACTGGTCAGCCAAGAGGATGGGGAGCAGCTGGAGGAGCTGGTGGATGGATGGAAGCTGGAGCTGCTGGAGCTTTGCTGCTGGAGCTTTTTGGCTGCTGGAAGGCAGCTGTGCCCGGGAGGTAACAGGACTGTCACTGCAGCAACACCCTGCTCTGGGCTCACACCAGAGCTGAGAGCAGCAGTGATCTCGAGCTCCACGTGTTGGGAGCATCCAGGTGTGCAGGCATCACTCACCTGGTTCTGGTCGCTGGGTGGGATGGAGAGGATGGTGCTGCTGTCCACCTCCCCCATGAGGAACTCGGACACCCTGTGGGCAGAGGAGCACGGCTGGGCTCAGCGCAGGGACAGTGACAGGGGCTGCCTCCGGGGGATGGCTGCCCAAAATCCCTTACGTGCTGCTGAAGGACACGGCGATGGTCTCCACGGCCTTCTCAAACTCCCGCTTGTCTGCCTCATTGTTGGATTCGTAGTGGAAACCTGGAGATGAGGAAATGCTGGAGCTCTGTAGCCACAAGCACCTGTCCCTGCCTCAGCAGAAAAACCTGCCAGCTCATGCTGGTATCAGGGGGGCTTTGGGGCTGGGGAAGGGGCTGGGGTGAGTCAAGGGAGCAGTGGGAAGGATCATCCCTACGGATGATGGATTTTTCCAGTGCAGCAGTTTCCCCCTCCTTCTTCCCAGGACTGACTTCCCTGACAGCATCCCTTGGCTCATGTTTCTGTTTATTCCCGTTACTCAGGGCTGCTGGAAAAGTGCTGCTGGACCTGTTCCACTGCTTGCCCTGCCTCATGGCTCCTCCAGACCCCTCTCCAGGCAGGATGAACTCCTCCACGAGGGCTCTTGCCCACAGCCAAAAGAGGAACCACCACCAGCAGCAGGCATCAGGGCTGACAGCGCTTGGCAGGGCTCCTGGGCAGACCCCGGGTCAGCTCCTTGGGGTGGGGCTGGGGTCTGCTCCAAGCCCACTCCCTCCCATCCTCGTGTGGGACCAGCCCTGTGGCAGCCCTCCTGCCACCCATCATGAGCTTCCTTCCCCTGCAGTTCGTGGTTAGTGTCCAGGAAGCCGTGGGTGACTCAGAAGTTTCAGCTGTGCCTCTGGTAGGTGCAGCCGCCCCCTCCCCATAGGTGACAGCAGCAGGAGGTGGTGCCCAGCTGGGTTCTGACCTCCCAGACCCCGCTCCATAAACACAAGAGGCTGCCAGGAGCAGGATCTGATTATTTCTGTGTTTTTCCTGCGGCTGTGCCTGGAAACCCCCAGGCAGGATCTGTCATTTCTGACACTGCATCATCCTTAAAGCTAAACCACAGCAAGAGGCAGATGACGCTTTCACCCTTTCTGCCGGTCCTTGGGGCAGCTCCACTCCTGGCAGCCCCTTCATGGGCTCCCCAATCCCCCCATGCCACCGTGGGGCAGGAGGGGAGTGGGACAGAGCTCCCAGCCCCAGTGTCTCACCCTTGATTTTGGAGATGAGGGTCCCGGCGGCCGTCAGGGTCTCCAGGGTGTTGAGCAGTGGGTATTTGTTGATGACCTGGCGCAGGATGCGCAGGGTTTCACCCAGGCATTCGTGGGCCAGCGGCCTCGAGGGCTCCTTGGGGTCTGTGAGAGAGGGGGGCTGAAGTTCTGCATCCCTGCCCTGTGTCCGTCCCTGCCTCCCAGCCACCCCCTGCCAGCCACATCACAGGCAGGGACCTGCCACCTCCCAGACCATGCAGCAAATCCCCCAAAGCCTCAGGGCTTCCCAGGACTGGCATGGCCACGTCCTACTTGTTCAGCACCTCCCCACACCCATGGCCATGTATCTCCTGCCCAGCCTGGTGTAGGCCAGGGGGCAGCCCGACCTTTGAGGCATTTTTTCCTCTGTAGTAACTTTTTCCCTTGAAAGCAGTTCGGGAATTTCCTCCGTTTCCTTTCCTCCCTCCTGCCGGATGGACGCTCCCAGCTGGGAGGGATGTTCCTGGTCCAGCCAGGCTTGCTGCATCCCACAGGTTCCCCCCAGGACCCTCCCCTCTGTGGGCTCCAGCTGCCAGCCCAGGGGTCTGGTCAGGACCCCCCAGTGCAGGGTGAGTGCTGGGGACTGACAGCCTGGTTAGGAAGTGAGGAACCTCCCTCAGGGAAGCACCGGGATGGGGGATCAGCACCCCCTGCCCAGCCAGGCAAAGCCCCCTCCCCATCCCAGTCCCCAGCATGGGGTCAGGAAGGGGTTTCTGCACTACCAGGTCTGCCAAGATGGTGTCACAAGCCCCCAGACCACGGGTTCAATGCATTCCCTGTGTCCCCTCAGGCAAGGAGAGCTACTCATGAGCGCACAGACCACCCAGCCCCATCCTGCCGGCCACCCTGGTGGGCTGGGGGACCAGGGGCCGTGCCCGTTGCCCTGCGAGGTTCGGGGGGCCCTGGCAGGCGGCTGGCACCGCCGTGCTGTAAACAGGAAAACGGGCGGATGAAAATAGCTCGCGGCAGGAAGCCGCGTTATCCTGGCTCCGAGCTCCAGCAGCCACCCACAGCTCACCCACCACCTCTGACGGGGGCTGCACGGCCCCCCTCGGGGTTCCTGGTGCCCTCTGGCCCAGGCAGAGACCCCTACCCACGGGTGGGTCCGTCCCAGGATGCTGTGATGCAGGCATTCGGCATGGGGTGGGCACTCACCATCGCGCAGCACCACATCCCGCAGCTTCTCCAGGGCATCGGCGAAGCGGGCGACATCCGCCAGCAGCTGGGAGATGTCCTCGGGGTCAATGAAGGGACCCTCCCCACCCTCCATGGGGCTGTAGGACATGGGGGTCTTGTGGCCCTTGGGCACGGCGCGGGGGGCCGCGGGCAGGGGGAAGCTGGCGGCGCTGGCATGGCGGCTCAGGCTGGTGGGACGCTTCAGGGTGCCCACGGCGCTGGGGCTGCTGCTGAGCTTGGTGCCGGCCGGGGGCAGCTCCCCCACGCTGGAGCCCGGTGCTTCCAGGCAATCCTTGCGGGACAGGTCCTAGGGAATAGGGATGAGTGTGAGGGCACAGCCAGCAGGGCAGGGACCCCAGAGAGGGAAGCACCCCGAGACCCACCACGCCACTAGCCCGGGGAAATGTTGCCTTGGGGTGCCAGACCCTGCAGCTGTGTTGTGCCTCAGTTTCCCCAGGTAGGGATCACTTTCGGGGACCATCTTGGGAGAGTGGGCAGGGTCTGGGCACTTGTCTGGCTCCCCTCACCAGTTCCTGCCAGCCCCTCTGGGTCCGTGTTTGTCATGAGGGGCACACAGTGACCGTGTGGGTGACACTGCTTGTCCACCCCAGCACCCACCGTGATGGGGCTGCCCATCCCAGGGGGCTGGGGACCCCCGCACAGCCAAATGGTAGCAGGACCTAGCCCACACATCACTTCCTCTTTTTTCAGCTGCTTCCATGCTGGGGGAGGAGGTAGAGGCAGCTACACCTCCCAGGATGTTTTTGGGGGCTTCGCAGGTATTTTAGAGACAGAGGAAGCCCCAAATTTCTAGGGGTAAAATTGCACAGAGGGAGAGGCTTGGTACCAGCACTGTCCAGGGCTGTGCATGGCTTGAGGGCCACACAGCCAGCGAAGAGTCCTTGGGCGTGGGGAGGGGACCCTACAGCCCCTCAGCTCCCCCAGCAGCTCCCACCAGTGACCCCCTTGGCACCCGCTATGACACGAACGCGCAGGGTCTGAGCATCCCTGGCCGGGCGCTGCCGGAAGTTCTGGCACGGGCGGGCAGGCACGGAGAGCCGAGAGCACGAGGCTTCCGCGGGCGAGGGCGAACGGGGGAGCCCAGCCCCACGGGGGGCCAGACCACCACGGGGCCGCAGGGGGCACAGAGGCCCCCACCCCAAAACGCCTGGGGCCACCCCAGCTCCATCTCGCTCCTCCCGGGGTGCAGCGGCCCCGACGCCCCTCGTCCCCTCCCTCCGGCACCGCGGGTGCCCCCGGCCGTACCGTCAGCCTCACGGCGGGCGTGCGGGGCAGCGAGTCCAGGGAGCGCTGGGGCGGGTGGGCTCTGCCCTCCGCCGCCGAGGGGCTGTAGCTTTTCCTGCCCGCAGCCCGGCCGAGCATCCCGCCGGCCGCCACCCATAGGCCCCTCTCCCGGGGAGTCGGGACCGGGATGGGGACGGATGTCCCCTGCTAAGGAGCCGCGGGTGGGCTCCGGGTCGCCGTCGGCCACATCGTGCCAGCCCGGTCTCACCTCGGTCACCGGGACTGGGGCGCAGGCGCGGGGCGGGCAGTGCGGGGTGCGCCGGGGAGCCCCGGCCGGGTGCGTTTCCTCCTGGCCCCCCGCCGCCCGGGGGGGGGGGGGGTCCACACGTCAATAAATAAATACCTGGCAGAGCCGAGGCACCCGGGCTGGCCGAGTCTGCGGTCGCCCCGCTCCCACCTCAGTCGCCAAGGAGGTTTGGGAGTCTCTCTGCCCTACCCAAGCCCTCGGCTACAGCCCCCCCATTTCCTCCCTGTCCCTTCCTGCCTTCTCTCCTCCCTCGGAGGCTGTTCCGTGCCCTTCATCTGGGGCAAGATTCACCCCCCCAGCCCAGTGAGTAGGGTTCTTTCTCGTTTCCCTCCTTTTCGCAGACCTCCTGGACGTATCCAGGTCCCCATTGCCACCCTGTGGCTCTTCCCGTGGGTGCTGTTGTCCCTACAAACCCCACCGTGCCAGGGCTACGGGGGGGAAAACTCACCGGCAGGGTCTGTGGGACGGGGCTTCCCGCCCGGCTCTTCTTGGAGATGGAAGGGGTTTTTATCAGCTCCCGCTTCTTCCTGGAGAACATCGTTCCCGCTGCCTTCAGCCCCTCACTCGGCCCGGTCGCCGTGCCGGCTCCTCACGGCGCCGGCCACATTCGCGGGGCGCAGTGTCAGGAGGGCGCGTGTGACGCCTCCTCGTTTCCTCATCGGCTTCGCAGCCGACCTGAAACAGGAAAAGCCGAACGCGCACCCAGGAGCGAGGCCGGGGCCGGGGGCTCCCTGGCTGCCCTGCTGGGTCACAGGGGGCAGCGGGATCCCGGCACTCCTGGGAACATTCGAGGGGGTTTCAGTGCTGCAGCCCAGGGTTTACAGAGGAGTGAGGGGCTGAGCCCCGCTCTGTGGGATTGGTGCTGGTCCCCGTGGGACCCCCGCCCTCTGGGGAGTTCACCCTGTTTGGAGGTGTCCATCCGCTCAGGGAGGACAAACCCCATCCCCCTGGAGACCCCAGGTGTGGGAGTGGGATGGGGGCTCTGGGCTCCCACTCATGGGGTGCTCCCAGCTCTGCCCTTCCATGGGCTCGGTGGTGGTGCCCTCTAGGGTCACTGTCCAGCTCCCTGTCCCCACCAGCCTTTGCGCACCCACAGTCCCACCCGTGACTCACCCACCCACGGGGCAACCCGACATCATAAAAGGAGTACCTGGGGGACGGTGGATAAACCCCCGGAGAGGGCCGGGCCAGGCCCTGCGGGTGCTGCGTGGGGACCCCCGGCCGCTGCCCATGGGCTGCTCGGGCCGGCTGCCGGCCCCTCGGGGGATGATGGTGTGTGTGTCCCCCCCCCGCTTCGTCCCGGAACCTCCCCGCGGGACCGGTCCGGACCCGCGTGGGCCATCTGCCTGCCCCGTGGGGATACGGGCACGGCAGGGGTCGGGGCAAGGGGAGCAGGAGGGGCTCAGGGATCGGTGTGAAGGTCCGTGAGGGCCGGGGACGAGGGAACGCGTACGCGTGCCCTGCGTGTGTGCGTGACCGTGGGTGCGTGGGAGTGTCCGAGTGCGTGAGTGTGAGAGTGAGTGTGCGAGGGAGTGAGTGTGCGAGTGGCTGTGCGTGTGCAGGGCAGCGCCCGTGGGTTGGGGGTGCGTGGGTGTGTGTGTCCGTTTGTACACAACCCGTGCCCGTGGGTCGGGGTGCCCACACCTGTGTACGGGGACGCACACGCGTGTGCCCCGTCTGTCGGTGTGTGCGTGTGCCCGTGGGAGGGTGCGTGCGTATTTCCTGTGCCCGTGTGCCCGGGACGGCTCCGACCCCAGGCTCCCCCGAGCTCCCCCGGGCTCCCGGTGCCCCCCGGTGCCCGCCGGTGCCCAGTGTCGGGGTGCGGGGGGTTCGGGGGGTTCGGGGGGTTCGGGGCCCTCCCCTCGATCCGGCCGCTCCTGCCCTTATTTGGACATTTCGCCCCGTCCAATCAACGCGGGGGGGCCGGGCCCGACCCCGCCCCGCCCCGCCCCGCCCGACCCCTCTCCGGTACCGGCCCCGCTGTCCGCTCCCCGCTCCCCGCTCCGGTACCGGCTCCGTTCCCCGCCATGAGCAGCTCCCAGTTCAACAAGGGCCCGTCCTACGGCCTCTCCGCTGAAGTCAAGAACCGGGTGAGCCGCGGCGGGGACCGGGCGGTACCGGGACCGCCGGACGGGGGCGAAGCGGGGGCTGGGGAATACCGGCGGGCGCTGTGGCTGCCGATGCTCCTGGACGCCCGGGAGAGCCGGGCATCCCGGTGCTGCTGCGGCGTCCCGGTTGCATCCCGGGTTCTGGAGAGCCGGAGGGTTTCCGGTGTGCCCCAGGCATGTAGAGCCGGCCAAGAGTGGAGAAGTTGGGGGATTCCGGGAAAGTGGAAATCCGGGGCTTCCCGGGACGATGCGGAACTGAAGGACTCAGTGTACCGAGATCTCTGAGGGCTGGGGATGCCGAAGCTGGGCTCCCAGCCTCGGGGTGACCTGAGCCTGCCTAGAAGGTCCCAGGGAGGTGTCTTAGGCGACCGGAGCTGTGTGTCTCCCGTGCGGTGGCCGCTGTGGCTCCGCTGCCCCTGGAAAACCGCGGGGCACCGTTCCCGTCACACACGGGGCTGGGGGCGGTGGCCTCGGTCCTCCGCTGCTCCGGACCTCCTCCACAGAAGCTTCTTCAGTTTCTGCTTCCCCGCAGCTCCACATCGCTCTGCGGGATGCTCCGACCCGGCAGCGGCCCCGGTGACTCTCCCGCCGAAGTGCCGCGGGGCCGGAAGGGGAAAGAGGAATAGGAGCCTCCGGCTGAACTGTTTGCACCCCTAGGAGGCACCTGAGTGCCGCGGGGTTCAGGCAGCTGCCAGCACCCTCCTGCGCCCTCGACAGAGCACGGGGGTCCTGCCAGGCCAGGGGGGCGCAGGGGGACACAGCAGCTCCGGTCGGTCGGTGGCTGTGCCCAGCCCGAGGCGAGCAGAGATTGAGCCGTGGTCACCCAGGGGCAAGTGGCCTGTGGTCCTGGGGACACCTGGATGGGGCCAGAGCAGGCAGGAGAAGGGACGAGTGCTGACGGGCACGTGGCTGCCGTGGCCGTGGTGGCACGGTGTGGTGGTGGCCGTGGCCAGGCGCTCCTTACCTGGCCTCGCAGGGGATTTGCATTTCGTAACGGAGCAGACGGGCCCCGGCCTGCCCGGGGCTGGGCTGCCCCGGCTGAGCGGGTGACACGCGCCGGGGCCTCACCGCCGCGTGCTCTCGGTGCTTCGCGTTGATTCAGCAAGACACGAGCCAGTCCGACTGCCCCGGTGTGTCTGATGGAGGTGACATCACCAACTGGGAACCAGTTAGACCAGTGGCACGCTCCCAGTCTGTACAAGCCCTTGCAGACTGGGCTGTGGTGAGATCTCTCTGGGGCTGGACCACTCTGCATGCCCTGTGCCCTGGGGAACCCTCGGATTGGCCGTGGGGAGGGAAGAGGAACTGGCTTCAGCTGTTCACGCTCCAGAAAATCAGCTGGTGGGACTGTAAAATCTCCCGGCCAGGACACACATGGTGTCATGAGGGTGACATGGTGTCCTGCATCGGTCAAGCTCCCCTCTGGGACTGGAGCATTTCCCTACTACATAGCTGGGCTGGACTGTCCCCATCCCAGTGAGTGTCTGGAGGACTCGTGGCCCCAGCACATAACGGGACCAGGAAGGGACAGGATGAGCGAGAGGATGGTGGCTGCCCTGGTGCCACCCCCAGGTGCCAGCTGAGCATCGGAGGGGCTGAGGCAGGACAGCACTGGGGGTTTCCAGGCCCTTCCCCCTCCCAGGCCAGGAGGCCTTTCCCTTTTCTTGCGGGCCAGGGCTGAGACAACGCTGCCGGAGATGCTGCCGGCCCTGGCAGCTGGTCTCCATTTGGGAGGAGGCGTCCACATTCCTGGCATAGCCGCGGTGACCGAGGAATCTGTGGCGGAGGTTGGGCCTCGCCGGAAGGGAAAGGGAGAGCATCTCGTGGCCAGGACCCCTGGGGTTAGGAGCTGGGCTCTCATGGGCTCCAGGGGACAAGGAAGGGACAGATCCAGGGGGGGCACGTCCCCCTAATCCCATGGGCAATTCCTTCTGGTGCTTTTGGAATGGTTAAGAGGCTGCTGCGTCTGTTGGAAGCGTCATCCTCGTGCTCCTGTCCCCATTCCCATCCCAGGGAGGGGGGAACTGTCCCCATGAGAGGTTTGGGGTGCACGCTGGGGCCCTGCCTGAGCTGTCCCCCCACTTCCCCCCAGCTTGCCCAGAAGTATGACCCACAGAAGGAGGCCGAGCTGCGGACGTGGATCGAGAGCGTCACAGGAAAACAGATCGGACCTGACTTCCAGAAGGGGCTGAAGGATGGGGTGATCCTCTGCGAGTGAGTCCTGGGGTGATGCTGAGCACGGCCTCCAGCTGGGTGGGCACTGGGGACGTCCTGGGGACCCTCACCAGCCCTTGTGGTGGGAAAGGTGGGCTGGATCTGCGCTGGTGGGACCTGGCGGAGTCACCCCCAAAGCTTCTGTGTCTGGGGAGAGCCCTGAGTACAAACAGGGACCTGGAGGAGGGGAATTTGCCTCACGTAGGGATGCCTGGGCTGGAACTTCCCAAAAGGGGCCCATGCCCTGCAGCCCCTTGGGGTCTCTGCCTGCCCCATGTCCCCCTGCCGCCCTCCAGGCTCATGAACAAGCTGCAGCCCAACTCAGTGAGGAAGATCAACCGCTCTGCTCAGAACTGGCACCAGGTAGGTGCAGCCCTGCTGCCACGCACCCGCTGTCCCTCTGCCATCACCCTCTGGGACTCACCCCTCTGCCTTTCCGCAGCTTGAGAACCTCTCCAACTTCATCAAGGCCATGGCCAGCTATGGTATGAACCCCGTGGACCTCTTTGAAGCCAACGACCTTTTTGAGAGCGGGAACCTGACGCAGGTGCAGGTGTCACTGCTGGCGCTGGCCGGAATGGTGAGCAGGGGGGGATGAGCAGCTTGGGAGGGGCTGCAGCCCTGTGGGGACCCCCAGCTTGGTCTGGTGCCTGTGGGATGCACAGCTCCCCCTGCCCAGGGAGAGGATGGGGGGGTCTGGGATCCCTGTCCTTCCTCACGGCCACTCCCGGCAGGCCAAGACGAAGGGGCTGCAGAGCGGGGTGGACATCGGCGTGAAGTACTCGGAGAAGCAGCAGAGGAACTTCGACGAGGCCAAGATGAAGGCTGGGCAGTGCGTGATCGGGCTGCAGGTGGGCTGCCCCACAGGGTCTCAGGGGTGGGGGGCTGGGCAAAGAGTTCTATCAAATTCTCAGCACTGTCACAGCTCCAAGTGCTGCTGGAGGGACCTGAGGCATGAGGTGCCTGAAGTGTCCTTGGGATCTGGGATTGTCTTGGCTCTGTGTCCAGCACTTCGTGACTGTGAGCCTGGGGTGGGTCAGGGAGCACTGGCTGTGCCCCCCGGGCTGGTGGGGACAAGGACAAGGGGAGAAGGGGCATGTGTGGGGCAGTACACACTCCTCACCAGACCCCTTTGTCAGATGGGCACAAACAAGTGTGCCAGCCAGTCCGGCATGACGGCCTATGGCACCCGGAGGCACCTCTACGACCCCAAAAATCAGATCCTGCCACCCATGGACCACTCCACCATCAGCCTCCAGATGGGCACCAACAAGTGTGCCAGCCAGGTGAGCCCCCATGCCGGGCTGGGGAGGGATGGGGGGACCACACCTGAGCCCTGCTCCATCCTGTCCTTCCTTCCAGGTGGGCATGACAGCTCCCGGCACCAGGAGACACATCTATGATGCCAAGATGGGGACAGAGAAGTGTGACAACTCCTCCATGTCACTGCAGATGGGCTCCAACCAGGGCGCTAACCAGAGCGGGCAGGTCTTCGGCCTCGGCCGCCAGATCTACGACCCCAAGTACTGCCCACAGGGCAGCCAGGGCGAGGTGGCCAACGCTGCTGGTGACCAGAGCGGGGACCCCCCTGGGTACCACTACTACCGTGAGGAGGAGGAGAGCTACTGAGCGGGACGGCTCAGCCCCGTCCACACCATCTCATGTACAGCCCCACTGCCATCCACATTCCAGCCTCCACTTTCATCATTCCCTCTTTTTAAACTCTTTTTTTAAACTTTGGAAGTGAATCTATTTTTCTGAGCAAGGAAATAAAAGACCCTGTTTCTAGAGGGGAGCCCCTGGGAGCCCCAAGAACATGGGGCATCAGGAAGGTGGCAGATGCTCCAGCACTTGGGAGTGGGCAGTGTCACCTCTCACGCACCCAGCGGACACCACGCACCCCTGTGACTCCCCCAGATCCCTCAGCAAGGAGCAGGAGTGGCTACCTGTGCTGCTCTTCGTGCTGCTGCTCATCCCTGTGCTGGCAGGACCCTCCTCAGCCCTGTGGAGGAGAGGGACACAGGGGAAGCACATCTGGGAGAGACTGCGTGGCCTCGGGATGGTGCGTGTGTGTTTGTGAATGAATGTGTGTGCATAGGTTTGTGCTCTGGTGTGTTCTCTAGATGCTGGAAGTTTTGCAGAACTCGCAGGGATCAAGTTTTTGAGGCCACGGTGATGTGTGCAGGGCTGGGCAGGGAGCTGGCACACCTGGCACAGCCGGTACACCCAGCGCCGCAGCAATCTGATCGCCCAGGCTGGAGCCAGGGCTGACTCCGACGGCCGCATCCTGCACCAGGGCGGTGTCCGAGTACAGCCGGTGCCCATCGGCGTCTCCCCTCCCGTGCGGTTTTTAATGCAGATGCTCTCTGACTGAAACCTTTTATTTAAAAAAAAAACCTCAACCTTTCGACATAAACAGGAGCTGGTCTCTGCTGCAGGCGCCTCTTCAGGGCTCAGGTGTGTCCCTTTGTGCCTGGGGGGCTGCGAGCTGCTGCAGACCTGGGTGAGACCCTCGGAGTGCCGGGGTGGTGGGGTGGGATGCTGCGTGTCCCAGGGGGAGCAGCGAGAGCCGGGAACGAGCTGCGGGGTTAATGGATGTGCGGTTGATGAGTGATTAACGGTGCCAACGGGACAGGACGGGACGTGCCTGTCCGGGAAGGGATCCACCTTCCTGCGGGGAGATGCTGCCTTTCGGAGAGCCGCGCTGCCCCGTGGGGCTCCCAAGGGTGGGGTGGGAAGAGATGGGGTGGGATGGGATGGGGCGAGGTGGGGGCTCTCAAGGGTGGGGTGGGATGTGATGGGGTGGGGCGAGGTGGGGGCTCCCAAGGGTAGGGTAGGGTGAGGTGGGGTGGGGTGGGGTGGGGTGGGGTGTGGCGGGGGCGGGACTCCTGCTCCTCGCCGCCGCTCCTGCCCCTTTAAGAGCCGGCTCCCGTGACGTCACGCCCACGGCTACTTTGTAGCGCGGGGTGGGCGGGGCCTGCGCGCGCCCGGCGGAGCCGCGGGGTCTCTTAAAGAGGCCGCGCAGCGGCATCAGGTAACGGGGGTCCCGGGCCGGGGGCTGCGAGGGGGGAGAGGGGAGGCTGTGTTCTGGCTGCTGATCGCGGCCGGATTCGGCTGCGTAGCATCCCCCCGAGGCTGTTAGTGCCTCCCCGCCACCCCCCCCGGGCTATCCCCGCGTCCCCATCGTACCCCCAAGATGTCCCCTCTGGCCTGCCCTCATCGTCCCTTCGAGGTGTCTCCATGGCCCCCCTGTGTTGTCCGTGTCTCCCCCGGGCTGTCCCCACGTCTTCCCGGCCCGTCCGCCTCCCGGTGACTCCGCACCCCGCCCAGAGCGGGGCTCCGTGCGGCCGAACCGGGTTGGGGGACGTGGGGTTGGAGGGTGCCGGGACCAGGAGCTGCCGGTCCGGGGGTTGCCTGGGTCGCGGGATCCACCGAGCTCCCGGTTGCAGCGATGCGGCGTGTTTGTCCTCGTGAGATGAGTGAGCAGATTCCCACGCGAGTCCCCCAGGAGGATCCAGGGATTCTGTGGTTGTTTTGTCCCGAAAAGAGCCGCCGCCCCCACGGGGCTGGGGCTCCCCCGGACCGGCAGTTCCGCAGCACCCTCCGGTCCCAGCGGATGTGGGCACTCAGACACCTCTGTCTCCCTGTGTCACCTCACCCCGGCAGCTGCTTCTTTCTCTCCGTGTCACCCCATTTGACCCCGGTGCATCCCTGGAGGAATCTTGCCCCTGGACCCACTCGTGTCCGGCCCCTCAGGCCGATTAGGCGGATTTCCCAGCCGGGATCCTAATCCCGCTGCCCCGTGCCCGTTTATCCCGGCTGCGCCCGGGACCCGGCTTAGCCCCAGGCGCGGGCGGGTGGCGGCGAGCGCGGGGCGGCGGGTGAGTGCGCGGCTCCCCCGGCCCCGGGGAAAAACGAGGGGCAAGTGAGGGGTGGTGGTGGTGTTTTCCCAGGCTCGCGGTGACCGGGGAGCCGTCCTGGAGCTCGGTTCTCCCGGGGCGCGGGTGGGTGCACCGGGCAGAACGCTACAGGTTGGGTTGTGCCGCCGCCGCTACCGGGCTCGCCACTGAGCCGCCTTGGCAGAGCTTTGCTGCCGGGCCCCGGAGCTGCTGGCCCCGCTCCAGGGATGGGTGAATTCCCAGAAACTGGCAGAGACGCGGCTGCTACCCGCGGGATCCGGGTGTCGGAGCTCGCTCCTCGAGCCCGCTGCACCGGAATAATTCCGCTCCTGGGCTGATGAGAGCCCCACCCACATCCTTCTCACGGGGAAACTGAGGCACGGGTGGTTCTCAGCCTCTGCCGGGCTGCCCAGCTCTCCGGGGCTTGGAGCTACTCCTGGGGTGCTACTCCTGCTCTCGTGCTCCTGGCTCCTGGACAGAGCTCGTGCCCAATTCTGGTGCTTTTGATTTAGGAAAGAATGTGATTTGAGCCTTTAGCTCCGGAAAGGAGCTTTGCTGCAGGAATGCCGTCCGGCTCCTGCCGGCCCCGGAGCTCAGCCCAGTGCCCGGCACTGTGCCCGGGCTGTGATAAGCCCCGAACCAGAAGGAAGTGAGAGCCCAACCATCGCCCGCAGCTTGGGGCTGCCCCCCCTGCTCTCACCCGCAGCCGGAGCCGAGAGGGGCGCTGGGCCCGCGACCCCCGAGATGGCCGTGGGCACCCAGCTGGGGCTGCTGCTCTGGAAGAACTTCACCTACCGCCGGCGGCAGCGGGTGAGTGGGCGATTGGGGTGGGGCTACCCAGAGCCGCTGGTGCCTGGCACAGGGGCTGGCAGAGCCCTGGACACTGATGGGGACCAGAACCCCCACCAACCTTGCGTCTCGCCCAGATCCAGCTGACTATCGAGATCCTGTGGCCCCTCTTCCTCTTCCTTATCTTGATCTCAGTGCGGCGATCCCACCCGCCCTTCAAGCAGCATGAGTGTGAGTGCCCCCCGCACGACCCCCTGAGCCAGCTAAGACCCCTCTGCGTGCCCCTGTACGGGAGCCCTTCGAGGTGACACCAGCGGGACAAACACGGGAGGTGGTCACCGGGTGGGGGCTGGCTGGAATCTCCCTGCTCGGGTGTGTGTGGGGTTCCGGGGGTCCTGCACTGCCCCCTGAACCTACCTCCCTCTCCCCTAGGCCACTTCCCCAACAAGGCGCTGCCCTCGGCAGGGACACTGCCCTGGCTGCAGGGCATCATCTGCAACATGAACAACCCCTGCTTCCGGCACCCCACGGCGGGAGAGGCCCCTGGCGTGGTGGGCAACTTCGATGGCTCCATGTGAGCGGCGGGGCCGGGGGGCTGCGGGGCCGAGCGGGGCCGGGCCGGGGTCTCATTGCCCACCCCATGTCCCGTGTCACAGCCTCTCCCGCCTCCTGAGCGAAGCCCGGCAGGTCCTGCTCCGCGGCCACGGGCAGCGGCTCCTGCGCAGCTTCTCGCGGCTCCTGCCCGCCCTGCGCCGGCTCCGGGACAGTGGGAATCAGCGGAGGGGTGAGCACCGGGGCCGGGGGGTGCCGGGGGAGCGAGACCCCATGTCTGACCCCTGCTTCCCCAGCTCTGCCGGTGAGGGAATACTTGAGAGAGGACGAGACCTTCTCCCGGTTCCTGCGGACCAACACATCTCTGCCGCCGGCGCTGGTGGATGAGCTGATGGGCGCTCGGCTCAGCCCCCGCATCGTGAGTGTCGGCGCGGTGCCCACTCCCGGCACCCACTGCCGGTGCCCTCGGTGCCGGTGACCGCATCATGACCGCCCTCTCTCTCCAGCTCTCCCTGGCGAACATTCGCGTTCCGCTAAAAGCCCTGGTCTGCAACGCCTCGGTCCTGGGGGAGTTCTTGGTGGGAGGCGACGCCGACTCCACCCAGAGCCTGCAGCAAGGACTGTGCGCCCTGCCCAGCTCCCAGCTCCGTGCCATGGAGGGCTCTTTCCTCTCCCAGATGGACTTTCCGCGGCTCCTGGCGGTGAGCCCCCAGCGCGGTCGGGTGCTGGAAGGCACCGAGGCAGAGATCCCTGGCCTCCCCGGCAGGGCTGTGACCCCTTTCCCATGTCCCCTTGTAGGAACAGCTGAGCTCAGATTTGGGTGGAATCACTGGCACCGTGGAAGCTTTGGGCAGCTTCCTGCGGGATGCAGCATCCCTGATGGAGGAGGTACACCCCTCACTCCCCTACCCAGCCCCACCGTGTCCCTGCATGCCCCTACCTCCCAGGGCCCTGCTCCACTCTCGTCCCACTCTCCCCAGGTCTCCTCCATGATGAGCCTGGCCGAACTGCGGCAGGAGTTAGGGGGGCTGAGGGCTCCCAACACCAGCACCCCCAGCACTGGTGCATTCACAACCCTGTCACGCATTGCCTGTGGACACCCCGAGGGCGGGGGGCTCAGGATCCCCTCCCTCAACTGGTACGAGGACAATGACGTCAAAGCCTTCCTGGACCGTAACAGCTCCGAGAAGAGACCCGTGGCATCAGGCAGCAGCAGTAAGTGGGGGGCTGGGTGAGGGGGTCCAGCCGGGGGCTGTGTGGGGCAGTTGGGGCTGGTGATGTGGGGCTGATGGTGAGGGCTCGGCTCTGCATCCCCAGGTCCCTTCTGCCGGGAGCTGCTCCGCAGCCTGGAGTCCAACCCCCTCTCACAGATCTTCTGGAGGGGGATCAAGCCCCTCTTCGTGGGGAAGATCCTGTACACACCACCTGGGCCCGGCCCCGACAGTGTCATGGCTGAGGTGAGTGGGGACTGCCGGGGGCCGGGAAGGATTTGGGGGGTCTCATCCTGGACCTGCCTCACCCCCTCACACAGGTGAATCGGACCTTCCGAGAGCTGGCGGTGCTGGGGGAGTTTGGGAGTGCCTGGCAGGAGCTGGGACCCCGAATCTACACCATCCTCAACAGCAGCCTGGAGATGCAGGTGCTCCAGGTGTGTGACCCCAGACTCCTCCCATCGGGAACAGCTGTGGGGTGCAGGATGGGATGTGGTGGGGGGCAGCTGGTTGGGAGCAGGGGTGGGATGCAGCTGGAGCAGGGTGGGCTGCATGGCCTCCCATACCCTGGTGCTTTGCAGGACCTGCTGCTGGCCCCGAGCACAGCCCAGCTCCTGGACGGGTTCCTCAACGGCACCTCCTGGAAGCTGCCGGAGCTGGCCACGTTCCTGGTGGGGCCAGAGGGGGGACCAGGCCTCACCTGGCACCAGGTGTATGCTGATGTGGACACGGTGCTGAGCACACTGTCACAGTTCATGGAGGTGTGTGTCACCCTGCTGTGGGCGGGCTGGCCCCCTGTGCCCTCGTGCCCACTGAGCCCTGCCTGCCCTCCCACAGTGTGTCTGCCTGGACAAGATCGAGGCAGTGGCCACAGAGGAGCAGCTGGTAGCCCGGGCCCTGGAACTGCTGGAGGAGCAGCAGTTTTGGGCAGCGGTGGTCTTCCAGCCCCCCATTAACGCCACAGCCCCCGGACTGCCACCCCACGTCCGCTACAAGATCCGCATGGACATCGACGACGTCACGAGGACCAACAAGATCAAGGACAGGTTGGGGGATGCCCACCCC
The DNA here is from genome assembly GCA_035047045.1 of Vireo griseus. Lineage (NCBI taxonomy): Eukaryota > Metazoa > Chordata > Aves > Passeriformes > Vireonidae > Vireo > Vireo griseus. The sequence continues at coordinate 2,203,349 of JAWWMJ010000111.1, forward strand.
CTCTGTCTCCATGGCTGACCAAGCAGCCTGTGCCCCTTGGCAGGGGATCCCTGGTCCCATCACCGTGCTCTGCCCCCAGGTTTTGGGACCCAGGCCCTGCAGCTGACCCCTTCAGCGACTTGCGCTACGTCTGGGGGGGCTTCGTCTACATTCAGGACCTGGTGGAGCAGGCGGTGGTGCGGGTGCAGACTGGGGCTGCCCCACGGACAGGGGTCTACGTCCAGCAGATGCCCTACCCCTGCTACGTGGATGATGTGTACGTGGGGAGGGGGCAGCCCCAGACTGCTGGGACTGTTGAGTGACCACCCTGCTGCCATGAGGGGCATGTCCGAGCATCCTGCAGCATCACTGCCATGGGGAGGTGGCACAGGGCTGGTTGTGCCCTGGTGTCCCTGGCCCAACAGCGGTGCAGGGGTGTTGAGCTAGGGGTGGAATGTCTGGTGGTATCTCCCCAGGTTCCTGAGGGTCCTGAACCGCTCGCTGCCTCTCTTCATGACGCTGGCCTGGATCTACTCAGTGGCCATGATCATCAAGGGGGTGGTGCACGAGAAAGAGACGCGTCTCAAGGAGACCATGAAGACCATGGGGCTGAGCAGCGGGATCCTCTGGCTCAGCTGGTTCCTCAGCAGCTTCATCCCCTTCCTCCTCAGCTCTGCCCTCCTTGTCCTCATCCTCAAGGCAGGTTGCAGGTCTCAGGGGACACCATGGGTGACACAGGGAATGTCAGGGCTGGGAGCCAGCACAGGGGGCTCCACAGGCTCCAACCTGCCTCCATCTGCAGCTGGGAAACATCCTGCCCTACAGCGACCCAGCAGTCATCTTCCTCTTCCTCGGCACCTTCTCGGTGGCCACCATCAGCCAGTGCTTCCTCATCAGCACCTTCTTCCCCCGTGCCAACCTGGCCTCGGCGTGCGGTGGCATCATCTACTTCTCGCTGTACCTGCCCTATGTGCTGTGCGTCGCCTGGCGCGACTACATCACCTTCCCCATCCGCGTGCTCGTGGTGAGAACTGCCCCTCTGCAATGCCCCTGGTGGGGGGCTTTGGGCTGGGGGGCTTTGGGCTGCACCCCCCAGGCCAATCTTTGCCCACGCTGCCATTCTTGCCGTCCCCAGAGCCTGCTGTCCCCCGTGGCCTTCGGCTTTGGCTGTGATTACTTCTCCCTCTACGAGGAGCAGGGGGTGGGCATCCAGTGGCACAACCTGGGTGCCAGCCCAGTGCCAGGAGACCCATACAGCTTTGCTGCAGCCATGGGGCTGCTGCTGCTGGACGCTGTCCTCTATGGCCTGGCCACCTGGTACCTCGAGGGTGTCTTCCCAGGTGAGCGCAGCCCCTCTGACCTCCAGCTGCCCCTCAGCACCAGCCCCACTCAGCCTCATTTGCTGCAGGTCAGTACGGGATCCCCAAGCCCTGGAATTTCCCCTTCCTGAAGAGCTACTGGTTTGGAGAGTCATCCTCAGCTGGGCACTCCCTGTACCACACCAGCCCCCACACTGCACCCCAAGGTCAGTCTCTGCCCACCCTGGAGCTGTGTGGCCGAGGGCAGTGGCCACAGAGCAGGGCTGGAGCCCTCCAGCCCAGGCCTTGCTCCCCAGTGGAGGGTCCTGCACCCCATGGTGAGGGGTCCTGCCTGGGATGTGACCCCTTGGTGGCTTCCAGTGCTGGTGGAGGAGCCGCCTGCCGAGCTCCAGCCCGGCGTCTCCATCCGCAACCTGGTGAAGGTCTATGGCAGCAGCGGCCGTGCGGCTGTCAACGGGCTGAGCCTGGACTTCTACGAGGGGCAGATCACGTCCTTCCTGGGCCACAACGGAGCTGGGAAGACCACCACCATGTGAGCCACAGAGGGGCTGCGTGGCCATGGCTGGGGACAGCAGCTCAGCCTGACCCTGTCCCCACCTGGTCCCATGCAGGACAGGGCACCCTGGCCCCACGTCCTGCTGTTCCTGCACTCTGTGACCCACTGTCCTTGCCACTTCCAGGTCCATCCTAACTGGCCTCCTGCCACCCACCTCGGGCACTGCCTATATCCTGGGCTGGGACATCCGCTCCGATATCGACAGCATCCGCAAGTCCATGGGGATGTGTCCCCAGCACAATGTCCTCTTTGACATGTAGGCAGACGTGGGGAGGTGGGGGAGTGATGCAGGGCTGTGCCCCTCACCCTGCCCTGCTCCCCCTCTCCCCACAGCCTGACAGTGGAGGAGCACGTCTGGTTCTATGGGCGGCTGAAGGGGCTCTCGGAGCAGCAGGTGCAGGAGGAGATGGAGCAGCTGCTCCAGGACACAGGGCTGCCCCACAAGCGCAAGGAGCAGACCAGGAACCTCTCGGGTGTGTGTGGGGGCCGGGCTGGGTGCCTGAGGGGGGGTCGGTGGCTCCAAGCCCTTCCAATGCTGTCTCTCTGCAGGTGGGATGCAGCGGAAGCTCTCGGTGGCCATCGCCTTCGTGGGCGGCTCCCGGGTGGTCATCCTGGATGAGCCCACGGCCGGCGTCGACCCCTTCTCCCGCCGCAGCATCTGGGAGCTGCTGCTCAAGTACCGCAAAGGTCAGGGCTGGGGACCCTCCCTTAGCCCTCTGAGCCCCCCAGACTGGGGCGAGCAGGGGTATGTGCTGGTGGGGAGAACCTGAAATGGAGAGGGTCTGGCAAGGGGGAGTCAGGGATCAAGTCCATTCCTGGTCCCCAGGCCGCACCATCATCCTGTCCACTCACTACATGGACGAGGCGGAGCTGTTGGGGGACCGCACTGCCATCATCTCGCAGGGCCGGCTCTGCTGCTGCGGGTCCCCCCTCTTCCTCAAGGCCAGGCTGGGCACCGGCTACCACCTCACCCTGGTGAAGCGGGAGCGGGGCGGGACAGGCTGCAACACCAGCTCCATCCCTGGTGCCACCAAAAAGGTGGGTCCCTTAGTCCTGATGATCATCCCCCAAAGGGCAGCCAGTGCCTCCATCCCGGCTATCGGGGACCAGGTCCTGCTGTGAGCTGCCAGGCTCCAGCCACTCTTTCCTGCAGGATGGCAGTGACTCGGAGCACAGCAGTGACACGGGCCTGGGCAGCGAGCGGGGCAGTGACGCCAGCGCCGTGGGTGAGGGTCTTGTCCCCTCACAGTGCCACCCTCGGCTGCTCCCCATACAGCCCCCATCAGCTGGGGGGGTTGGGGATGGACAGCTCTGCATCCAGCTCCTCGCCTCTCTTCACTGGAGGGGCAGAAGGGGATCCCCATCCTCTCCCACCTTCCCCGTGGACCCTCAGTCTGGGATGCCGGGCACCTGGAAGTGTGGCCAGCTGCAGCAGCCAGCAGCTCCTGCCCCAGGTTTCCAGCCCTCCCCGTTCCCCCAGATGTGACCCAGCTGTCAGCGCTGATCCAGAAGCTGGTGCCCGGCTCCCGGCTGGTGGAGGACATCGGGCACGAGGTGCTCTTTGTCCTGCCCTACAGCGGGGCCAGGGATGGGACCTTCGGGGAGCTGTTCCGCGAGCTGGATGCACGCCTGGGGGAACTGGGGGTCTCCAGCTACGGCATCTCCGACACCACTCTGGAAGAGGTACCCAGGGGAGCTGTGGTCAAGGGGCTCCCAGGGTGCCCTCAGGGGGTTTCCCTCACTGGGCTGTGGGTGCTGGTGTGTGTTTAACAACAGCTCTCCCACACTCCCAGATCTTCCTGAAGGTGGCCGAGGACACAGGGCTGGACACTGATACCACAGGTAAAACCCCCGGTCCTGGCTGGAGCTGAGCTCTGGGGAACAGGCGGGGCTGGGGAGGTGCTCAGGGGCTGGGGAGGTGCTCAGCATCCTGGAGGAGAGGGGTGGGGGTATTGGCAGCAGGTTGTGTGTCCCTCCCAGGGCTGGGGGCCCTGCTGGGAACACCTGTGGATGCAGAGAGGTGTCGCAGCCTGTGGCCCTGGCCCTGGCCTGGCATCTTGTCCTCATTTTGTCAGGGACTGTGAAAGGAGGAGCCCCTGGCGAGATGGGGGACGCAGATGTGGCTGATGGAGAGCTGGGTGAGGATGGGGAAGTGGGACCCCCGAACTGCTGCTGAGTGCTCTCCACCTCCAGCCCCTGGGCTGGGGCTGGGGCCATGGCACATGTCCATCTGGGCAAGTGGGCATCCCTTCAGGCACATGGGCCTTCAAGCAGGGGGATGCTCAGGCACCCTCGTGCAGCATTTCTACTCAGTTTTGGGTTGTCCCAGAGCAAGGAGCCAGGATGAGGGTGGGTTTGGGGACGTCCAGCTCTGTGCAGGGGTTGGGATGGGACATGAAATCCCATAGGGGGGATTCCTACCCTTGGGATCCTGGAGACAGAACCAGCGTGGGGGTAGCCATGGGAGTCTGGGGGGCCATGATGGTTTGGGGCACCAGCTCTGCCCTGGGTGGATGCTGTAACCCTTCTCTCCTCTCCTTTACATTGAGCCAAAGGAGCCCGGCGAGGTAGGAGTTGGGGGCTGTTTGTGGGGGG
>JAWWMJ010000111.1:2207807-2233046 GCA_035047045.1 Vireo griseus
CGGCCCCCCCCCCCCCCCCCCCCCCCCCCCCCCCCCCCACTCCGGCAGGCAGCATCCCGTCCCTGCTGGGGTGGGGGGATGCCCCTGCCAGCACCCTGTCCCCCCGCCTGGCACGAGCCCCTTGCCAGACCCGTCTGTGCCCTGGCAGCGGAGGAGCCCCGGGAGACAGACCTGCTGCGGGGGGCGGCGGGGCAGGCCTGCGGCAGGGTGAGGGGCTGGGAGCTCACCTGCCGCCAGCTCCGCGCTCTCTTCACCAAGAGGATGCTCCATGCCCGGCGCAGCACCCGCGGCTTCTTCGCGCAGGTGGGGTCGCGGGGTAGGGGATGGGGCAGGGCACGGGGCAGGGTGGGGCAGAGCCAACGCTGATCCCCTTCCCACCCCCGCCCTCCTCAGATCGTCCTCCCCGCCCTCTTCGTCTGCATCGCGCTACTCTTCAGCCTCATCGTGCCGCCCTTCGGGAAGTACCCACCCCTGCAGCTCCAGCCCTGGATGTACGGGCAGCAGTTCACCTTTTTCAGGTGTGTCCCCAGCCCTCTCCCTGCCGTGTCCCTCGTCCCCCGCTGCTGCCAGCTCACTCCCGTGTCTCCCGGCAGCAATGACGCCCCGGGGGACCCCGACACAGCTCGGCTGCTGGACGCACTCCTGGCCGAGCCTGGCTTCGGCACCAAGTGCATGAAGGAAGAGGGGAAGGCGTGAGTGCCCGTAGGACAGGGCTGGAGGGGGCAGCTGGGGTTTGGCCCCCCCTTCAGTGCCCACCTGCCCATGCAGCAGCTTTGCCACCTGGTGTGATGCCGTGGGACCCCCAGCCATCCCCATGGTGGGTGCCAATGCTCCTGGCTCACACCAGGCTGGTAATGGGGGTCTCTCTCTCTCTCTCTCTCTCTCTCTCTCTCCTTCTCTCCCTGGGTGCCCAGGATGGGGCTGTGCCCACCAGCTTCCCACCCCGATGGCTTCTTGACCCCTTCAGCCCCCCCATCCCTGCTGGAAGCGCTGTGGCGTGGGAACTGGACACAGGCTGAGCCGTCCCCCCCGTGCCAGTGCAGTGGACCAGGAGCACACAGGATGCTGCCTGAGTGTCCTGAGGGGGCTGGGGGGCTCCCACCACCCCAGGTAACCCCCAGCCCAGCAGGGGGAAGCCCCAGGGCTCTGTCAGTGCTGGCTGTGGGGGCAGGTGATGCTCTGGAGAGGCCACGGGGCTGGGTGTCCATCCAGCCCATCTGTCCATCCTGCAGGTGCAGAGGGGCACAGGGGACATCCTTCAGAACCTGACGGGCAGGAACATCTCTGACTACCTGGTGAAGACCTACCCCCAGATCATCCGTCAGGAGTGAGTGGCAGGGCTGGGAACACCGGGGGCACTGCAGGGACAATGTGGGGACACTAAGGGAACACCCCAGGGGCACCTGGGGGAAGGAGACACTGCTGGGGACATGTGGCTGGGTGCTGCCCTAATGTCTCCTTGGGGGGTTTTTCACTCCTCTGTCTCCCCCCACCTAATTTCTTTCAGGCTGAGGAACAAGAAGTGGGTGAATGAGCAGAGGTGAGCTGGGCAGGGACTGGGGCCTGGCACAGCCAGGAATGGGGGGAGGCAGGAGATCCCTGGTGGGACTGGGGAAAGCCTGAGCGGTCCCTGGGCAGGGCCATCACCCAGGTGCCTTCAGCCCTCTGCTGTGTGCCCCTCCTGGCGTCTGGGTGGGCGGAGAGTTGAGTTTGCACAAGGGTGGCGGTGGCAAAACAGGTGGCAGGTTTCAGGGAATCGTGGAATTGTAGAATCTCATGGGGTGGAAGGGATCCACATGGATCCTCAAGCCCAGTTCCTGCCACGCTGGCAGTGGGAGTCTCTCCGGCAGGTTTGGGAGCCCTGTTTCTCCCGCAGGTACGGCGGCTTCTCCCTGGGCGCCGGCAGCTCCCAGGCCCTGCCGTCGGCGGCGGAGGTGGATCAGGCAGTGCTGGAGCTCCGGGTGCTGCTCAGCATCACCCCGGTACGGCTGTGCTCAGACCCTGGCTCAGCTCTGGTGTCCCAGTGCCATGAGACCCCTCCTCACCCTGCGTTCCTGCACCCAGGGCAGCCCCTCGGATCGGCTCCTGGCCAACCTCAGCCGCTTCATCGAAGGTTTGGACGCCCGCAGGAATATCAAGGTGTGACCAGGGCTGGGGGTCCCTCAGGGGTGAGAACTGGGGCCAGCAGGGATGTGACAGCTGTGTCCCCTCTGGGGGTGGAGCAGCCCAAGAAGGACAGAGAGTGGCTGGGGTCGGAGGGGAGCAGGAGCCCGGTGGGGACCAGGGTTGCTCCTGGTGGGAGCGGGTGCTGCAGGCACAGCCAAGGGCAGTGCTGGGGTATGTGGGGGCCCTGAGCTGCCCGACCCTCCCCATGCTGCAGGTCTGGTTCAACAACAAGGGCTGGCATGCCATGGTCTCCTTCCTCAACGTGGCCAGCAATGGGCTGCTGCGAGCCCGGCTGCCCCCCGGCACCGACCCCGCACGATTCGGCATCACGGCCACCAACCACCCCCTCAACCTCACCAAGGAGCAGCTCTCCGAGGCCGCCCTGTGAGTGCTGGGGATGGGGGTCCTGCAGCACCCTCTGGCCCCTGCTGAGCTCTCCCCTCCTTGGCAGGATGGCCACCTCCGTGGACGTGCTGGTCTCCATCTGCGTGATCTTCGCCATGTCCTTCGTCCCGGCCAGCTTTGTTGTCTTCCTCATTGAGGAGAGGGTCAGCAAGGCCAAGCACCTTCAGTTCGTCAGCGGGATGAAGCCCATCACCTACTGGCTGGGCAACTTTGCCTGGGACATGGTGGGGATGGGAATGAGGATGGGGATGAGGATGGGGACCAGTTCCAAGGGGTCTTGTCCCACCCCTGACCCCTTTCCCGGCTTTTCCATCCCTACAGTGCAACTACCTGGTCCCCGCACTGCTGGTCATCCTCATCTTCCTCTGCTTCCAGCAGGAATCCTATGTGTCCTCGGCCAACCTGCCCTCCCTGGTGCTGCTGCTGCTGCTCTACGGGTGATGGGGCAGCAGAGCCCAGCAGGGGCGAGGGGGTTGTGGGGCTGGGGGCAGCTGGGGTGAGGGGGTTGTGGTGCTTGGGAGGGTGGGGGCTGTCTCAAGGCCCCCAGGTTGGAGGATGCACCTAGGCCAGCCCCTGCCTCTCCCCCATGCAGATGGTCCATCACCCCCCTGATGTATCCAGCCTCCTTCCTCTTCAGCATCCCCAGCACCGCCTACGTGGCCCTGACCTGCATCAACCTCTTCATCGGCATCAACGGCAGCGTGGCCACCTTTGTGCTGGAGCTCTTTGTGGACCGGGTGAGACTTGGGATGCCCCAGACCCCCCCATCCCTGCCCTGCAGGGCCAGTGCCAGCTTCTCCACCACTCTCCTCGCTGCCCCGGCAGAACCTCAATGACATCAACCGCGTCCTGAAGAAGGTTTTCCTCATCTTCCCCCACTTCTGCTTGGGCCGAGGCCTCATTGACATGGTGAAGAACCAGGCAATGGCTGATGCCTTTGAGAGGTTTGGTGAGTCTGGGGGTGTCTGCTCACCCTCCCCAAAGCCCAGCACAAGGCTCCCCCATTCCTACAGCCCCTCTTGCTGCTTGCAGGGGACAAGCGCTTCGTGTCCCCCCTCTCCTGGGACCTGGCGGGGAAGAACATGTTCGCCATGGCCATTGAGGGTGTCGTCTTCTTCCTCTTCACCCTCCTGCTGCAGTACCACCGCTTCTTCCTGCGCCTGGGGTGAGCGCTGGCCGGGGGTACCCTGGGGGTGCTCGAGGGGGTGGGCAGCCCTGGATGTGCCCCTGCCAACGTTCCCAACAGGCCACGGGCTCTGGAGCTGCCCTCACTGGGGGATGAGGACCAGGACGTGGCCAGGGAGCGGACGAGGGTAGGCAGCATCCCCCCGCACGGCCACCTCCTGCTGCTGAAGGACCTGACCAAGGTGGGTGTGTGGGGCTGGATGCTGCTGTGACCTCCAGCCCCCCCACAGTCCCCTGCCATGCTGGTGGAGGCAGGAGGGAGCACCCAGTGCCACCTCTCCTCCATGCAGGTGTACCGGCGCAGGAAGGCTCCAGCCGTGGACCGGCTCTGTGTGGCCATTCCCCCCGGGGAGGTGAGGGACAGATGGACAGACGGACAGCGCTGTGGGCAGGATCAGGGCTGCCGGTGACCCTGCTCTGTCCCCACAGTGCTTTGGCCTCCTGGGGGTGAATGGTGCGGGGAAAACATCCACCTTCAAGATGCTGACAGGGGACACAGAGGTGACACTGGGAGAGGCCTGGTTGAAGGGGCACAGGTGGGTGAATGCAGGGACCCCATGGCTCGGACCCCTCTCCGTGTCCCCACAGCACCTATGCCATCATCTCTGTCCCCAGCCTGTGCTCCACATGGCCCTTTGCCCTGCAGCCTGCTTCATCCTCATCCTCATCCGCATCCCTGCAGCTACTTGTCCCTATTCCCACAGCACCCCTGGCACATGTCCCCATCCCGCAGCGTGCTCACCTGTCCCCATCCTGTTCTCACCTTGTCCCCAACCCACAGTGTGCTCACCGACCTCCAGTCCGTCCACCAGCACATGGGTTACTGTCCCCAGTTTGATGCCATCACGGACCTGCTGACGGGGCGGGAGCACCTGGAGTTCTACAGCCGCCTGCGTGGGGTCCCGGAGGAGGAGACCCCCAGGGTAGAGCCAGCGCCCTCTCCCCCACCCCCCAGCCCATGGGGAGCCCCCACCCTCACCCCCTCTGTCTCTCTCAGGTGGCTCAGTGGGGCATCGCCGCGCTGGGGCTGGGCCCACACGCGGACCGGCCGGCGGGCAAGTACAGCGGGGGCAACAAGCGCAAGCTCTCCACGGCCATCGCCCTCCTCGGCTGTCCCCCTGTCGTCTTCCTGGTGAGTGGGGCAGTGGGAGGCCCCACAGTAGCACCAGGGTCCTGCCCAGGCTGACCCTGGGCCGGGACCCTTGCAGGACGAGCCCACAACGGGGATGGATCCGCAAGCCCGGAGGTTCCTGTGGGAGCGCATCCTTGGCGTGATCCGGGACGGCCGGTCCGTGGTGCTCACGTCCCACAGGTGAGCCCCTACCCAGGAGACTCCAAAGGGAGCACCCCTCTGACCCCATAACCCTCCTATAGGGGAGCATCCCTATTCCTGCGGGAAGCGCCCAGAGAGGAGTGTCCCTCTGCCCCGGAGGGGCTCACACGTGTCTCCCCAGCATGGAGGAGTGTGAGGCGCTCTGCACCAGGATGGCCATCATGGTCAACGGCCGGTTCCGCTGCCTGGGCAGCGTCCAGCACCTCAAGAACAGGTACCGGGTTGAGGGGCTCAGGGGGTCTCCTGAGGGTGATGGCTGTGGCCAGTCCTCACAGCAGTGTTCTCTCTCCCCGCAGGTTTGGGGATGGGTACACGGTGGTGGTGCGGGCGGGGGGCTCTGGCCCCGCGGCGGTGCAGGCTCTGCTGCAGCAGCACTTCCCCGGCATCGTGCTGCGGGAGCGGCATGGGGGGCTGCTGCAGTACCACCTGCCTGCCCGCGACGCCTCCCTGGCCACTGTGTTCAGCCTTCTGGCCACCCACCGTGGCCCCTGCCACATCGAGGACTACTCTGTGTCCCAGACCACGCTGGACCAGGTGACAAGGGAGGCAGGTGTGAGGGTGAGGTGGCCCTGTCTCATGGTGCTGTCTCTCATCATGCCATCCCCACAGGTCTTCGTGCACTTTGCCCAGGAGCAGAGCGATGGGGACGTCGGGGAGGTGACAGCCCCAGGGCAGGATGCAGCCCCCAGCCCCGGGAGGAGGCTGAGCACGTTCCTGGAGGACGACAGCTACCAGGAGAGCGCTGTCTGAGTGGGGCATGGTGTCCCATGGACCCCTAGAGACCCCTCCCCAGTTGTCACCACAGCACGACCCAGGATCGCAGGGCTTTGGGGTACTGCGGACCGCCAGAGCTGCACAGAGGAGACCTGGGCACATCCTGCCCACTGACATGATGTCACCATCCCATGCGACACTGGGTGCTGGGGAGGGTCAGAGTGCCAGGACAGAGCTGGCCCCAGCTCCCTGCCGTGGGGTGATGCCCTATGGGGGGGGCTGAGCTGGATTGGGGGGGGTCTGGGGCTGGCCTTGGGACCCCGCTGCTCCCCACTGGAGCCGAGCTTGCTGTAACAGAGCAATTCAATAAAGACCCGCGGTACTGCTCGGGGGCTCGATTGCCCTCGCCACGACGTGACCCCAGAGTGGGACAGGGATGGGGGGCACAGCGGGACAGGGGCAGCAGAGTGACCCTGGCACAAGGTCGACATCGACTCACAGGGCCGCGCATGAGGCTCCCCCGGCTCAGGGGGCTCTGGAACACCTCGTGTCGCTTCTCGGGAGTCAAAAGGGTCGTCCGAGAGGGGGGTGGAGACCGTCATGAGTGAAAAAAAATATGGAACGCTTCACGAATTTGCGTGTCATCCTTGCGCAGGGGCCATGCTAATCTTCTCTGTATCGTTCCAATTTTAGTATATGTGCTGCCGAAGCGAGCACGAGTTTTTGACTACTCGGAGAAGTATTTAAAGGTCATTTACCTTACAATTTTTAGGTCATTGCGAGTAAGGTTTCTCAGGTTTCCGCGCCTTTCTTCATATGCTCACTCTCCCAGGCGATGCGTGCTGATTTTTTTATCCTGAGTCTTCTGCTTTGACGAAATATTTTACCTTTTTTGAGGCCGAGTTGCCACCCAGAGGTACCGGCTGCGCGCGCTGCATGCCGGGAGCTCTGATATTTGCATGGAGGCGGGGCGGGTCCGGAGCGTGTCCTCCACCGTCCCGTCGTGCCCTAGGCGCGCGAGGGCGCGCACGCGCGGAGCCGCCGTGGCCGGCGGAGGAAGATGGCGGCGGAGTGCTGAGGGACGGGTCGGGACCGCGCCGGGACAGCTGAGCCACCCGCCGCTCCCCGGCCCCGCCGCGCCGCCCCGCCCCGCCGAAGGACCCCCATGGCCGCGGGGACAGCCCGGCAGCCGCGTCCCTGCTGTGTCTGCTCCGGCCGCCTAGCTACTGGGCCTCGCTGAGGGCCCAGGCCTGACCCGCTGGGCCTGACCCGCCGCTGTCCCGAGGCGTCTGCGCCGGGCAGGGGCCGGGGAGGCGGACGGAGTCAGCGCCGGCCCCGCGCCCGCGGCCTCTCCGCAGCGCCCGCCCGGCCCCAGCCCGCCCCGCGGAGGAGCAGCAGCCTTTTCGGGCCCAGCCCTCACCAGCCCCGCCGTCAGGATGTCCGAGAACCAGCCGAACGCTAACAACCACCACCCGGCCAACAACGCCGGGGCCGCCGGCGGCAACAACCGGGGCGTCCGCAACCCCAACCTCAACCAGAACCCCCTGATCAACGTGCGCGACCGCCTCTTCCACGCGCTGTTCTTCAAGATGGCAGTGACCTACGCGCGCCTCTTCCCTCCCTCTTTCCGCCGCGTCTTCGAGTTCTTCGTTCTCCTCAAGGTGAGGGGCAGCTCCTCCTGCCAGCCCGCGGCCGCGCTGAGGGCAGGAATTTCCTTAGAAACACAAAAAGTCGTGTCTCCGCCGGAGGTGGCAGGCTGTGTTTGGACCTCACACACCGAGCTGTCCCCGGAGCTCCTGTGGGCCCCTCCTGGGAGGGAGACATTAGTCTCCATGGTGGTCCCGGTGTTCCCTGCACTATTGGAGCTCTTCCAGATCTGTAAATCAAAAGGAAATTGCTGAGCCAGCTTGCTGGGCAGCCAGGCTGGCGCGAGGCAGGAGAGGTTTCGGTTTCCGTTTCCGAGAAATCGCACTTTTTGGGTACATTTTCCCACGTGACGTACTGAATTGTTGAAGTTTTTCTGGAGTCTTGTCTTTTCTGGAAGCAGTTAAGGCACAGCCTTGTTCTAACTCCGTTTCTTTCAGCAGTGCCAGGGATGTGTCACTGTGCTTTGGGGTGACTCCACCTGCCTACTGGGTGATGGAGACCTTCCAAAGGGGCCTGTCAGTGTCCAGGGGTGACTGCCCGGAGGTAAAATCCTGCTTCGTGACTTCCAGGATGGGAAATTAAAGTAAGGAGAAAGGGAGAGCAGCTCGCCAGGCTGCAGCACCCACACTCCTCTGGGTTTCTACAATTCAGCACAGCTTGTCTCATGCTGCACAGATATGGTTTCTACCCTCTCAGGAAACATTTGGGTTTTTCACATCCCTGTTCCTTCTCCCAGTTATACAGCTGGATCCCGGCAGGCAGGATAGGACAGGGATGATGCTAACGGTGCAGTGGCCAGGCAGAGTGGCTGGGAGCAGTTTGTGGTGCTGCTGCCTCTCATCACAGCTCTCCCAGGGAAGTAAAAACTTTCTCAGGGCTCTGTGGAGAGCAGCCTTCAGAGTGAGAGTTCAACAGTCTGCTCCCAGCTCTCCTCCAGCTGCTAGCAGGAGGGAAGTGGGAGCCCACATTCCCATCCAGAGCCCTGGAATTGCCTCTGGTTCTGCTGTGGCTCCTGCAACGAGGGAGGTGGCTCTTCTTTACCTTCCCTCACATCTTGCTGTGCAGCTCCTCTGCAGAGTGATGTTTACCAGGCTGTTTGTTCGTCACAAATAGGTCAGGACGGCAGGGCTGATGAGGACAGAGCAGCGCAGGGTGGCTGGTAAGGGAGGTGTGAGCTCAGCAGTGCCGCTCGCTGTGCCAGCCATGCTCGGAGCTCTGAACTTTGGACGTCTCTCTATACTCCAGGGAACGAGTTTTTTTAGTCCACTCTGCTTTGCTGTGGTTTATGGCCATTCCTGGGATTGAGGCAGAGCAGGGAGCTGTGGTGCTCTGCACACTCAGCCTCGAGGGCCAGCTCAACCACCCCGAGGCAGGACCTGTTCTTTGGGACAACAGATCTGATGTGGGTTTGGGTCATCCTGCCCAGGAGTAGGTTGGCTTTGGTTAAGGTTTGCTTTATTCTGCCTTTATAAAGCTGAGCAGGCTTCTCTAGGTTTCAGCAGGAAACTTTGTGCTGAGGAGGGAAGGGTTGGAAGGCACGGCTGTGTTTCCATTTCCTTCAGCGTGCCTTGTGGCCTCATCCCGTGCTGGTGCTGCGTGTGGTCGGTTTTGGGCCAGTGCGGTTGCAGGACCTGTGCTTTCAGAAGGCTGTCACTGTCAGCTCTGGTCTCATGAACAGGAGCAGTTGGTTCCTGCTGCCTTTGGCACGTTACCTGCTGGAACTGCCGAGGTCTGGCTGCTGCCTTGTTGATGCAGGGAAGCACCGAAGCTCTTGTCCACTTGCCATTCCAGTTGTCCAAATTATCCTGGTGTTTCACAGGCAGAGAAGAGCTGGTGATAACTAGGGGGTCTGACAGTCTCTGCCTTGTCTCCTGCCCTTTAGGCTCTCTTTGTGCTCTTCATCCTGGCCTACATCCACATCGCCTTCTCCCGCTCGCCCATCAACTGCCTGGAGCACGTGCGGGATAAGTGGCCCCGTGACGGCATCTTGCGGGTGGAAATCCAGCGCAACTCCAGCCGAGCCCCAATCTTCCTGCAGTTCTGTGGGGTCGAGAAGTTCCCAGGAATGGTGGTGGAGTCCACGACTGAGGAAGAGGAGGAGGAAGAGGAAGAAATGACTGTCGATATGTTTGAAAACAGCTCCATCAAGGTAAGGGCGCGTTCCCTGTGTATGCTGGAGAGGGGAGCCTGGGTGTTGGGTTGGAGAGAAGCATTGGTCGGAAGTGAAGTCCCTGTGTGATCCCTCGGTCTCCTGGAAACACAGCATGTTCCTTGGCTGCTCCTGAGTCCCCAGGTTGGCCTCTGATGGTTTGACCCAGAAAAGAAAGCTGGAGAAAGTGTCCTTTTGTGGGGGTGGGGGGAGAGGCCTTCGTGCGGATAGAGCGAGCATGGCAGGTAAGAGGTGAAGAGGCTGCTGATGTGGCTTTCCCTACTCTGGTTTTCCAACAGTTTGAGCTGGATATTGAGCCCAAGGTGTTCCTCAAGCCATCCCGGGTGAGCAGCACTGAGCTGCCCCACAATGACAGCCAGGAGTTCTCGTTTAGTGACGCAGCCACTAAAGGTATGCAGCCTCTGCGGGAGACTGTGTCCGAGTTTGAGATGCTAGCCCGAGCAGGTAATCACACCTTCACTGCTACCCGTGCTCCTCCTTCCTCCCCTCATCATCCTCCCCACATGTCCCATCCTGGCTCCTTGGGGCACCTGCACAGTGGCCTTGAATGTCTTCCCGATGTGTTCACCTGGGGTTAATCCTGTCAGTATTAACAGCAGACCCACAGTGAGCTCTGCCCCGAGCCTGGGGGGAGGCTGGGTTAGAAAATTTGCCAGGCCAAGAGGCTTCAGATCGACCACAGGGGAACAAAGGCTTTTGGCCTGGCAGGTTCCTGTGATGATTGGTGTCAGGTGAGCCAACACCAGCACTTGGAGCAGCCAATTTGCTGCAATTAATTAATCCTGAAAGCCACCCAGCGGGTTTTGGTGGATTGTGATCCAGCACTGCTGTTTCACTCAGATGTTCCCTGGCCTTATTCCGCCCTTTTCCTGCCTTACCTAAGCTGCTCAGGCCTTGTAAACTCCAGAGGGAGATTTAGTAGCTTTGTATTATTTAAAATGGAATTCCAGTGTGGAAAAATCTCTGTTTCTAGTGGTTAAGGTAGGAAATCTACTTAGGAATATTTATCTTAAAATAGAGATTGGGACCTGGGTTCTTTGTCTTTTTCCACAAAATATGCAAAAAGTTTGCCTCTTTCACCACACTGTTGTCTCTGTGAAGGCTGGAATTCTTTGCTTTGCAGACACACTGGCGTTGGGGTTGTGGCTGTGGAGCAGGATGAGACTGGCCACTGTCCTGTTCCTTGGTTTTGCAGTGGATTTGCTTGATGCTCATCCAGAGCTCATTAGTCCTGAATTAAAGGTCATTAAGACCAGAAAGCAGTAAATGTTTTTGGTGCAGGACCTTTATTGCTGGTGCCTGGGTTCTGACGAGAGTCACGTTGTGCTGGGCTGGGGCACTGGTGGGAAGTCCCTTGTTTTGCTGAATTGCCTGGTTGGAAACATTCCAGAAAAGGAGAGGGAGAGAACAGGCTGTTTCCCAGATTAGTTACAAAATTCATATCTTTAAGTCAATCCCAAATACCTTATTTTATTTTTTTTCCAGGTTTTCTGTCTTCTCAGTGCACCAAATTTGATGTTTAGTCAGAATATTTTGCCATGAAAAAATATTTTGTTATACA
The DNA here is from genome assembly GCA_035047045.1 of Vireo griseus. NCBI lineage: Eukaryota > Metazoa > Chordata > Aves > Passeriformes > Vireonidae > Vireo > Vireo griseus. The sequence goes on from JAWWMJ010000111.1 coordinate 2,218,989, forward strand.
AAGGAAGTAATTGTTTGTTGATATTTAAACCGTTGATTTCCTTTTGAGCTTAAAACTGTTTATAATGGAAACAAAAGACAAACCCAACAGCCCAGCTTGTGTTTGCTGCCCAGTAAGGGGATCAGGGGATCTCTGTCTGTGCTGGGTCAGGTGTGTCTCTGTTCAGTTCTTGTGTCCCTTTAACTGTCACTGTGGTGCCTGGAGCTGCCTGACAGCTGCCTCCCTCCTCCTGGAGATACACCCTGGCAGTCTGAAAGAGCAGGGATTAAATTGCTTGGCTCTGGCTTAGCGGGAGGTTTTGTCCTTTCGGAGATGATGTAGCAAAAAAGCACTGCTTCAGAACCTTTTTTGGAAAAAAAAAAAAACAAAAAAAGGGGAAACTTCAGGCACCACCAGTTTTTGGGAAGGCTGTAATTACTGCTGCCTTCAGTTCTGTCATGTAATTGCAGCAATGACCCCAGTCCCCTGGGAAGTGCAGGGCTCTTGCCTCTGGAGCATTTACTTGGTGTCCAGCAGGTGTAAAGTGGATTTTCCTGTTGGTTCCCAGACGTTGTGGGAAGCAGGAATTGAACAGAGCAAGAATTAGTGCCTCGCTCTGGGCTTGCAAGGCAAAGATGGGGGAAGCAGCTTGGAACTGCTGCCCTGAAGCTTTCCCAGAAGTCTCTAACATTAAAGACTAATATCAAGAGAATGGGCTGCAATTCCAAGGAGTTTATATTGATTTATGTTTAATTGGTTGAGGGAAGCCTGGAGCCTACATTTGCAACCAGTGCCCTTTTCAAGAACATGATGGGAGGGTGGGAGGGAGGGAACTCAGAGGGGCTGTTTGCAGGTGTGGGTGTTGAGTCTCCCCGTGTCTCTCTCCCAGTGTGGCCACAGGAAGAGTACATTGTGGAATACTCTCTGGAATACGGCTTCCTGCGCCTGTCCCAGAGCACGCGGCAGCGCCTCAGCATCCCCGTCATGGTGGTGACCCTGGGTGAGTGGGGGGCAGCCCGGGTACGGCAGTGGGCTCACAGGTGGGTGCAGGGGTGGGTACCTGCAGTGCAGAGACCTCCACACCATCTCTGGAAACTCCTCTTGAAGCTGATGGCGCTTGCTTGCCACGTGGGAGAGCTGCTGTGCTCAGCCCGTCTGCCTTTAGTGGGTCACAGCTTTCCAGGAGGAGCCTTCTGAAATGGTGGAGCCTGGTTCAGTGAGCCCTGATGTCACGCCCAGCACAGTTTTCCCACATGGAGCAGGGAAGAGCTGTCTCCCTAGCTGAAGGCACTGAAGCTCTGGGCTCACTGTGGAGCAGCATGGTTGGAGCCTGGTGGCCAGAGCCAGCTGTGCAGGTGTTGGGGACAGTGCTCACAGATCTGTCACACCATATGTGCTGCTGTGCCCCTGTGAGCACCAGCAGGTCATTTCCCTGAACAGTGTTCTCTTCTCCTGGCATTTGCTCCATTAAAACTTGTCCAAGTCAGGAACATAGCCTCAGACCTTCCGTGCCTGTGAACCTCTGTATCTGTCAGTGCAGCAATCGGAGTGGAGCTCGTTACTTCCTCCCACTCAAGCTCAAGCAGAGCTGGATGGGGCTAAGCAGTTTTTCTGTGCAGTAATGGGCAGTCAGGGTGAGCCCAGGAGATAGGCCAAGCATAGAGGGCAAATTCCCTTTGTGTCTGTGCCAGCACAGAGTGTGACAGCCCTGACAATCCTTAAGGCCCGACTGCCATTGCTTTAATGTGGCTGGATCCATCGGGGGGTGACATTTTCCCTCCCAGTCCTGCCAAGTTTGATTTTACTGCCCTGGGTCCACATGCAGGTGCGGCTCTGCTGGCACAAGTATCCCTCAACTCGTGCCTTTGTGGCTCCAGGTGTGAACAGTGTGAAAGGGTTTTCGTGTTCTCTCTAGATCCTACCAGGGATCAGTGCTTTGGGGACAGGTTCAGCCGCCTGCTGCTGGACGAGTTCCTGGGCTACGATGACATCCTGATGTCGAGTGTCAAAGCTTTAGCTGAAAACGAGGAAAACAAAGGTAAGGCCTGGAGGAGTTGCAGCAGTGGCTGCTTGGAGCAGTGGGTGTTTCTGTAGATGCCTGACTATCATCTTCTGACTGTTGATTAATCTGTAATGCAGGGAGCAGCTCCCTGTGTTATTGTCAAGGACAAAATGAGAGAGGCAGGAGGGGAGAGGTGTCTGGAAACGTGATTTCCTCCCGCCTCACTGCCCTGCATGACAATGAGTGCTGCCCTGAGGATTTGCTCCAAATCCTGTTTCTTTAGCAGGCAGTGGAGCTCGGTTCTTAGTCTGTGTGTTAATCACACTAAGCTTGTGTTTGTGCTTTTTCTCCAGGTTTCCTTCGCAATGTGGTTTCTGGGGAGCACTATCGCTTTGTCAGCATGTGGATGGCCAGGACGTCCTACCTGGCAGCCTTCGTCATCATGGTCATCTTTGTAAGTTGTCATAAGCTGGGCAGTGCCTGGACTCAGCTTGGTGCTGGACAGCAAGTGATTGGTGTTACAGCAGAGGTCTCATCTGCTTTTAATGTGTAGTTGGTGAAGGATGAGGCCCTAGTCTGGGGCAATTTTTTATTTGTTTGGAGTTTTTTTTTTTTTGGGTTTCTAAAGTCCACCAGTGAAATGAGCAGAAGAGCTGACCTAGAATGCAGTGTTGTTTTCCTTGTCAAAAGGGAGCTGCTGTTAATTTCTAAGTGTCCTTAAAATATTCCAGCTGTCAGCATAGAGTGCAGACATTTGTCCTCTGAGACTTAAGAACAGCCCAGACTGATTTGCCAGGAGTGATCAAGATAAACCAAGTGATGATGTATGAGAGGTATTCTCAGATACACATCAGACAAGATCCCAAGCGATAACTACCCCGTGTTTGTTGTCTTGGGTGGCTGTGGGTGACTGTCTCTTTGTGTGTGGCTGTCCCACCCACTGGGGCAGGTCTGTCCACGATCACACTGCGGGCACTGAGGAGGAACCGAGTGCAGGGAATCCCTGCTCCCAGCTCTGTGCATTGGCGTGGCCCCAGCGCAAACATTCAGGATTGGTCCCTTTACAAACAAATCCCTTACTGTCTGTTCCCCTGCAGCAGCACAGAGATTAATTGCTGTTTGTGAAGCCCTAATTACTCTTTGGGAAATGGCTCTGCACAGCTCCAGCTAATGAACGTGGGATGTGCAAGCCCAGCCTCGCCCGGGCCTCTGCCGCAGTGCGATTCCGAGCGACTCCCCACACCCGTGGGGCTCTAATCTGCCTCCCCTTTTCTCTCCTGTTCCAGACTCTCTCTGTCTCGATGCTGCTGCGCTACTCACACCATCAGATCTTTGTCTTCATTGGTAAGGATTGGCTGAGGGGTTTGGGTTGTGCTGGGCACTGTGCCTGCTCCAGCATGGGGTGTCATAGAGTCACAGCAGGTTTGGGTTGAAAGGACCTTGAGGATCATTAGTTTCAATTTATAAGGGTAGCTTCTAAATTGTACCTACCTGTAGGTGCACAGGGAACACATCCTCCTGCTCCCAGTCACTGCACTTGCCAGAGCTGTTCTCTGTGCTGAGAAGTATTGGCTGGGGACAGAGGATGTGGCTGCACTGAGTGGGCAGTGGTGTGGGGTAGAGGGTTCTGTGGCCCCTCACTGTCTCCGTGCCACAGCGTGTTTTCCTTCTTGCAGTTGACCTGTTACAGATGCTGGAGATGAACATGACCATCGCGTTCCCTGCTGCTCCACTCCTCACTGTCATCCTGGCTCTGGTCGGTAAGGACTTGCCTCGCTGCTTGTGTGCAGCACGTCCCTCTGGGATCTGTGGGAAGTCTAATTTCCTGTTCCGAGCTGACCATGGGCGGGTGCTTACTGTGGCTGCTCATCACAAGGCAGAAGGCTCTGGAATTTCGTGGCACAGTGAGCTCCATTGTCCTTCTGGGTCCCCTGGAAAAGCAGCAGTTTGTTGGGAAATCCCAGAATCCAAAGCTTTGTCCCTGGAGCTCGTTGCTGATTCGCACTGTGTGGCCACGTTGGGTTTGTACAATTTGAATTTAAAAACCAGCAAAAGCCCCCTGAAATCTGCGCTGCTGGAGGCAGCCAATCCCTGGGACATCGCAGGTGGAACGTTCTTGGCCGTAGCTGCTGCCATAAGCAGAGCTCAGTTACCTGCCCTGGGCAGGTGCAGTCACAGGCCTGCTCCGAGATGACAGAGACCTCCTTCCCATGCTCTGCCACGTGCTGATGTCCCTCTGTCCCCAGGTATGGAGGCCATAATGTCCGAGTTCTTCAACGACACCACGACCGCGTTCTACATCATCCTCATTGTGTGGCTGGCGGACCAGTACGACGCCATCTGCTGCCACACCAACACCAGCAAGAGGCACTGGCTCAGGTAAGAGCTGGCTGTGGCCACATTCCCTCTGCGTGTCCTCCTCCAGCTGCTCTGAGTCCTTCCCAGCACACCCAGGCACAATGGCCTCCACTCCTAAGGGAGTGTGCCCCTTGCAGGGTCCAAAGTCCAATTTCTCCTCTTTGGGTTTGGGCCTGGATCTTGGAATCACCTTGATCATCCCCAGCCCCTTATTTTGCACTGCTCCATAGACAGGCAACTCTAATTACCTGTTAATTATAGTGCCCCAGCTCGGGCTGGTGTTGGGAGGAGAAGGGAGCTCACGTTATTCCTGATCTTTCTTGCCTTCTTGTCCAGATTCTTCTACTTGTACCACTTTGCCTTCTATGCCTACCACTACCGTTTCAACGGGCAGTACAGCAGCCTGGCACTTGTCACCTCCTGGCTCTTCATCCAGGTGAGTCCCTGCAGGGCTGCTGCACCTTGTGGGGGGTTTTGTCAAACTTCCTCTCAAGCTGGGTTGGAGGAGGGATCCTTATTTCTGTAAGAGATGGAATTAAGCCTGGTTTGGAAATGAAGCAGCAGAATGAGGCTGTGGAAAGAGGGCATGTTTGGATTGCTGGCTCTGGTCCAGCCATGGGACTGACAATAACTTGATGCCACATGGGTGTTGGGAAGGATTTCTGTCCTGTCCTTCTGGAATAGATCCCAGCAAGGGTCTGCCTTGCAGAGGAGCTGTTCAGGTCTGTGCAGTGAGTATGCTGGCAGAACCAGCTCCAAGCTGATGTCTCTGATATCCTGGATCAAGCATACTTGTTGTGTGTCTCTGGTTGTTGACCTGCTGCAGGGTGGGGACAGGGAATAGAGGATGGGCCAGAGGAATGCTGTCATCCTTCTTTTCCCAGCCTTTCAAAGGGAAGAGAGGTTGTACTCTGTTGCCTGTGTTCAGAGAGGCTTATAAAGCAGCTTGCAGTAGTCATAGTGGAAAGGATAAATCTTTCCAAACTTGCTGCTAACCTTCTGGCCGTCAGAGCAGCTGGATTGTCCAGGAGAAGTTTGGTTTTCTTGGGATGTGGTGGCCTGTGACCCAGACCCAGGGTGACGCCTTTCCCTTTCCTCCACCAGCACTCGATGATTTACTTCTTCCACCACTATGAGCTGCCAGCCATCCTGCAGCAGATCCGGATCCAGGAGATGCTGCTGCAGAACCAGCAGGTCGGGCAGGGCACCCAGACCACGCTGCAGGACAACCTCAACAACAACACCACGGCCGCCCCAGTCGAGGCCGGGGGCCGCCGAGCCCCGCTGGCCGCCGGGCCCCCCGGAGAGGGCAGCGGTCCGGCCGCCCTGACCCCCGGCGAGGCTTCCAGCGTCATCGCCGCCGCCGCCGCCTCCGTGGGCAGCGACCTGAACTGGGTGGCCGAGACGGCTGCGATCGTGACAGAGGCCTCGTTTCTGTCTGACCTGAGCACGTCCCTCCTGGAGCCCACCGTGGTGCACGAAGCTGTGGCCAACGGGACCCCTCAGGAGGCAGCCACGGCCTCCGGGTTGGTTGCCCGCATCAGGGTCAGCAGCGACCACCCGGAGACGGCCGTGGGCTCCATCACCATCGAGGTCACCTCAACGTCCGTGGTGGCCACGGCAGATGCTCCCCCTGCTGCTGGGACTGCACCCCTCGCCCTGCTGCAGGAGGGGGCAGGCCCCAGCTCCTCCCTTCCCAAGCAGACTGAGTCTCTCGAGGGCTCAGACAGCCAAGCAAAACCCAGTGGCAAGAACTGCGTGGGCAGCAGCAGTGTGGCAGAGCCCCTGCCAGCCTCGGGGGGGGACAGTGACCAGGACAGAGGTTTTGAGGACCGGGGGGAGAGCAGCCCCTACCCAGCACCAGCAGAGAGAACGCCCAGCTCAGAGCCAAGCTCCAGGAACCTGTCCTGAGCCCCGTTGCTATCGCTCTGGACTGCCGGGAAGGCATTTGGATTTTGTTTGTTACTATTTCTCACTTCACCATCATCCTTAACCCATGGATCCCTCTGAGCAGAGCTGGAGCAGTTGGGACAGAGCAGGGCTGTGGTGACCTCCCTTCCCTTGGGAAAGGCATGGGGGGCTGTGGGAAGGGTGAGGGGGGTTTGATCCCCTGGCCCACACGAGCTGGGGCTCCTCTGAGGCCACAGGTGAGCCAGCCACCTGTTCCCACCCTGCCCCACTCCTGCCCTGGCTTTTCCTTGTCCCCAGTCTCTGGCTTTGCCCCTGCAGCTGTGTTTGCAGTCTGGGTGCTCATCCCAGGTGGGAGCTGACCTGGGACAGGCCACGTGTGTGGCAGCTTTGTGGTTTGAGTAGGAGCGGGTAGAACAGGCAGAGAGTGTCCACCCCTGTGGGAGTGCCAGAGGCGATTCCTGGTCACCTTCCCTGCTCCTGAGGGGAGGGAGGAGCTTTGACCTTCCCCAGGCACAAGGTCTGCCCAGACTAGGGCACAACCAAAGCAGAAACTGCAGTTCAGCCTCCTTTTTTCTGTCCTTGAACTTCCCTTGGTGGGTGGGTTGGGAGGTGGAAGGTGCCGTGTCCAGGTGGGAGCTGCCATCCCAGGAGCCATGAGTGATGCTTGGAAGGTGCAGCCGTGCTGCAGTGGGTGTCTGGAGAGGTGCAGGGGGAGGGCAGCAGCTCTGTCCCCCACAGCTCTGCTTTGGGTGAGGCAGCTGCTTTCCAGTGCCTTGTCCCTCCTGTGGGACACGTCTGTGTTTAGGATCAGCCCCATCCCAGAGGAGACAGTGGCTCCTCATGCCTGGACTATTGCATGAGCTGATTTAGCAAAGAACCAAAACACTAAAGCCAAGACATTTCAGCTGGTTTTCCCCCGTTTCCCTGGCAGTGGAGGTGAGGCTGGCAGAGCCCAATCCCTCTGCCAAGAGGCTGAGCTGGGGGACTGCCTGTGTACCCCTGCAGAGGGGTCAGATCCATGCCAGGATGTGCTGGAAGGAGGGTTTGTGCAGGGAGGTGAAGCAGAGTGAAGGGGGGAGGAAGCTCTGGGAGAACCATGGTGCGACAGGAGGTGACACATGGGCACTTAGCTCTTGGGGACAGCTGGGTCCCTGCACAGTGTCCCCGAGTTCAGCATTGTCCCCCTATGGCTGAGCAGTATCTGGAGTCCATCTCCCTCGGAGGGCTCCGTGTTTTTCAGTGTTTCCTTGTTAACATGGGGGGGCTCAGAGCCCCCTCTTCACCCATCTGCCTTTCCCACCTGAGTGCCCCCTTTTTGTGTTTTTCCCTTTTGCCTGGGGCAGCTGTGGTGCTGCTCCAGGGCAGAGGGGGGACCCTGCTGTGACCAGCAGGTCAAATCTTGCTGCTGCCAGCACTCCTGAGAAGGAGCCTTGTGGCCAACTGGCTCCCAGCCTCTGGAGCGCCGGGAATGACTGTAGGCTTTTCAGAGGAGTGGGTGGGAGAGGAAGGGGGGGGACACCAAACCAAATGATTTGATGAATGAAGAGTAGAGTTCATTCTATTTAATTAATGTACAAAATGTGTTTGTATATAATAATAAATATTATCTCTTAACAGCTCCTGCGGCACTGCCCCATGTCCTGCCCACGGCTCTGTTGGGCTGACGTGTGGGAATCCTGGGGGCAGAATGAGGTGAATGCTCAGTCCTGGGGCTGCCTCCTGCTGCCGTGTTGGGGTGTCACCATCTGTCCCCTTGCAGTGTGCAGGGGCGGTGGCAGGGCAGAGGGCCGAGCACCAACCCTGTCCCGGCCATGCTCAGTGATGCTGGGCAGCCTCCGTGCCAGGGGAGGGGCTGCAGGGCTCCAAGTCCTTCCACAGCCGCCTCTGGTGGCATGAGGAGCCATTCCTTGTCCGCAGAGGGGAGCAGAGCCCTGAGCCGCAGCCTGTCCTCCTCCTTGTACGTCCGCACCCTCCGCCCGAGGAAGGCTCCGGTTCTGCTTTGCGGTGGCTCTGGGATCAGCCCGGCTTTGCCGCCCTGGTGCTGCCTCTCCAGAGGGAGGTTCCGGTCTCGGCCTCTCCTCCTGCCCCTTCCATGAGGGAGCTTCCTCTGCCTCCTCCTAATCGCTGCCGTCCTGCGGCGGGGCTGAGCTGGGCCTGCGGAGGAGGGAGGGGAAGGGTTATGCTTAGCCCAGGCTTGGCCGAGTTCGGGATGCAGCTGGAAGAGGAAAAGCAGACTTTGTCTTCCTTCGTCATCTTTATTTACGTGGTGTAAAACCGGAGCGGGGGGGGGCGGGGCTGGGCTTTGTCCGGGCACTGAGGGGTCCTCTCACCCCAATTCAACCCCCCAAAAAGAACCTCCCGGCCCTTCAAGCTCCCACTGCCGGCAGTAGGGACAGGAGGAACAAAGGCCCCGCAGCTGGGGAAGCCCCAGGACATCCCCCCTCTCTTTTTCCTTCCCCTTCCTCTCTGAGCCGGAGCAGCGAGTGGCCTGCCCTGCCCCGCCCCGGCAGAGCAGCCTGTCCTGGGATGCTTTTGGAGGGTCCCTGCCCCCCACCTCACCTCTCCTCCCGGGCTTCCTCGGTGACCAGCGGGGCGGGCAGTGCCCGGCCGCCCTTGGTGGTGCCCAGCGCGGACACCAGCTCGCTCTTCCTCAGCAGCGCCGCGCGCAGCTGGTCCCGCATCTCCTGGATCTTCTCCTCCAGCTCCCGGAGCTCGTTCTCACCGGCCTCCCTGTCCAGGGGCTGCGGCGGCCTCCCGTTCCCGGGGTGCCGCGGGGACCCCTCAGCCTCGGGGGGAGCTTTGTCCAGCTGGAAGCGCACCCGCCGTGCCTCCTTCCGCAGGGCGCTCCAGGGCTGCGCTGCCGCCGGTGCCGACCTCGGCTGGGGCTCGCACCTGTGTGGGGAGGGTGGAAGGGCTGAACTGCGATCTGGCTGCCGTGGAGTCCCTCTGCAGCCCTCCAGAACTCTGGGTGTCCACAGGGAGGAGGAGCGCGGGGCAGGCTCCCAATCCCAGCCGTACCTCTGCTCCAGCTTCAGCTGCTGGCTCTTCCGCTCCTCCGTGCCCATGTTCAGAGCCCGATGGATTTTCTGTGGGGAACAAGGAAAGTTTTTCACAAGGAGGTTGATGGTCTGGGAGTTAACAGACCAGGGATTAATTGGAGGGTGATGATCTGAGGGTAATGGCTCAGGGGTTAAACGGGGGTTGATTGTCCGGGACTGGAGGAGGGCAGAGATGGTGCAATTTAAGAGGGAGCAGCGACACAGGGTCAGAGGTCTTTGGGATGCTGTGAGCCCCTTCCCCCTGGTCCCACCTGGCTCGTGTGCAGCCAGTAGTTGAATTTTTTCTTGCGCCGGATGCGGGGCAGGACGAGGCGGTAGAAGATGTGCTCGCCCAGCGAGGTGAGCAGGGAGCCGCTCAGCCCGATGCACAGCAGGACGAACAGCCCCGAGAAGTGGTAGATGCCCATCTGCAGGGTCTGCGGGCAGCAGGGGGTGTGGGCTGGGCTGCGGGGGGTGTCAGACCCCAGAGCACCCCCCTCCCGAGGAGCCGCCGCACCTCAGTGACGGCGAAGACGCGTTTGCCGCAGGGCACCATCTTGTACCACTTGTCGTGCAGGAGGTCGATGAACCCCGAGGACTTGTAGCGGCTGATGAACTCGGAGACGTTGGAGGTCAGCGGCGAGTTCTGGGGGAGACCGATGCCGTAGCCTGGCCCCGGTGAGGGGGGGAGAGAGGGGCAGTGCTGGGACTGGGGGTGCAGCCCCCAGCGCCCACCACCTCCCCACCCTGCTTGTGGCAGGGCACGACCCCAGCCTGCGCACACACACAGCGGAACCCCCTTCCCACCACAGCCCCCCAAACCTTCGATGGCGAAGGGTTTGCCCACAGTGAGCAGTTTGCAGTCGGAGTCGATGGAGACCTCGTAGTCCAGTAGTGATTTGTCCATGATGAAGGCGTTGAGCTTGGCGGGCTCCGTCCTGCAGCAGCAGCAGGGAGGGATGCTCAGGGCTGGGCTGCTCCCCCTTGCCCAGCATCCCCCCAGCCTCACACCTCTCCCAGAGGTGGGGGGCTCATATGTGCGTGGAGTGAGGGGTGCACAAGCTCCAGGGCTGGACCAAAAGATACCCTGGGAGGGGTAAAAAGGTGGGGAGGATCCCCCTCATACTGTCCCTGCCCCTCACTTGAGCATGGTGACGCCGTCGGGGGTGGTGGGGGCATTGTAGCGCCGCATGTACTCGTGCATCTCGGGGAAACTCTTCTTGATGTACTCCTCGGCGCTGCTCTCCCACACTGTGCCGAAGCGGAAGCCCTGTGAGGGGTGATGGAGCTGGAAGGAGGCACCAGAGCATCAGCACCCCTGGTCCCAGGAATGTGTCCCCACTCCCTGGGGATGTGTCCCCAGCCCTGAGCCCCAGGCAGAGTGTCTGGGCAGCCCCCGAGGTGCAGCAGCTCTTGGGGGTGTCTGGGAAAGAGTTTCCCCAAGAGCAGCCTCAGCGTGAAATCAACCCAATCCCCCTTCCCTGGAGCTGAGGCTGGGAATAAACACTGGTGGGACACACACAGAGTTTTCTGGGGGTCTCAAAGATGCCCCCTTCCTCTTAGGAGGGGCCAAGATGCAGGACTGGGAATGGAGAGAAGGAGGAAGATGCAGAAGGAAGAACAGGACCCCCTCCCCCCTCAACCCCTTCCCTGGACTTCAGCCCTGTCTCAGCCCATCTGAAGCAGCCGGACACTCGCCCACCTTTGGGTCGTGGATGCCCGAGAGCTCCTCGAAGGTCTTGTCCCCCACCATGACAGCTGCCAGGTTGGCCGTGTAGCTGGAGAGCACCAGGAGGCAGAAGATGGCCCAGAGGTTCATGAGGAAGCGGCCGGTGCAGCACTTGGGCGTCTTGCTGGAGACAGTGCGCCCAAAGAGGATGGCGTAGCAGAGGTTGAGGGCTGAGGAGTAGGAGAAGATCTTCATGCGGTTGCGGCCGTGTGGGGTCATTCCATAGGGGCTCTTCCACTCGTACAGGGTGAGGAAGAGTGCGGTCATGTGCAGCGCCACGAAGATGCCCACCCACATGGTCCAGTGCAGGGGCCACATGAAGGCCCCGATGGGCGATGCCGTGTCCTTGGTCCTCACCAGGATGCCCAGGCTGGTGGAGAAGAAGGGGCTGGTGAAGTCAATGACTTTGCTCCGTGCCGAGTTGATGCTGAAGGAGGTGACAGCCATGTGGGCTGTGCCACTGAGCAGGTCCCCCACCAGTCCCGTCCAGCGCCCATTCTTCCAGGCCCCGTATTTCCCATCGCCCACGATGTAGAGCTCGAAATCAAAGGCCATGTCCTCAGCCAGCTTCTCCAGCAGGTCGATGCAGTACCCATAGCAGCATTTCTTGTACTCCCACGGCACTGAGCCGTTGCCCATCTTCTCAAAGAGGGCATCCAGCACGGCCGAGTCGTTTGTGCCAGGGTCCAGGCAGAGCTGTCCAGCTGGGCAGTTCCCCTCCTCATCCACCTCCCTGGTGAAGACGAAGGGGTGCTCCACCAGCGTCACCACCCGCAGCCGTGTGCGGGCCCCCTCAGCCACCTCGCTGGGGTTCTTGTGCTGCTGCTGGCTCTGCCACATGCCCTCTTCCAGCTCCAGCTTGCCGTGGCTCCAGGTGCCCACTGTCACCCAGGTGGGGACCCCCTGCGAGTCCCTACGCAGACTCCAGACACGGAACTGCTGCTCCGGCCTCACCAGTGCCGTGTTCTCCCCACGCACCAGCCCCATCTGGCCATGGAAGGATGTGTTGGCCAGGAACCTGCCGAGGAAAGGGTTTCACAGGGTTTTTCATGGGACCAAGGGATGAGGCTGGGAGCTGGGAGTGGGACGTGCCCGAGTCGGGCAGGGACAAGGTCAAGGAGGAGCAGCAGGATCCGGCCCCGCTGCGCTGCCCCGCAGCTCGCTGTGCTGCCAGGGCCAAGTGTTATTAATATTTATAGAGTGACCATGCTCGGGCGGTGTTAAGGAGATCTGAAGTGACACATCCCCCCCTGTGCAGCGCTATCCATGTCCTGGGGGGGCTGAGCCCCATGGTGGTGGCTGCACACACTGGGGACAGCACTGCACTGAGCCCAGGGGTCCACTGGCTCTGCCCTTACACCTGTCTGGGGCAGTCCCCCCATGCACCCCAATACCACAGGGCCGGGATGGAGAAAAAAAGGCACTCTCAGCACCCCCTTACCGAGCGAGGAAGAGCCCTGGGGACTCGCCGCCTGCCCAGTGCCTCTCATTGCAATTGCCCGTGGTCTGCAGCAGTGTGGGGTTGGGGCGGCTGCGGGCGGCGTGGGCAATGGCCTGGGACACCAGCCCCACCATGTCCTGCACGAACAGCTCCAGCGGTGGCCGGCTGACCTCCCCGAAGGCCAGCAGCCCCAGGGGCAGCCCCTCGGTCTGCAGCTCACTAGCGCTGAGCGGGAAGCCCAGCATCCAGTGGAATTCCTGTGGTGGCAGCCCCAACTCCTCGGCTGCCTGGAAGACGAGCCGAGCGCGGTGCAGGTCACAGCCCAGCACCAACACTGGGCTGGACAGGCTCCTGACGCGCTCCTCGTGCTGCCGCAGGTAGCGAGTGGCCCTGGGCTCGTCCAGGTAGCCCAGGTCCAGGACAGTGCGGAGGAAGAGCTGGGAACGTTGGGCCCAGATGCTGAGGAAGCCTTCTATGTCCCAGGGGTGGCAGAGCACCAGGCTGGTCTCCTGCCAGTCGTTGGCCTGCAGGATGCTCACCAGCACATCCACCAGCGTCTCCGGTGAGCTCTGCCGGTCCATGTGGAAGTGGAAGGGGCTCTGCCAACACACAGGGGTCGTGGCTGTGCCTCTTCCAGCAGGAAGAGCCCAGAGGCAGCCCAGACATAGGCCCACCTGCCCTGAGGTCATCCTGCACTCCCTGCCCAGTTCCTGTCTGAGATCCACCACCTGAACACATCCCAGAGCCCCTCTGGAAACAGAATGGAGTGGGGACTGGGGCTGAGGGCTGCAGGGCTCCCAGAAGAACCAGGGAACTTACCTTGGAGTGGCAGCTGGAATTGGGTTTGGGATAGAGCTGGGCAAGGGGCCAGGAGAGAGCTGAGATGGGAGCTGGGATAGAGCCAGGATAGGGCTGGAATGAAGGCCAAGAGGGGGCTGGAATAGAGCTGGGATGGGAGATAGAGAGAGCCAGGATGGGGCCCAGGATGAGGCTGGGGTAGAGGCAGGATGGAGGTGGGAATGAGGTTGGGTTCACCCACTTCTCTCCCGGGGTGGGAGAGAAGACAGAGGGAAAACAGAGCCTGGATAGACCCCGCAGGTAGTCAAGATGCAGCAAGGATGCGTTGTTGGGATGGATTCGGAATTGGAGCTGGGATCGGAGCCGAGATCGGGACCGGGATCGGGATTGGAGGGAGGACTGAGCCGGCAAAAGGATCCGCGGAGCAGAGCCGGTATGGAGTCGAGACGGGGGTCGGGATAGAGCTGGTATGGATCCGGAGCGGGGATCGGGACAGGAGCACGGACGGAGCCGGGACGGGAGCGGAGCCGGGACGGGAGCGGGGACGGGAGATGCGTCCCCGTGCAGTGCCGGCGCTGCGGGTCTCACCTGCGCTCGGAAAGGCAGCGGCCAGCGGGTGTCCAGGATGCTGACGAAGGGGACCTGGAGGGCGGCGGCGAGGAAGTCGAGCTGGAGCAGCTCCCGGCGGGAGCGGGGCAGCGCCAGGACGGCAGCCACGCCGCGCCCCGCCAGCGCCCCGCACAGCCACCGCGCCAGCGAGCCGGGGTCCCGCGCCGCCGGGCCGCCCCCCACCACCTCCAGG
>JAWWMJ010000111.1:2233407-2248940 GCA_035047045.1 Vireo griseus
CCAGGTAGCGCCGAGGCCCCGCAGCCCCCGGTGCGCGGTGGGTCACGCCGGACCCGGCCCGCGCAGCGCCGGACCCGCCCGCAGCCGCCCCGTCCACGCCCACGCACGACGCGGGTCCCCCCCTCCCTGCACCCCGCAGCAAAGGGGGCCCCCACCCGCCCGGTACTGCCGTCCGAGGTCTGCGACCGTGGAGTCCCCCCGCACAGAGACTCCCGCCGACCCCAGGGTGGTCCCGGCCGCCTCTGGACCACTGGGACCTTCCTCTTCTTCCTCCTCCTCATCCGCCTCCTCCGGCCTCCGACGAAAACCCCCTCGGGTCGATCCCTGAGCCGGACTCCGAGCCGTGAACCGCCGCCTCCATCCCGGTAAAAGTCCCCACCCCGATCCTTCTATCCCTCCGCAATCTGAGGCGCAGCTTCAATATCGGGGGGTCCCGAGGCTGGGCGGCTCCAGGGCCGAGCGACTCCTCCTGCTGCGCGGGGAAGGGGTGAAGGGCAGCGGCGGCGCAGCCTTCCTCTGCTGTCGGGGGGGGACGCGGGGTCACCCTCCTCACCCTCACCGGGGAAACTGAGGCTCGACCCAGCCCAAGGGTCCCCACCACCGGCACACAAACAGCAGCAAGCGGGGCTGGAGCCACGCTAAATTAATAAGGAAAAGTGAAGGATGGAGCCAAAATCCATCTGGCAAAAAGTATCGATTCATGTAATATCGATAAATGTAATGAGTCACAGCTAATGAATTCTCCTGCGGAGCCGGACCTGCAGGGAGGGCAGCACAAGATCCTGCCAGAGCATGGAGGGTCAGGGGGTGGTGGTCTCCCCCGAGCAGGACCCTGACCACGGGGTGCCTGGCAGCTCCTTCTCACAGGGATAAACACAGCACAGCACCCACTGTCCAGGCAGGAGGGGCAACAGGATCTTGGAATGAAAAAGCCCCCCCAAACACCAGGCACAGCACAGGGAAGCCCCATCCTCTCTTCTGCTCTAAGTGTAGCACCCCAACAGGAACCACACTGGGGGGACTGGGAAAGCGTGGGATGACTGGGAGGGAGCGCTGGGGTCTGAGCTTGGCTGGGGGCTGCATCCCCAGGGGTCTCAGAGGGCTCCCTGCGGCAGGGATGTGTTCCACAGCCCCTGGCTCTGGGCTATGGTCCCTGCTGCAGCTGAAGGATGTTGATCCAAAGCGTTGGGAGGAAGAGGAGGAGCAGGAGAGGAAGGGAAAGGAACAGACTCCAGTGATTAAGCTAAAAGCATCTTCTCGGGAACTGGCAGAGATGGGGACACTCAGATGGTTCGGCTTTAAAATGCACTTTAAATTGTCTGCAGTTGGTGTATTGAACAGGGTGGGGGGACACAGAGCAATGGCCAGGGGACACCTCAACACCCTATAGGGAACAGGGAGGGACCCTCAGGGCAAAGGCAACTGAGCAGTTGGGGGATAAGGAAGAACTTCCCCACTCCTGGTGGGCAGCCCCAGGGATGCAGTGATGGGTGGTCAAGGTCTGTGGTTATGCAGGGGGCGTTAAAGAAACCAACACAGGCATCTTTCACTATAAAAAACAAATCTTTTATGTAAAAAATAAACCTAAACAAAACCCACAACCCCCGCTGCCATGCTGTGACAATACAAAAGGCCGAGTCCCCAAACACCGTGAAAACAGAGCTGTTGGATCCAAATATATATAAACTGTTGACTGACAAGATTGGAAATAGCACCTTGCTGGCTCCCCCCGCCCCTCCCCAGCTTGACCCTGCGCCCCAAAACCACCACCTGTGCTCCAAGCCCAGGGACACCCTGGGCCCTGCCTGCCAGACGGAGCAGGAGCCCCATCCTCAGCCCTGGTAGCCAGGGAACCCCCACCTGTTGCAGCAGCTCCCCCCCACTGCACCCCTGGAGCAGGAGCTGCTCAGGCCCTGCTGTCCCAAGCGCAGGGTCCGGTGGCACTGAGCAGCAATCCCTGGAGCAGGGTGGGTGGAAGGGGGGTCTCCAAAACCTAATCTCAAACCGGTATTGAGAGAAAAACACTGTTCTGTCTGCACTGCAGGGTCAAGTAACGAAAACAAAACAAAAAGGGGCAGGGGAAGAAACTGGGAATGAGCAGGAGCTGCATCCTGAGCCCTCTCAGGAGCCGGCGACGCTCCTCCTGCAGCAGCCGCCCGAGTGCCCCCGAGTGCCCCCCGGCCCCGAGTCGGGGTGACCACGGTCCCTGTGCTGTCCCCTCGCAGTCCCCGCGCCGCTCTCAGTCCCGTGTGAAGGCGACGGCGTGTGCCGGGTCAGGGGGAGGTGAGCCGGGTGCTCGCAGCCGGCTGGGCGGTGCCCGAGGGCGGGCAGGCTCTTCCCCAGGAGCCGGACAGGGAGAGGCGGAGGGGTGCGAGGGCAGGGGGAGCCTCTTCACTTGGCTGGTTTGGTGATGATGCGAGTGGAGAAGTCAAAGAGGTCCTTGTTGATTTTCCGGAGGTTGCTCACCTCCTCCTCCAGCTCGCTCACCTGGATCGTCAGGTGCTCCTGGTCTCCCACCAGGTTCTGTGACAGAAAAACACAACAGACAAGCATCAGGGCCTCAGCTCTGGCAGGCACAGGCTGCTGCTCCCCCCCCAGCAGTAAACCCCAAACTCTTTGGTGCCCTCCCTCCTCCTCAGACTGCAGCCCCTCCTGCCCATGCCACCAGCAGATTCCAGGGCTCTTTCCCCTGGTTCCCAACTCGCTTGGGGCCTCACGAGTCACATCAGCTGAAAAGGATCCCCCCACACAGGGTCTGTACCCCATTCCCAGTCTGGGGGCAGCTCTCACCTTTTCCCTCGTTGAGTGCATCTGCGCGTACATCCTCTCTGCCTTCTCCAGGTAGCTCTGCCCAGGCTCCTGCAGGGACCGAAGGGAGGTGTTGGCAGAGCAGACACAGACCCTCTCCCCATCCCCCTGGACTGGGTTCCCCATGGGAGGGACCCTGGGTGATCCTGCTGTCCCCTCTGCTAGGCAAACAGCCTCTTGGCCTGCAGCCACCAACCCAACAGGGAGCTTATGCATCAGCTCTGGCAGGACTGTCACTGTCACTCGCCCAGAGACAGATGCTGGCAGAAGGGAGCAGCTCTGGGACCACTGGCAGAGAGGTTGGAATGAGCAGGACACCGATGGTGTGTGACCCTCCCTGCCTGGGGACAGCCACACCGGGACCGAAGAAGTGGTGGGACAGCAGAGCCAGCCCAACACTGCAGCATGGGGCTGGGAGGACAAATGACTGCAGCAGCCAGGATGGGGAGGAAGCAGGAGGGAGCAGGAATGGGTTTCACCGGCTGGAGAAGAAGCTTTGCTCCGGCACAACCCCTCTCTGGTGTCTGTCCCCCCCTCCCCTGCTGCCCACTCCCCCCAGCACCTGCTGGTGCAGCCCCAGGCGCAGTGTCACCCCCTCGGCTCCCGGCTCGTCGCTGCTCTCAGTGCCATGCAGGTGTCTGCTGAACTTGGGCAGGGGCACGCTGGGCTTCCCGTCGGGGTTGAACATGTTGGCAGGGGCCAGCACGATGAAGGCGTTCGTCACTGGACCTGTGATGGGACAGAAGGGACAGGTCAGGCTGGACCCTGGCGGATTTGAGAGGACAGTATGACCCTGGTGCTGGCAGTGGCCAGGACTCTCCTCTCTCCCCAGCAGCTCCCCCTGCCCGGGGCTGTGGCTCTCTGGGCCACTTGGCACCCCCGAGGGAGCAGAGCCGGTCTCCCCCCGCCCTGAGCTGCCATCCATCAGCAGCTCCGTGCTGCCACGATCCATCACACGCTCTCAATGGCAGAGCTGATGAGCATGTTAATTACCGCGGTTACCCACGGCTGCTGCCGCCCCCTCCCAGCTCCTGCTCGCTGTCAGCTCCCACTGCTGCTGCCCCCACGCCCTGTCAGGCACAGCAGCCCCCAGCCCCCTCCAGCAGACAGAGCAGCTCGGCCATCACTCCCATAGCCTGACCATCCATCTCCCCTGGCCAAAAGAAAAGGTGAAGAGGGTCCAGATGCACCTGAGAGGGGGCTGCCAGTGTTGTGGAGAAGGGTGTGGGGTGAGGGAGGGGTCCTGAGGAGGCCTAAGGAGGCTCAGAGCTGCTGGAGGACTTTGGTCTCTGCAGAACAGATGGACACAAGCAGCTCTGACACAGATGAGGGCTCTGTCACCACCATCCCTCCCTCCAGAGCCTGCTCCTAAATCTGATCCTCCCAGGATCCAAGGTTGGGTCCCACTAGCACAGCAGAGGCTCTGCTGAGTCCCTGGCCCCAAAGCTGTTCCTGACCAGCTCTGATGGCTTCCCTCCCTCCTTAAAGACCAGACATTTGTACTCCTGAGGCAAGTGTCCATCAGCAAGATTCGCACGGCACTGACAGCTCATGGAACAGTTCAAGAGGAAAGGACAGAAGAGGTGGAAAGGAGAAAATCTCAGGAGTGATCCCAGAGTTCCCCAAACCTGGTCACCATGCAGACACAGCCCCCACAGCCACTCTGGGGCCCCAGTGCAGATGCAAATCCTGTACCAGACCACCCTGCCCAGAGGCCTGGGGCAGCAGGCAGTGGGTGACCCTGGGCCAGCCTGGGAACGGGGACTGCGCTTAGCTGGGGGGACACAACCCAGCTTCCAAGACAGAGCTGCCAGCAGCACACATCAGCCAGAGCATCCCAGGATGGCCTTGCAGGACTGAGCCCTCGAGGATGGTCTGTGCCACGCTGTGTTTGCAGAGACAAGGATGGAGCTCGTGTGACAGGATGGGAATTGAGGCCTGGAGGGATTTGGGGGGCAGTGCTGACTCCATCACACAAGTCTCCTGCTTCCCCCCGGAGTGGTGCTAGCCATGAGGAGTGATTGGAAGCAGCTCTGCCCCTGCCACAGCTCATTACCCGGGAGCAGCAGCCTGACTTCTCAAAGTCCACCAGTTCTGCCCCGGTCAAGGACAAGCCACCCTTGGTGACACAGCCCCCTGTGCCCAGCCTGCCTGCCTGGCCCTCAGCCACACTCCAGCTCCTTGGATTTATTTGCAGCAGTGTTGAGGGGAGGGCAGTGGGTCCTGCGTGCCCTCAGCCACCCGTGTGCCCGGCGAGCAGAGGGACTGTGCTGTCCCGAGGACACCAGGCCAGAGGCAGCTGTCACATCACCGCGTCAGAGCCCCTGTCTGCTCTGCCTTGGGGAGGGAGCAGGACACACTGGAGGGGCAGCAGGGACAGACCTTGCTGGGGGGCTCAGGCCACTGCTCAGAGAGGCCAAGGGGAGACCCACAGAGAGGGGGCCGGGTTGGAGCAGCAGATTCCTCCATGCTGGGAGGCTGCAGGGCCCTGTGGGGACAGCTCAGGGGTGCTGGGCTCCCAGCCCATTCCTGAGCACACGCAGCACAGCACAGCCATGCTGGTGCCAGGGCTGCCAGGGCAACCAAATCCCTGCCCAGAGGCAGCAGGGAGCCAGCAGAGGCTGCAGAGCACCCACAGCTCAGGGTCAGCCCTGTCCTGCCCCTCCTGGGAAGAGCCTGGTCCATCCACTCCCCTGCAGCCTCGGGAGGACTCCAATGCCCGGCTCACAGCCAAAGCCCGGCCCCCCCTGCTCGGATGACTCACAGCTCCATTCTGTGTTTTCACCTTCTAGTGCCAGCAGCGCCAGGCTGGATGGGCACTGCAGTGGGTCCCAATTAGGGATGGTCCTTGGCAGCCAGAGGGAAGAGGAAAAGGGTCTGCAGGCAGCCTGGCTTCCAGAGACTGCCCTGAGGCAGTAGCTCAACCCCCACAGAGGAACAGGGTCTGGCTTTCCCCACCATCACCTTCGGGAAAGGTTTGGGCCACGCCCAAGGCAGCCTCACCGTGGCACCACAGAAACCACCACGACTGGGGGAGGAACCCAGTTAGCAACAGGAGGGTTAAATCCTCCCCCCTCCGTTGCTCTGAGGTAGCTGAGGCACCCAACTGCTGCTCCTGCAGTTTACTGGAGCCATCAGACTGAAATCCCAGACGGCTGCTCATACGGGATTCACTTCAGGCCCCATGAGCTCACGAGTGCTCGCTGCCGGGGTCACAGAGCTTTCTCCCCTGCAGACACAGCTGGGGTGCATGTGGGGTGACTGCTCCCTTGGGAAAACAAGGAGGAGGATCCTGAGTGGCCTCAGTGACAGGGTGAAATCCGTGACTCACTCCCGACAGGGCACAGGGGGTTGTTAACACGCGGGCAAGGTCACAGCACCGCTCCAGACAGCCTCGGCTCCCTCCAACGCCTCTGCCCTTCCCAGGGCGTGAGGCAAGGGGCAGAAACACTCCTGGAGTGCCCAGGGCAGCACAGGTGAGACAGCAGCAGCTTCTGGCAGTGAGGATCCTGGAGATAAGGACATTCCTACCTTTGTGATTCATCGTCTTCAGGCACTGCTTGCTCTGGATGTCCCACAGCCGCACGGTTTCGTCGTGAGAGCCCGAGAGCAGGAGGCTGCCGTCCGTGGAGACTGACAGACACGTCACCTGGTTCCTGGAATGGGGAAGAGGATGTTTAAACTCAGGATGACCCCAGGACTGCCAGAAGCTGGTGAGGTGGGCAGATGGGGGCAGATGGTGGCTGGCAGGTATGTCTGGTTCCTCACCTGTGCCCTTTGAAGACCTTCCCGTTCTCCCGCTCTGTCTGGAAGGTCCGGTCTCTCTGGACCGGCTGCAGAAATGAAGGAAGGAAGAAAGGAAGGAGAGGGGTTAAAATTCAGGAAGGCCGAATCCAGCAGGTTCATCGCCGTGTCTGGAGGGGGCAGAGGAGACACAGGGGAAGCAGGCCCTCCCATGCCCTGGTAGGTCACACCAGTCCCAGTGGGGAGGTGACAGTGGCTTGGGGTGACAGGGCACGCGTGGAGCCCCACACACTCACCCAGGCGCAGAGGTCGACCTGGAAGATGGACCCGTCCATGCCCCCGCAGAACATGTGGTACTCAGAGAGGTCCAGAGTCACAGCCATGATCCCCACGTCAAAGAGCACGGAAAGCAGGAGGTCCCCAGAGGAGATTTCCCAGAGCTGGAGTGCGAGGGGACAGGAGAATCAGGGGTGAGAATGTTAATGGCTGGACTGAAGGAACACTGACATCCCACTCCAGCATCCCTTCCTGGCTGTGGCTGGGAAACTGAGTCCAAAGGCAAAACCAAGGCAGAACCCAGGATCACAGCCTCTCTGTGATCAGGAGAGAAGTTTCCCAGACAGCTTCAAAACAGCTCTGAACCCTCTCTGTGGCCATCCTGCCCCGAGGACATCCCCTGCCCCACAGGCTCCAGCCTGCTCCGCTCCCTGTGGACATCAGCAATGGGAAACAAAGGAGCTGACCCTGACATTCCCAGGACAACAGGGACTGCAGCAGTCCAGCCCAGGGGCAGGTGCAGAGAAACTGCTGTTGTTGGAGAGGCAGAGCCCAGGTCTGGCAGCTCTGAGTCATTGCAGAGACAGCCAAGAAATTCAGCCACTGCAACCTGGGAAAGCTTCGGGACAGGGACAGCCTCCTGCTACCTGGCAGGAGCCCAGCTTTGACCCCGCAGGGTCTGGCACCTCTGAAATGAGCCTCACCTTGGCTGTCTGGTCGAGGGAGGCGGTGGCAGCCCGTGCCAGGGGCCCTCCGAAGCCGCAGCACAGGTCGGTGATGGGGAGGCTGTGCCGGGACCAGACGTGCCGGGGGTCAGGGATCTGGGAGGGCTCTGCCTGCAACACGCTGTGGGGAGAGCAGAGACAGGCGGGTCAGCCAGGACAGAGCCCCAAGGGGAGCTGGGCCAGGCTCTGCTCCCACTGGGAATGCCTCTCCTGGCTGCTCTCCTGGCTGCAGGGACCAGGTAGGACACGGGAGCTGGTGGCAGCCACAGCACATGGATACCAAGGTGGAGGGGTTGAGCTCCCCATCCCAAAGGGACAAAGACCCTCGGTAAAGGGCACAATCCCCTCTGTGTCACACAGGGAAAGAAGGCAGAGCCATATGCCCATTCCCAAGAAACCCCAGTGAGACCCCAGGGAAAGGCTCCCTGCCCTGCAAGGAGAGCATAGAGCCAGCTGTAGGCTCAGCTAGAGCCGTACCTGCCTCAAGACACAAGGATCTCCTGCTCCAAAATCCCTGTGCCCCCCAGCCCCCCTTACTTGTAGAGGTTCCACACCAGGGCCAGGCAGTCCTTGGCCCCCGAGAGGAAGTGGCTGCTGTCGTCGGTGAAGCAGAGGCACGTGAGGTCCTGGTAGTGTCGGTTCAGGATGGCGAGGAGGTTCCCGTTGGACACCTGGAGCGAGGGGAAAGGCAGAAAGGTGTCAAGGATGTCCTGGGATAATGTGGCACCCTGACCTTGATGCAGTGAAGGGAGAAGAGTGGGTTCTGTTGCCACACAAGTCTGTTGGAACCTCGGGGACAGCAACTGACACCACTGAGGTACAGCTGGAACAACAGCATGCACTCAGGACCACAGGGAAACTCAGCACACGGCAGTGGAAGAGGTCCTGGCACATTAACTCTGGAACCCAGAGATGCCAGAGCTGTTTCTCTGGTCAAGTCACGAGTGTGCAGTAAAGATTTCTTGCTCACTCTTAATATTCATATTACTTTGGTGGCTTCTTCCCTCCTCCCACAGGTCCTCAGGAGGTGGCAGTGGGGTTATGAGAGCTGCAGGACATCCCAGGGGTGGCTCGTGGTCCAGGGCCAGCAGGGGCTTTAGGGTGGACAAGGAATTCCCAAAACTTGGAGCATTTCTTGTTAAAAGACAACATTGCAGATGGGGAGTGAACCACAAAGCGAAAGAGCCTCAAATAAAATAAGAGTCTACTTCTTCCCATGGTCTGAAATACACCCAAAAATCAAACCAAACCTCAGTTCAAGGCGTTTCACAGGCCACACAAATCCAGGGCTCTGGGGGCTGGTTCCAGCTCCATGATGGTTTCCATGGAGCCTCTCCAACGTGCCAGAGGGACAGTGCCATACCCTGGAACATGTCTGTGGGTGAGGGAAGCTGGGACAGGGCCCAGCTCAGAGCATCACAGGCAGCAGTTCCCACTGCAGGCTCAGCCCCATGGTCCCCATCAGGAATTTTATTCCAGCGCTGCCACAAGCACACTGCTACAAGCAAACCCCGCTGAGTTCAGGCAGAGCCATCCACATCATGAGGCTTAAACCTCCTCTGGCACAGGGAGCTCTCCAGGTGAGGCATCCTGGGGTTTAATCCCAGGCTCAGGACAAGCTACTGTTTTTATTTCCTCAGTGGTGTGCTGGAAACGCAGTGTAATCCCAAGTAATCTAGCAGTAATTAACCAGCAGGACAATGACCAGGGCACAGCAGGCTCTGCTGGCACCCTGGGCACACCCAAATACGCAGCTGAAATGTGGGAGAAGCGCTGAAGGAAAACCAGGTCCTGTGCTGCTGCCTCATGGGAGCAACACCCGACCCCTGAGGCATGGGAGATGCTTGGAAAGAGAAGGAGGCAGAGTGAAACCTCTCCCTGAATTTCTCCCACTCCTACTTTGATGAGCTGCCCCACGGGCTGCCTTTGCCTGCTGTGGCACCCCGGGATCAGGATTTACAGACATCTGAGGGACGGGGTCACTCCCTGGCTGCCCAGGGCATGAGTCGGTGTGGCCCCGAGCGCCCTGGCACCTCCGTACCTCCCACAGGTAGATGCTCTCGCCGACCCCCGCCAGGATGTAGAGCCCGTTGGGAGAGGCTGTCAGGCAGGTCACAGGCCCGGGACAGATAATCTTCTGCTGCAGCTGGTCCTGGGACAGAGAAAGCACAGAAGGGCTCAGAGAGGGGGCAAGGGGCTGCAGACAGGGCCCTCCGACATGGGGACTCAGGGGGATCATTGTGGGGGTCTCTGTGAAGAGAGGGATGGGGGGCACCTGCCTGTGGTGATGGGGGTGGGAATGGAGGGAGGGAGGGCCTGAGGGTCTAACCAGGGACAGGGAGGTCTCTATGGAGAGAGGGGCTATGGGGGTCTCTGCAAAGAGTTGTGTCTGAGCACAGAAGGGAGTCTCCATGAAGAGAGGGGCCATGGGGGATCTTTGCGGAGAGAACAGCCATGGGGGGGTCTGACCATGGGTTTGGGGGGAGGCTCTGTGGACGGAGGGGCTCCTCATCACAGGGCCGCGAGGTCTGCATGGAGGGTGGCCCCGTCACATCCCCATGGGGCCCGGAGTCACCCCGCGAGGCCCGGGGACGTCCCCTGAGCCGAGGCCGCCCGGGCCCGCCCGCCGCGCCGGTACCTTCCTCTGGAGCTCCCAGACGTTGATGTAGCTCTTGCCGAGCTGGGCCCCCAGCAGGTGCTCGCCGCCCAGCAGCGCCAGTCCGCGCGGGCCGCTGTTGCCGCCGCGGTACCCGGGCAGGGCCGAGCCCGAGTGCAGCTCCCAGACCGAGCAGTTGCAGAGCGGCCCCGCCGCGTCCGACACCAGCGCCACCTCCATGGGCGCCGCCATCTTCGCGGTCCGCCAGGGCCACAGAGAGCGCGGCCGCGGCCCAGAGCGCCGCCTCCCCCGCCGGGCGCCGACCAATCAGCAGCGGCGCCGCTGCGGCCGCGCGGGGCGGGAGTCGCGCACGCGGCAGGAAGCTCAGCAGGATCCTTCGCGGTCGGTGCTGGATGGGTGACCCGGGACACTGCGTGGGCACATGGGCACCCCGTGGACACCCCACAGCTTTATGGGCACCCTGCGGATACCCCATAACCCTATGGACCCCCCAAAGCCCTAAAGCGACCCTGTGGACACGCAGAGCTTCGTGGGAACCCCATGAGACACCCCACAACCCTAAGGTTGCCCCTTGGATACACCCCAACCCTGTGGACACCCCACAGCCCTATAGGGACCCCATGGACATCCCACAATCCTACAGGTATCCCATAGCTTCATGGGATGCTTCATGGGAACCCCATGAGCACCCCACAGCTGTGAGGGTGCCCTTGGACACCCCACAGCCCTATGGGGACCGCATGGACACCTCATAATCTTATCATCCCCCCATAAAGCCATTCACACCCCACAGTCCCATAGGGATATCCCAAATCCATAAGGAAATCCCATGGACACCCCACAGCCCTGGGGGCACCCTGGGCCTCCCCCTCACCCCGACCAGAAACCCCAAACAACACAACCTTTTTTTTTTTTTTTTTTTTAATATTTCTTTTCACTTTACAGGGTTACAATTGTCTTAAATATTCTGACGTTTAAATACAATCTGTATAATAATGTTATTATAAAATGTAAACTTTCAGTGTTTTTTAAGTTTATTTTATCTTTTTTTTTAAATTTTTTAATTTTTTTTTTTAATAATAATCAAAAAGTCTCAATACCTGAATGTTTTGCAAAACTGAAATCTTTCACCGGGGCCCCGGGTGCGCCCGAGGCCGCCGCGCTCAGAGGTAGAATGTGGTTTATTTTTTTATTCCTTTTTTTTTCTTTTTTTTGTCTTTTGTGGTTTTTTTCTTTTCTCATTTTCCTTTTTTACCTGAGTTAAGATACGCAACGCTGGGGGGAGGGGGGGCGGCTGCAGCTGGGGCCGCTCCTTTAGTTTAATTTTCTCTCCAAAACCCCCCAAAAAACTGATTTAGGCTCTTTTTTTATTATTTTTAAATCGATATGCAAAAAAGAAAAATAAAGTGGAAAGTCACCCGCTCTCAAAAACAAAAATAAAGGGGGAGGGGGGGAACAGGGAAAGGAAGGGAGGGACAATAATTAAAAAAAACCCAAAACAACCCAAAATAGTGACTGTACAATGCAAAAAAAATCACTAAGAAAAATCTAAGCCCGCCCTGGGCATGAAAATTCCCCCTTGGAATTTCTCCTTATGGGGAGCTGGGCTGGACCCCAACAGCAGCAGGAGCTGGACGGACCCTCCCAGGCCCCCCCCCCAAAAGGGTCCATGAAGCCACCAAGACCTCCCCCCCTTACCATGGAGCCACCAAGGGGATTCCAGCACGGGGAAAAAAAAAAAAAGGCTGAAAACAACAAAAACCAGCTGGAAAAACCCCAAATCCCCTGAGATCGCCACTTCCCCGAGTGAAATTAAAAATAAAGAGGAGGGGGGAGAGGGGGGAGGTCCCACCAGCCTGGACCCCACCCCCCCGGGGCACCTGGGGAAGGGGGAAAAACCCTGTGCTCCAGGTGGGAACCTGAGAACGGAGATACCGAGGGGGGTGAGGGGGTTTCGGTATCGAGTTGGATTGTGTCTCACGCAGATGTGGGTGAATTTTTTTTTTTGGGGGGGAGGTTGGAAGGTGGTGGGGAACGGTAAAAATAAAAACAAACTGAGATCGTGAGGCTTAAAATAAATCCTCAGTTCCTTCGGGTTCGCCACGAGCTCCGGAGCGTCCTGCAGCCCCGAGCATCCCCATCCTCTGGATCCTGCTTATTTTTGGAGGAAATAAGCCCAAACTGGCTTTAAACAGTAGTTTTATGCAGGGGGAGGAATAAAAAGTAGGATTTGCCGGTGGGGGAAGGAGCAGAGCTGGACCCAACCACCGATAAGGAGAGGAGAAAGGAGATTCCAACTTTTTTCCAAGCTCCCATTTTCCCTGATGAAGACTAATATATATCATTTGCATGTTAAAAGTTTGATTCTTTTTTTTTTCTTTTTAGAGAATAAAATAGAAGATATTTACAACAAAACAATCAAAAACAACCTCTTAAAATCCTGCAGAGAGTGGAGTTCCCAAAACAAAGGAAGGAAAAGGATGGAAATGAATAAAATATCTCCCTACTTCCAATTTTTTTTTTTAGGATTTTTGGTGTTTTTTTTTTTTTCCTTTAGAATTCCGGGGGGGTTTCGCTAGAGCTCGCGTCGGCAGGCGTCCGTGCGTCTGTCTGGAGGTAACACGAGTTAAAAAATAATAATAATTATAATAATAATAATAATAAATGTACAGTGCAAAGTGTGATGTGAGTGAGGTAAACGGTCCCGGAGCGGCGCAGCCGGACAGCCGGCGGCTCCGGCAAAACCCCCTGGGGCTAAAGCTTTTCTGCCTGGAAAAGGAAAATCCAACAACACGAAGAACAAGGGCAGAGTCCAGCGAGACCCTGATGAGACCCCGGAGAAACCCTGGCAAGACCTCAGGCGAGGTGAGACCCCGGTGAGACCCTGGCGAGATCTCAGTGAAACCCCGGTGAGATCCTGGTGAAATCCTGTTGAGACCCCAGAGAGACCCTGGCAAGACCTCGGGCAAGACCCTGGTGAGACCCCAGAAGACCCCGGTGACCCCGTTCTCCCCCCACGGCCGCCGGTGCCGTGAGGGGCCCGAGGCTCCGGGGCGTTAAGGCGAAGCGCTGTTGGAGGTAGAGCTGGGGGGCACGGCCAGGCCGGCTGGGGCGGGGGGCACATTCCCACCACCGCCGCTGCCGCTCCCCACCCCACTGCCACCGCTGCTCCGGCTGCTGCCGCCGGTGCCTTTGCTGTAGGCAGAGGAGGAGGAGGAGGAAGAGGAGGAGGAAGGGCCAGGCGTCTGGGCGAACAGCACACCTGGAGAGAGAGCAAGGGGCTGAGCTGCAGGGCGCCGTGGCCGTGCTGTGGAACGGGGTGAAGGGCGGTGTGGGTGTGACCCGGGGAGGCCCCCGCCCACGGCAGCAGGGCCCGGGGGAGCCCCTCACCTGTGTAGACGATGCCGTTGATCTCCACGGACATGCTGATGCTGTTGGTGCCGTTGCTGCTGGCGGCAGCGGCGTCCGGGCGGTTGTCTGCTGAGGAGAGCCGCGTTATGGAGCCCGCCGGGGCTGGGGGCTCGGCCGGGGTGGGCGGCCGGGGCCGGCACTGACCTGGCGAGCGCGTGCCCTGGCTGTTGATGCGGATGCTCATGGGCAGCTGGGCCGTCATGGCCAGGAGGTTCTGCTGCAGCGCCCGCTGCATCAGCCGCTGCTGCTCGTCCGTCACCAGCGCCAGCTTCTTCTCCGGGGGCTCTCCCGACTCCAGCTTCTCCCGCAGCTGCTCCAGCGCTGCGGCCTGGGCAGCTGCTGCCACCTGCACCGCGGCTGCCTGCGCGGCCACCACGGGGTGCCCGGCCAGCGAGACCGGGAGCCGGCTGGGCATGGAGATGGGGATGGGAGAGTCCTCCTCTGCCGGGGGAGTGTGTGTCAGGGATGGGGGCACAGGGGTAGGTGGCTGCCACCACCCCAGGTTGTCCCCGGCCCTGGCACAACGGTTTGGTGCCTCCAAAGGTCAGAGATGGGTGACTGGAATCAGAGTCTCCGGGCTGAGCCCTGGAGCCCAACGAGGGGAGAAGAACATCACCCCCCTGCCCACTTCCCACAGCTCTGCCCCTTATTCCTGGTGCCAGGAGGGGGCTCAGCTTGCAGCCAAACCCTGTGGCAGCCAGACCCCACCGCAGCCAAACCCTGGAGCACCCAGACCCCACAGCATCTTTTACCTTTCTTGATCTTCTGGCCCGGCGCGATGGCCCCACCGTTGGTGGCAGACGCTAGCCCCAGCGCTGGCACTGGCAGCTTGGGCGAGGAGAGGAGGCCGTGAGTGCCACCGGGCGAGTAGGCGAAGAGGGAGCCACCGAAGCCCTGCCGCCGGCCCTCCCGCCGGTTGCTGTCGATGGCCGCCTGCAGCTCGTTGGGGTTGCTCAGCCCACGCTTCTCACACTCATAGGGGTACAGGTACTTCATGTACCTGCAGCCGGATGGGACACGGGCGGGGATGGTGAGGGTGACGCAGTGGCTGGGCCACCCCTTCCCGTGTGCCACCCCATTGCTCCCTCCATCCCCACCGCTCCCACACAGGGCTGTGCTGAGCCCCTGTCCCCTGCACATGGCAGAAGGACCCCAAGGGTTCGCCCCTCTCCCCTCCCCTCCCCTCCGAGCCCCCGCTCACTGAGTGCGCAGGGTGAAGGCCGCGCTGGTGATGGAGGTGGGCAGGCTCAGCCCCTTGGTGATCTCCCGCCACAGCTTCTTGTTGATGACCTCCACCAGACCTCCCTTCTCGGTCACCAGCGTGTACAGCATGTACAGGTCCAGCACCTGCTTGGCCATGATGGGGATCCGGTTCACGGGGGTCCCTGGGGAGCGGTGGGAGGAGAGAGCAGATCTGGGGTGCTGCTTTCTTACCCGAAGTGGGGGAGCAGCTGCCGAGACCCCTGTGGGGCAGTGGAAGGGCTGGGGGGGCTCCTGATCCTCCCTCCCCTTCCACTGTCCCCTTCTTCCCCCCACCCGTCCCCAGGCCCTCCCGCTGAGATCAGCCCCAAACAAAGGAAACAGAAACTCGCAGTTTCCAGCCACAGCCCCGTCGTGGCCGAGCCGGTTCCTCGGGCTGAGCCGGCACCCGGCAACGCGAGTTATTTATAACGGGGGCGGCACAACCCGGCTGTGGGGGTCTCCCATGAGCCGGGGGGCTCATCCCTCCAGCATGAGGAGGGGACTGGCAGCACCTGCTCCCTCACGAGGGTCCCTCCTCTCCCAGTCTCGTGGTGAGGGGGGCTCTGGGGGACCCCAAGGGATGAAGGTGGGGGACTGCAGGGTGTACACAGCCAAGGCGACCCTGGGGGATGCAGCCCGGGCAACCTTGGGGGACCCAGCCAGCCGCCCCAGCCCCCTCCCGCGCAGGCACACGTGCCTTCCCAGGGCCG